>JABBOT010000006.1:13149271-13474880 GCA_016165875.1 Acanthopleura granulata
CTATATCGTATTTGAGGCAAGTAAATGTGACAGAGCACAATTCCCCACAAACGCCTTGTCCGTGTGTGTTATACTAACATGTCCGTATTAACCTACATGGATCTGGAAGTTGTACTTCTACTCGAAACTTGAGATATCCTTCTACAATGACACTTTTAACACACCCAATAAAAGACTACATCTGGAGTTTATCCGAGTGAAAACGGAATTCTCTTTAACATTTTGGGCTTTTTTCAACCATTTTCAAGCATTATGCGCTGTATATGATTTGTTGCAGATACCAGGAAAGGACTGGTGCTGGAAAGCTCTATTCTGTTGTCCATCATTGGGATAACTGCAACGGTGGTCGATATGGCCTTACAACACATGATCATTTATACTATTAGTATGTGTAAATTTTAGCTCTGTACCATAATGATTTCTTTACCAAATATGTATCAGTGCAAGCTATAACACATGTATCAGTCAAATAAACAGAAAGGGTATACACCACTGAGTGCAGCAGTGATAAATTAAATATACTGTTTGCTAATGGCTAAACATATATGTTATATTGCATATGGGTTCTTTGCATGCTAACGGATAATCTGCATCATTTCAGTCAGCGTGTACCCTGTGTGCCTGGGAGTTGCAATTCATATAATTTACTTAACTCGGATTGCACTACAATATGTAAGTATCACGAACAGCATACTCTATGATGTAGAGGCGAGATTCAGCATAGAAGAAATTAAACAAGGGTGTATCATCTCTCCGAATTCGTCACTCAAGAAGGTCTGACCGAACACAACATTTAAACTCAAGAGCATTATTTAGTAAAACACATCGCCAGCAGTAGTCACTCACACATGCACTAGTCCCCCAAAGGGCACGTTCAGTAATACAATCAAAGACATTTCATTGTGCCGAAAATAAAAACAATTCTACTTTAATCCCTAAGGCACGTTTACATTCCTACAGCGTGTAACTGTGCACAAAGATGTCTTTTTGTATTTTACCAACCCTAAATTTAGCGGTCTCAGTGATGCTAACGTTTTGCCCAGCTGTGTATGGGATTTCGATTTCATTTGACTGGTGTTTTACCCCGCACTCAGAATATTACGCTTACACGACGGCTGCCAGCAGAGCCAGGAGGAAATCCACGACTATCTGTAGGTTGCTGGTGGACATTCCCACATAGGACCGGAAACGAAACCAGCTTGAGTTGGACTTGGTCTCACGGCGTTCGCGTTGGTGAAAGTGCACTGGTGCACCAACGTCAACGGCCACGGAGACGACCTATAAGATTTTGTGTCTGTTGACAAGAATGTAGATAAATTCTGTAAGTCTGTCTATCAAATTTAAAGATTTCTGGGTTATTCTTTCAAAGTTCTGTTTCATAAAAGTTCTTCCGTTCTTCTTTTGATACAGTGGACATAACAAACTGAGTGCTGTCGTAAAAATAGGCTTTTACTCCAGAAAAGCAGGGGATGTAATTCATACTGAGAGATCAGAGAAAAATAGAGGACATTTCACAGCGAAGGTTGAATACCATAAATATTCACTCTTCACTGTGCAATATCCTCTGTGTAATAAGTGATATCTAACTAGTGAAGATATCACTTTTATCAGTGGAGGGAATACTGGGATTTCACTGATGTGTAAAATAATAAAGAATCTTTACATTTATATTCATCTCTACACAGAACAAGGAGCCTTCACCGCCTGATACAGACAAGGGTACAAGTGACGACAATGTCGAAAAGCTGCTGGAGACATCCATGAGACAGAAAGGTCACCGAAGGGTATACTCAACCTAGTTGCACATAATGCCCTAAGCTTTTCTGATGAGGTGCCATAGGCGTAGGTATCCGTCTTCGACTGCATTCCGTTCTATCTCTGTAGTACACATATGATAGAAAAGTCGTCATTTTGTTTGGAGCCCCAGTGACTGCTACAGTAGAGTATATTTTAATTTTGTACTCCAATGTTTTGAGCTTACGTCAATTACATGTATGCTGTTATGATGTGTCTATCAGATATCAATTTTATCTTACACGTAGATTTTATTTTCGACCGCTATTAGTTAATTCCATGGCCCGGGACTCCTGATTAGTGACGTCATTACAACAGTCTTTAGCTGGTTGCCCGGAACTTGTTGCTCTCTATGCTACTTGTTTTTTACATGTTATGTATACTGTAAATATTTGCTCGCCAGCATTCACACGAGTGACACGAGCCGTGTGTCACGTGGCCGGGTTTATAACATGATGTTAGACGTTACAATGATATTATAATGAATAATACTAGGTGCAATAACAGTGCGATGTTTTGTAGCTATAACATCTGTAATTCACATTACAAATCTACCAATGTACTTGTTGAACCCGAACATTTCACGTGTGAGACTGTGACAAAATATTCAGCTTGTCTTTGCCTAATTTATTCCACAGCGCATTGATGGACAATATTCTAAGGCTTCCCCAGAACTAAAGTGACATGTTACCTCTTCTAGAGGACTTGATATTTTGTGTATCCTGTATAAAAACTTAAAGTCAGTGTGGGCTTCACTCTGTCCTCACCCCTTGCGCCATTTTCTTTGTTGACAACGAGCGAGGATATGTTAATATACGGTTCTGTACTCAGCACAATTTTCAGGTTTCTAGTTGTTTTAGCATGTTCTGAATTGTTGTAAAATGTTCCACTTGAATTACTGGGTATAATTTTTTACTTCGTTAAAAGCAATTGATGCATGCAAGGAATATTTTGCGGATTATTTTTCCGTGATATTTCCCTACGTTCCCTGCGCAGTGCTTGGAACCGGGAGAAGCGGGACATTCAACTGTGTTTATGTTTCTTTCCCAAGGAAAATATGAGGTGTTTGTATGGAATTTTATTAGTTTGGGAATAATGTTTCTCAGAATATATTTCTCACAAAATCGCTTTGGTCATGCTGGAAATAATGGAAATGGAAATAATTTTTAATACGGTCTTCTCTTGACACTGCGTGATGTGGAAGTGGGGGTAGCCATACCCCAAACTGTTCGATCCTATGAGAGCTCGTCAGTTTTCCTTATTAAATGTAAATATTTGGGGCTTTGTTGCATAAGCACAAGAACACTTGTTATATGTAGTTCTATAGTTACAATTTCCTCCATTTTTGTCTAAATCTGGCCCATCGGTAAAGCTATGTCATGATTGGTTAACTTCGGTCACGACACCATGGGACTGTGCTGTATAAATAGAGGAGCCTTCCCATTATTTGCAGATGACGCACAGCATCTCAAACGGTAAACATCTAACTATATAATACATCCTTTAGTGAGTACCACTATATTTAGTGGTAAATAAATGGATGATTGGATATTATGTGTAGGTAAAATTCTGTGATTTAATATGAGAAGTTGGGTTTCTGAAAGTTGTATCATCTCGCACCAAACTCAATACCAAGTCTAATACATCAGAACACATGTTATGTATGAATGATACATCAGTGAAAGTGAAGTATATGGCAAATACACTTTGGCTGCCAATGTCTTTATGCCAGAACAAATAAGGATGTGTTACAGCCAGTGCTGACTTATGTTAATTGATCTTGTGCTTGGTCAATGTGTTGGTTTGGGATATAACTATCGACACCCCAGCCTATAACTGATTGATGACCTGTGTAACTGTGTGATTGGTGGTTTGCAATATGTATGTACATTTATGGATATCTTACATGTGACAAATCCACATTATTGATGATACATTCCTCTTAGAGTACAAGATCTATGGTATCGAAAGAGCTGGATAGCCGATGGCAATACACTCTACCGCCATACACGCATTTCAGTCCTCTTGTAGAATCATTGTTTCCAGGACTTAGTGTAAGGGTTACATTGCATATACAACATTATCCTTCATTGAATGCATCATATCGGCTCGTCAGCCGTCCAACATTTGTATGGCTCACGATGTATTACATCGACTGTTCATGCGCCATATGCCACATGTATTGCTACGCTATCAACTGGCTGTAACCACTGGTATTGCAATTCTGAGAGTTATTATTTACACTTTACAGCTCTTTCACAATACATTCATTACCAAAATGTATTCTCAGTTAGACACACCCACACATAAAATAATATACACAAAAGAAAAATTGGTACACAAAAAACGTTACACCCGGCGGCTCGGATCACGGACGAGATTGAGCTCGCTCACTCACTGCTTTTGTACAAGCTTCGAGACCCAAAACCCGGTCCCAGCACCTCCAACAAAGCTCTCCCCACCCCACAAGCTCACACATCTCCGATCACAATAACTACGTGTCGTGGAGAAATTAAATTGCCTTTTTCTTCGCCCTGCTCAAACAAAGGAAATTCCACTTTTTTGGTCGAATACAGCGATAAGACCAGAATCGGAAGTTTGTGATGTACACGTGGCCTGTGTTATTACGCGGATTTTTCTTATCCCCATAGAATTGATTTTCTGTGCTGTACACGAGCAGTTTTAAGAAAATAAAGTTGCGTCAGGTTAGCGTGCTACCATACGCAGTTTCCGAGCAACCTTTCACCAATGCAGTCGTTGGGAGTTCAAATCCAGCTCACTCTGGCTTTATCTCCGCCCGTGCTTGGGATGAACTGCCAGTAACCTGTGGGATGCGAACGGTCGTGAGCTCTTCCCGGTTTCCTCTCATTATAATGCTGGTCGATGTCGTATAAGGGAAGTATTATTGAGTACGGCGTAAAACACCAATGGAGTAGCTGCCTTAAAGGAAAGGAATTATTGAGGCAAACCCAACTGAGTGTCCGTTCTTCTCGCCGGCTGTCAGTTAGGGGCTGCTTATGTGTGCTACATCGCTTGAAAACATGAGGCGCGGGCTCAAATGCTACTAGGAACACGGATTTTGTACATTTCTCCTCTTCGCGGCTTGTGAACGTTCGACAGCGTTTGACAACTGCTCTGTGTTGTCGAACGTTGGGCCTGGCACCAAAAAGGCGTGCATACATGTAATATATGGACGTCTTATTTGGAAAGGTTTTTCACGCGCTGTTTACAGTGGGTACTTCTCTGCAGGTCCTGGGAGGGTTTGTGGCTTGAGTGGGGGCGGAAATGATGGTTGTGTCATGTATCTTACTTTATGTAGCACAAAGAAGGCCATGTTCAAGCTGACATCTTTTCTCATCTCGCCCTTGACGTTGTTGTGGTCAAGATCGTGGTGATAAATACTACATATATATCCACATAATATATACTATCAGCTTAGGTAGACACCAATCATCCTGCTTCCTCACTGGGAAGGTCTGCCAGCAATTTGCGGATTGTCCCAGGGCTATGTCCGGTTTCCTCTCACCATATTGCTAGCCGCTGTCCTATAAATGAAATATCCTTGAGTCCTTTTAAAATGGTGGTATGTTGGAAAATTCCCGGTAGAAGAGAAATGACTTCTGTCCCCGAAGTTTTTTTTTTTTGGTACTATCTGGACTACGCCGTTCTGTTCGTAATGTAAGTTTGTCGTTTGTGTTCAGTGCCACAAGGCTTTACATTCATTTCGCTTTCATGCTGGGTGAGCACAAAACTGCCGCACTGTGATTACGACTGTAAAATGTCTTCACATTGTAGGCATTTCATTAGTTATACTTGAATCACAGGGTGTGAGAATGCACGATGCTTACAAAAGTAACTTTTTGTCTTCTTTGATTAGTTACCCCACTTCTGGCTAAGTTTGACATATACACACATCTGAAGAAAGATGCAACTTCCTAGAGATGTCATTCACAGTTCCTAAACATTAGAAATCGTAAATGCTAATTACAAGTCTCAGATTGCATCAGTCAAATGCTTCATAAATGGGCAGAGTATGCTTACCTTCCAGGAGACAATTTTCCCAAGAAACTAACCGTCTCAAAACAGAGTTCTTTGTTGACCTTGCTTCATTTACATGTAAGTGATGATTATACTTACGAAGTAAGGCGTTGTGTTTATACTTTCAGCTGAAATGACAAAAAGAAAACCCGCAGGTCATATTAATTGTGTTAAATTTGAGACAGTGTGACTTTTATATAAAGTATGTAAAATCGTCTGTTTCAAAGTTGCGAAGTGGGTTGCAGTCTTCAGCATTTTGTAAATATTGTATATGTTTATTGAAGGCATCAAATTACTGACAGTCAGAAGATGGTGTGGTTATTTTATATCTTCTATTGATATAAAAATTGTGTGCAAAAAAATCTTTTGTTCGGATTCGTCCCATACATAGAATGGTCAAGCAAGTCCATAGAGGAATCACCCAACTGTCCACACTTGCTTTAGTTATTTATTAATTTGATTGGCTGTATATGACGGTGACCATTTGTTTTATGTCAGAAATTGTAGTATTAATCTCCCATGTAAATCATTTAAACCCATAATAACCATCACGTGATACGTATTACCATATCGCTGACTCAATATTCCAGAACAAAGCCTTCATGAATAGCACAGACCAGCAAAATATAAGGTCAGTCGGTATATTTCCTTATTTGCCCAAATTAGCCAATCGATATTTTTTCACACAGTACACATATAGCCACATGCATTCATACATGCAGGATAAAAAAGCGGGGGGAAAGAGTGGGATTAGATCACCAAATCTTAAAAATCTTAAAGAAGTTAAGAAATTTGGACAATCTTCCAACATATAATTAACACCAAGATCTGGACAG
This sequence comes from Acanthopleura granulata, assembly GCA_016165875.1. Classification (NCBI taxonomy): domain Eukaryota; kingdom Metazoa; phylum Mollusca; class Polyplacophora; order Chitonida; family Chitonidae; genus Acanthopleura; species Acanthopleura granulata. Next base: position 13,155,940 of record JABBOT010000006.1, read on the forward strand.
TGGAGAAGAGGCTAACCCACAGTATGATGTCTGTACAAGGCGAACTCACAATGTGAAGTCTGGACAACTGACTAACCCACAGTGCAAATGTTGGACAAGAGGCTGACCCATAGTGTCCATTCTGGGCAACACACTAACCCACAGTGTGAAGCCTGCATGAGTGACTAACCCACAGTGTGAAGCTTGGACAACTGACTAAACCATTGTGTAAATGCTGAACAAGAGGCCAACTCACAGTGTAGAGTGCGGACAAGGGAGTAACCCACATTGTGAATCCTGGGCGAGAGTAATTTACAGTGGGAAGGCTGGGTGAAAGATTAATTCACAGTGCGAAGTTTGTACAAGAGACAAACTCACACCAGGGAGTGCAGACAGGAGACTAATCTACAGTGTGAAGTATTCAAAAGAGACTAATGCACAGTCTGAAGGCTGGGCAATAGACTATCAAAGGTTTAATCAAACAGTTATCAGTGAAAATGTTTCCCCACTCTTCACTATTAGGTAAGTGTTTTCTTGAATTAACCTCTCTTAGTTCTTATACTACACTCATTTGCAATAAAATATAATTTACGTAATTATCGATGATTTATATATTAGATATACAATTTATAAGATACACGCTGTTATGTCATATTACGTTGATGTGATGGAACTTTTTTGTGGAAAAGAAAACAGCAGTTGCACCAAATGTATGTCTGTATCGGAAGTATATGTTCTAATGTACTCACATAGTATAGTGAATACTGTTGCAACAATAAACACTATTGGGATGTTATGGGATGAGGAATACAGTTTAGTAGTATACATTCAATTTGTGGAAGCTCATTTATGCTTAAGATATCCTAAGGCAAGAAGTAGTAGTATTCGGACTTCGTTTGGCAAGATTGATAAAAGAAGGCTAGCAATTTCTCGGAAAAGAGACGTGTTCACATATGGTGGCCTACATACCGTTAAAGAACATGGATGAAAAAGGCAATGTAACTTTATAAAACAGACAAAATTGTGAAGTTACTTTTTAGTTTGAGGTCCCAGACTGAACACCTCGTTCTACATGGAAAAGCATTAATTCGAACCTATGGGACGAGAAGTAAATTTTGCATGTTATTGCTGGCGGCAAGCATTATGGTCAGAGAAAAACCCATATATGCATATATATATATGATATTTTCAGACATTTTCTGCTAATATGCGAAATATACATCCGATTTACCGGAAGTTGTCGCTTCGCAGAATTAGATCTACGTCACCCGTTTCTATGGAGATGCAGCAACCAGCAGCGTCTATACAGGAAGTTTTGGATGGTTGTCAAACTTTAAAGCGTTCGATTTCTTTACATGTGCAGTGAGTTTCTGTCCGCATCACAACCCACCTCAGTCTTTTCCACGGCTGTAGAAAATGAATTGTAACACTGCATCAGGCCTGCATTTGGCAAGCTGAATTATCGCACTTGGGAAATATACATTACTTACATAACCTACTTCACTGCCCCGTGTTCGGGAACTGAATGTATGGATATGGTGTCATGGTGCACACAATTTAGTCGATACGCCTTTTCTGGAACATAATTAAACAGTAGAATGAATATGATTGAAATTCATTCAGAATGAAGAATCTGTATTTTATGCTGATGTGAATGAAGCTAAACCAATGTTTTTGATGTAAAAAGAAGAATTGATTGTTCACAAATAACGGGCAACCTATGACCAGGCGAGATTTTATCCCCTGTTCAAAATAACTGATGCGCATTTCCCGCCCAAAACAAGCGGATGCAAGTAGCATGCTGCTTTGTTCGTAATTAACAACTGGAAATGATGTGTTTTGCACAGTTTGGAACGGGTTGATGCGGGCGGGAAATGACCCTTGATGGGTAATGGTGAAAGTGTGTCACTTTAATTCTTAGGAAGTTATTTCTCCGACAGGATTTTGGCTTGAAATCTAGTGTCGTAGTGTCTCTCTGACCACGCATAGCTGCATTGTGGATCAAAATATTCTTTGCACAGGAGTATAGGTGATGTTGTCATTCCAAGAATCTAAACGTTCCTTTAGGCTTCAACTAATATGAACGCAAAACCAAGCAGCTTCGTTTGAAGAAATCGGCGATAGAACACCTGATACGGTGTGTATCAAAGAGTGTCGATATATGAACTCTCACCAATAAAGAGAGTACCACTTCACTGGACTGAAATCTTTAGGAGCCTTGAAATATCTTAAAGCAATAAATTTTCTTCTCCAACAAGCGATAATTACCTGTTGATGCCAGGTGATACAGTGACATTTTCATTTCATGAAATTTAGATATTTTTCAGTTAATAGTATTCTAAAATAATTTTAGTAACCACAGGTTGCCCATATAATTTTTTTACAAATAAACACCGGCATGATACAAGGTAGAAACTGGGTGTGTGGATTGTTTAAACAAAGTTACATGTAACATGCTTGGCAGTCATAGATGCCTCTGCAGATGTACACTGGTGTTTACGTACATGAAAACAACAAGTGTTCAGGATAAAAGAAAAAGAATATTTCTCATCTGCCCAAATGGTAATCTATTGTACAAACCAGCAAATGTATCTTCTTTCAGCTGTGACACTGCTGATTTTCCACCTGACCCGGGGGATAGAGGTGTGGGAAGGAGAAAGTGCTATCCTACCGTGCAATGCCGTCAAAGGTCCCACGGATATACAGTGGTGCAAAGAAATCGGTGAAGAATGCAAGACTGTGGCATCAAAATCTGCCCAGGGCACATCTTCAAACAACAGCATTGAGAAGAAAGATGAGTTCCAAATTTTACCAAATGATTCTTTGGCCATTTCGGCAGTTAACTACTCGAAACACAACGGCACATATCGGTGTATGTCAAACGTCACAAGTTTGGTTCCCATGCTTGTTTTACGTAAGTAAATGAAATATGAATGGCTTTGCAGATATACAAATGTGGCATTCTAGATTTTGCATGGTGAGAGGAAAGTGGCCACATTAGGATATCCGTTAACAACACGTATCATTTCAGAATTCCTACACTGAACTAAAGTCGAATGAAAAATTTTAAATCGCACAGTAAACTTATTCCCATTGCCCTCAGCGCAAGATGACACTGGAGTTAGTGGTCGGGGATATAGCTGTGGGCGGCACATATGTCTTTTGATGTTTATATGATAGCAACACAACATGTTGAGTTAATCGGGATCAGTTACATGTAATAAGGTTCAGTTAATACAGGTGCTTTATTATCTAATTCTACTACGATCATGTGTGAGTTGATAGTTTCTAAACATTTAAATCAATACTTAGAATAAAGATGTGACTGAGGCAAGATGACAAGAGACCGGCTTTCCCCGGTTATGAGTGACCATTTCCCAACTGAAACACGATCGTCGAGCTGGTTTTACCCTCCATGGTGTAGGCTAATCATCTGTATTGCATACTTGCCTAAACCAGGATTCCATTAGTGGACTAAGTGTCCAAGAGATTTGGTCCTTTATTTCATTTTATTTTTTATTTTGATATAAATTTATTAAAATTTGATGAAAACACAGTGTTTAAATAAGTCTGGAACAGTGATATGTAACACATTGCAATTGGCATGAATGCATCTTTTATATCTAATTCTGCTTAGGCCGTGGTGCTGAAGAATGAGTAACCTGCCGACCTTTATACCCTTATATGTACATGAGCAGTTAGAGTTAAACCCCACCTGAGGTAAATTGGCACGAAGCCGGAAGTCACTGGTTACGTGTGAACAATTGCCACTGTCATCACTGATCTGGCTTTACTCTTCGTGCTGCAGTCGTTTCTATCATGGTTTTTGACTTTAGTGTAGCATTCTGGTGAAGTCTCCGTATGACATCATATAGAATTTTGTTCTTCAGCATAACAGATGGTGATACAATATTACTGACATCCTGCTGAAAGTCACATTAAATTGATACATTGATGCTTTGGGAATTTTATATCAATTCGAACGTATTTTTTTCCCACATCAAACTTCATGATTCTAATAATTTTAACAGGATATTTCACGTTATATTTGGCATGTAATTATGTTTCGTTTAACGCTAAACGTCAGTCTATTACCACAGTAGAGCTGCACACAACGTATACGATTATAGTGGATGTTTGTATTGACACAGAACCTGTCAAAAGTGTCACCCTGAGCCCACCCAGCTCAATCGTGTCGGCTAACTCACTGCTACGGCTAACCTGTGAGGTGGATGGAGGGAAGCCTGCACCAAACATCAGCTGTTACCTGGGTGATTCCAGAACACCGGTGATGACAGAGTTAGGCCGGCAGGGGAAGATGAGGACTTACACGTGCCAAGTGCCTGTCACCAAGGAGATGAACGGACAGAAACTCGTGTGTGAAGCCTCTGTCAGAGGCCGATCATTGTCCAATGAAAAAACAATCAATGTAACATGTAGGTGTTACCCATGGATAAATTTTACAGATTTGTCAATACAGTTACATATAAAACCTAACAGAAATGGCCTTGTTTCCCAATCTACCTGTACTACTTCAATACCATTCACGCAAAGGCTTCAGTAAAGTGCTAAATATCCCTGTTAAACGGAGCCTATGGCAGGAATATATAAGTGAAGACGTGCACAGCGTTAGTCCCATTCTAGTCCATGGAATTTTGCAGCTTAGGGTTTAAGTGTTTCATGCTGATTTCTTGCAAGTAGTTTTTAATTTGGTATTGACATTTTTGTGTGCATTAATCGTATCCAAGGTCACACCCGGAACAGCCTCATTTTCTACCTTAAAATTTCGTGGATGGTACATTATTCTCTTATGATGTTGCACCCAGTTAAGCACGATTCTGTTTCTTTTCAGTCTCGACACTCCCATTTCCTGACGCGTAATAAATATTAAAACCTTACAAAAAGCAGAAAACTTTCTGATATTTACGCAAAAAAGTGCACAGAAAGTAAAGTTCAGCACCAGAGCATACTGTTAACATTGCATTAAATATAAACGCGACAATATGCCAAAACGGAATCAGCGATCACTCGTGGGGTTTTCAGATCCAAAAACGGTGAATGAAATCTTCCCTCTGCAGTAAACGCCTGATGTTACGACTGAAATCGTTAGCACCCAAGTATCTTCTTCACCGGTTTGAATAAAAAAGGGCATTTGCAAACTTTTGTAAAGAAATTAGTTCACCATTTTAAATAAATGTTTACACTAGGTGAGGCATAAAATAGAATATTACAACGCACACACTATATTTTTTTCAATTATTTAAACAGCAATACAGCAAAAGTAAAATGCAAGAAAAACACTTTTACTCCAACAGTATATTGGATATTTATGTTTATATTTCAATATATCCTTAATATCAGGGCGGTAGTCAAGATTTTTCTTGGGCAGTTTTGGATGACGGTGAGAATTTCTTACATGTTGATTATTGGCTTGTGGGCTGCCTTTGCAATAATTACCAGGGCACAGAATTATCTAATCTGATTGCGATCACGTTGTTAACGTAGAGAAAGCAAAGGTATTTTCACCACAGGTAACATGGCTCACAATTCCCATTATAAAGCATTTGTTTCCGTTCCAGAATATGGGAGAAAAGAGGTCTTTTGGATACAGTTTTCAAGAGTGTCACATGTCCCTTGCATTTTTTATGTTTTATGTTGTTTCTTCCTTTGCGTTTTAATATATATGTGTTATAGTGCTAAATAATTCATTGTACAGTCTTAACCTTTTCTGTTTGACTTAGTCAAACTCATGATTACCATTCGGAATCTCTCAGAGCAGTACACATTCGGTGATGATGTCATCCTAAAGTGCTCAGTGGAGGGTAATCCGCGGCCAAGTGTAACCTGGCTGTTTATGGGAAAGAATGTGCGGTCTGGTGATCACGAAAACAACACCAGTGGGGAACCAGAAAGAGGCGTTATAACTGTAAAATACAGGATTAGCAACTAGAATGAGAAACAGACGGGGGAATACACATGGTCCGCGAAGAACGTAGAAGGCGAGCATTCGGAAACGATCGAAGTAAATGCGGAAGGAAAAACATGCTCAAGATTTCAATGCAAAAGCCAGTTTTGTCAAAACATACTTTATCGCGTAAAATTACTGCATCATAAATAGTGGTTTTTGTAAGACCGATGGGATTTTGTGTGCTGGTTTTGCTCTCTATATTTTCCTCTGGCAAGTTAGCTAATAAAGCGATCCATGTGTTTTGGCCAAGCTCATGAAGAAGTGCTTAGTGTATATATATAACTGATTCTGTAGTAGATACATAAAGACTGAGATTAGATTTTTATATACCTCCACTGGCTAGTGGAAATTTAGATTTGCTATGTACCTGGTAATACTGCTATTTTTTGTTCCTTTCGTTTTAAATTACAGCGGGCACCATCAGCAGGACGATAAATATCTGCAATAGGCTTCACACTTCTTACTAATCCAGTGTTTGTCCATGTTTTCTGGTCAGTTTATATTCTTAACCGATATGGTATACATGACAAATGTTTGGTAACCTGTCAGCCTAGCATTCTATAAAATCAGAGAAATTGATACACATATTTGGTCTTGTTTTCAAAGTCATTTTGCTTTTCATAGCAGAAAAACAGAAGAGTGAACTGCCTTTATTCATTCCATGGTGTCTTTTGGGCGTGGTGCTAGCAGTAGCCATAGGCGTGTTTGTATACAGATCCTCAGCTAAGAAAGACACTCCTCAAGTTGGTGAGTTGTAACCCTGCCTTATTTGGGCTATCTTTCTAGTCCTTCCAGATGTGTGAAGTTGTAATGAGCTTTGGTCACATATGTAGGTGCAGTAAATATAATACACTGCACACAATGGCTTTGCAAAACTGACTTGTATAAAACTCCCTGAACAGACACGAATTCGGTATATCTTTGATGCATTCTATAAAAGTGATGAACACATATGAACTGAAGTTACAAAAAAAAAAAAAGAAAACAACTTGACTACTAGACTTGGCTTGGTAGCTCTCGCTGTATTCACTGCCTACACCAATTCGAGTTATGTCAAAACTGCAAGAAGACGTTCATGTACTTATTTATCAATGTTATGTCAGTCACGGTTATGTTAGAGAGGTTTATGACATCAACTTCTGTTTATCCTTGAGTACGTCATGTACATTTACAATACTTTTTCTTCCTTGAAGCTCCAATTGAAGAAGTCCCACGAGAGCCTCCGCCATGTCAACCTGTAAATCCGGTCAGTGAATTCCCGTCGTAGTACCCTTGTTCTCTCCATTCTTCTTGCTTTTAATCGTGTTGTAAATCTGACACCATATGTTCTGTTTCACTTATGTGATTGGATATATAGGTCTTTAAGCCAAAAACACCGGCAATACCGCAGCCATATCGTGGTTATTGTTGTAATGTTCATATGCCAGAGAGATTACATGATTTCATAAAAGTACTATTCATAGATGAAATGTTTGCTTTTGTTGTTTTTACAAGTTGTTCTTTGTACTTTATTTTCTTTTTCGTTTTTATCTCTCACACATTCTTCTGGCACTGGACCAAATAAATATATACCTATAAACTTGTCCTTATAAATGTGTGCTTGATTTATGGTGGGGATGTAGTCGACTTTAACTTTCGCTACCTCGTTCTGGAAGAAATTTGCAGATCAGTTGGGCTATTATTTGCTAGTTTGATTTCCTACAACTTGTCTCTCCTATTACTGAAGTGTAATAAGTAAAACAAAAGGACGAATGACATTAATTTTGTGTGTACGTTAGGAGCTCCAGGGTCATTACGCCACCGTCCACTTTGTCGCTCGACCCCCTGAGCAAGTGACCCCCCAAGTGCCGAGGACATCGACCCAACAAAATGACCGTACCATCTACGCTTCCGTTGACTTCAAAGCCACCGCCAAGATGGCCAAGCGCAACAAAAAGAGAAAGAGTTAAATTTTTTTGAGATGACTGTATGAAGAGTCCAATAATAACCCTTCATCTCTCTGCTCCACGCACGCCTCAGCGCTCATTGGGTATATTTACTTCGAAAAAATCTGGTTATATATGGACTTTTGTAACAGTGTATGTTACTTGATTTAATGGGTGTCACATGACTTAATTGACCCCTATAATAGCTACAATATGTATTTTCGCTGATACATGTGTGTGGTTTTGGATGCACATAGAACGCTTACATTTACAAATGTTTCATTTCTCAAAGGGAAACCCCTTCCTATCATATGCCTGTTAAGGTGGTGTTGTTTTTGTGCATTTCTATAGTTCCCTGTTATAATGATTTTGTCATTATTTGTACATTTACTTGTTAGCAAAATGCGATTCTTTTAGAATGATACATTTTTTCTCATTCTTTTCCTTTTCATTGTTGTAATGTTTATATCCTTTTTCTTTACTTGTTTTGTACCCGTCTTGCTACACTGAGGGAAAAAAACCCTTGATTTTGCTGAATTCTTGTCAACACTATGCGTTATTGTGCTGTATATGTTTCTGATGTATGCCAATATTTTACCGTCTATATTTTAGTGAAGGATTTCTATTTTCCATTTTAGATATGTGTCTATATAGACATATGATTTTTTTTCTTGTGTTTGTTGTTTATTGTTTATTTGTTTGTGTTAAGCTGATAGGTGTTTTAGTTCACTCATGACATCTTGATGTCGAGGACAGTATTCCCCGAATTCACGTGGCTGTTATCGAGAATTAGTCACCAATATGTGTCTACATCGTGATCTGTATGAGCCAGAGAAATAAGGAAACTTTTAATCAAACTGTTCCGTCACGAGGTTTTAACTCCAGTGATTGCGGGGTCTAGTTATATATGAACTCACTCACTTATTAGGCTGGATGTGTCCTACTTTATATATATACATGTAAATGCCCGACTTGTTTTGCTCTATATACGGCCTTATATCTTTTACATGTAGGAACATCTCACAGGATTTATTAACTTTATAAATTTCGCACCATCTGTTCTATTACATGTGAACGAATAAATGAGCAAATGTTAGGAATGTCTTACATATTAACTTGATCGTCCGTGTTGAAATTTGAATATTAGTTTTCCTCTAGGTCGTGAAAAAAATCTTATGATATATTTTCAAAAATGAGTTAATTTTACTTTCACTGCAAAATGTGCACAAAAAATGTGATATATATATATATATATATATATATATATATATATATATATATACTGATTTATTGTCATATGTTTTTATCCATTATTACGTTTATACAAATACATGTATGCTTAACGTGTTTGTCTTCGTTTTGGTTGAAATAACAGCAAAGTGCATTTCTTAAGACCCAATGAGAATGACATTACCATGGCAAATTGTATGAAAATGGTAAGGAATATGTGCAATCAGAAATCTGGCTTAATAAAGTAACCTGCAAACTGCAATTTTAATCTTGGATGTTACCTGTTCTCGGTTGGGGGGTTTTAAATGTGTGACACATTTTGTGGTCCGAGCTTTCTTTCAATTTTAAAACTTAACTGACATTTTCTTATTTGTGCATGTAATTGTTAAATTACCACATCACGGAGTGTTAACCTTCGCACCTCCGTATGCACCATAATCACGTGATAATGCTGGGCAAGAGAAAAAAGTGACCTTGACCGACCCTCTTAGTCACGCGGTATGCACGTGTTAACAAGTTCTGATGGAGCAATCATGACCACACTGCTATGGTGGAGAGATATAAGCTTTTCACTGAGAGACCCACGTTCAACACTGAGTATCGAGTTAGACTTTCAAAAACGGCACATTTGGTACATTTGCCAATCATTACCTAACCATAAAGTCTCAACACAACCGAATTCTCCAAATGGACGTCAGCTGTGAACCTCCACCCCTCTGATATGTTTTTCTAATAGTCCACTTAAGGAAGGAAAAATTTATGATAGATAAATTAGGTTATATTAAACTGGTTTCTTTCAGCTAGACGTTGTTATTCGTTTGACGAATGATGTTATTCGATACATCATTACTTCAACCTGCGAATTTCTGATGTTTAGTCACACCGTGCAGCAGGCGATTTTAAATCATTATTTCCAAATTTGTGTTTGTATAATTTTACGCCCACGATTTGTCAATATACATATGCATATATAGGCTATGCCTCTGAAAATCAGGCTCTTGATGTTGTGGTTGTTATATACAAACCAGCATAAATCAGACCTTGTCAATGATTGTTATAAAGGCTGTACGTCTATGCTAGATGAAGCAGAATAAGATACAGTTGCTCCGCCTTGGATTATGGGTCTTTCAGGATTTATATTTATATTTATTTGGTTGGTTTTTTATGTCGTACTTAAGAATATTTCACTTACACGACGGCGGCCAGCATTATGATGGGAGGAAACAGGGCAGAGCCCGGGGGAAACCCACGACCATCCGCAGGTTGCTGGCAGATCGTCAGTTTCCAACCGGGGTCCTATCGGGTACAGCTGAAGATAGGTCCACGTCAGTAACTAAAAACTTGATGCATGTGATATTTTCAGTAAATCATCTCATATCAGAAATAAAAACAAGTAGAATATTAACCTTAAACCCCACTTAGATTGTTTTACCTCCACTTTATTTGTCGTTTCTCAAGTGATACCGAGACAGCGTATATATTGTCGCATAGGACTGGTGGTACATGCATTCTCTGAAAAGAAGGACTACTACCCAGAATTACACTCAAAGCGCCTTCAACTGGGGAAAGCCCTGAACTAACACCGGAATTTTGCCAGGGCTGGTGGTTCATCCTTGCTAAAGGTAAAGGAGACAGATTTTCCTGACAGAACATCTTACTTGCATAAGAATCTGTACAAGAATGACAGTGGTCTCCTCTAAGATCGTCCTTATGACAAGAGTCAACTTTAGTACTGAAACTTTAAAGGATCTGTACTTTGATGTTAATGTATCAAAGGGCCATTCATATGACCTATACACGTCTCAACTCGTGGCATATATTAGTTCCTGCGTAAGAATGTGTTGCTTTTCTAAATGTGTATCTACGTGGGGGGGGGGGGAGGGGCTTCGCTGCCTCCGCTGTTTAAATCGCTGACCATCACGTTCGTGACCAATGAGATCGCGTGTTCAAATCCACATCTCGCTATTTCGGTCTTGATTTGAGACCAAGAGGTATGACCAGGTGGTTGACGAAAGTCGGTGTTTAACTTTGGGGTTTCCAATTTCCTCAACTCTTAAACCTGACCACTTTCACACAAGTCGAATATCCATCAGCTCTCTGTTCAACCCCAATCTATCAATCAATCAAGTCTAATCAACCAATCACTTTACTTCACATGTCATTGATTCAATTATACTCCATCGAACGTGCTCATTCTGCTCCCTATACTTTAAATAGGAACATCACTCCTGATTGTAAATGTGGACAGAGCGATGTGGATCTCTGGCGATCTGAGTCATAAATGTGTCTAATTCCACTGAACCATGTGCTACTCGCCATATACGCATTCATATTTATTCCATATATATCAGCATGCTGCTTTTATGTATAGTTGCAATCAAAGCGCGACCGAGATAAATATTTAAACTAAACATTTGACCTAGTAATTACGATAATGAGTTTTAAATTTCATATGGGTTGATTTATCTTTCATGCATCGTTGAAAACTTAAGGCTGCTTCTGTTTCACATATGAGCCATCATTTACTTTTTGCATAACTTTACCACTGAGAACACTAGTTTTTCGGTTGTTTTGGATATGAACCCTAAGATTATAGACGTGCCCTTCATGATCTACGTGGGTTATGCCAAAGTCGGATTGCGCTTAGATGAGAGAAATCTCAATAACTGTGGCTCCGTATGGAATGTAACTTTAATACGGAATATGTTGTATTATTAACCGTAGAAAAAAAGATTATTACAGAAACAATAGCACGAAAATCCTCAGTAATGTCAGTGCATCATATCTTGATAATGTGCTTGAATTAAACCGAAATATCGACCAAACTGGTACCTCACTATTGGTGTTCGTTAAGTTCCTCTGTGGATCGTTTGAAGTCGAATTTTGGTAACCCGTTGTCATAGATTTTGACATAGAAAAACCTGTGAAAACGTGTTAGACAGACTACGTTCTAAGGTTTAGGTCATATTTTGATGAAGACAATGAGCAGTCATTTCCTGACTGTATGGCCTTACGTCAGGACAGAAATATGTCAAGTCACGTCGTTGATGTTCGTGAAGTTAGTCATCATGTTTCGCACTTCATATTGGACGATTTATTACATTGAATTTCCCGTTTGAGCGAAAACGGTTAGTGCTTAAAGCTGGTACTGAACACCCAACATGGCGCCTTCGTATATGTAAGGTACCGAGATCTAGACAGAGCTTGCTCGAGTTTAAATTATGAGTAAACAGCGGGTGTTAGGGGTCTGAAAGTGTATCGAGTGCAAGACTCCCATACGATGGAGAACATGTAACACATAAGTAGAGCCGAATTGGTCTGGTGATGGCCGGACAGTTTGTGGACTAGTTTGCGTCATGAGTGTTCAATTGTGTTTTCTTAGCTGGCGTGCGGGGTGTGAGGGGTGCGTGGTGTAGCCCTCGATCTGGTACAGAACGAACTGCCATAAGACGGTTAATATTAATGATATTACCAATGTGGATTTAGTTTTATACGGAGAAAAGTAGAAGCGGACTAATTATTCAGTTCGTTAATCCGCCCGTGGTGGTTATGTTTGTATAGAAAACACATCTCATGAAACTGATCACAATATGTGACACATCCTGAACGCTTTCAAAAGCAGCTGGTCATCTGCTTAGCTGGGGAGAGCTATTCCCATAAATTCTCCCCTATTTGATTATGTATTTGGTTGTTGTTCCACGTGGTGCTCCAGAATATTTGACTTACACTACGGCGGCTTTCATTGTGGTGGGAGGAAACCGGACAATGTCCGAATCTCGCCAAGGAAAGTAGGGTTCATTTCTATACTGATTATATGAATATGGTGATGTGTAGGCCAAAAAATATAATTCCCTCTTATGTGCTAGAAATTAAGGAAATTTGTTTAGATATAATATTCGCCTGGAAAGGTGTATTCATTACAGTAAGTCAGATGACTGGGATATGACAATTAAGCTAAAAAACGTATTACGGTAATGATATATTCGTTCATCTAAATACAGTTTTTAAAGTGACATTATTTTGATAGCTGAATGCACTCAATGCCTTCTGGAAAACCATGCCTCCAGAACAAGGCAGACATGATGTATTGATCGAGATGAAAGTCTAATGGAGAAAAACCACGGCAATCCGCAGGTTGCTTATAAAAACAAAATAAAGAAGTTAACGAATAAAAGCTTTCATAAAGGAGCGGCTCAAATGAGTTTATGCTGTAAAGCTCTCAACCATATTTGGTGCAAATTCCGTTGTACCCTCTTTAAAGTCACCTAAGATGATTTTAATCAAATCATTTCAGAACAAGTACTTTAAATCGAATCACATTCAAAAAGTGCTTTAATTTTAAGCGATTTCGTCAAAATACATTTTGCCACAAGCACATTTAACATAAAATGTTTAAAAGTAAATCACTCTGAAAGAGTGTTGATATCTTTTTTTCTAAAAACACAAAAAGGCAATCGTAGCTTCATTTATTAATATATTTATTCAAAACATGAAAAGGAGTTATATTATTTTCTCGAATATTATGTTGAAATAACAACTATCAACGTATACATCATTTGCAACTTTTCAACTTTTCAACAACTTTTGAAAAATAAAAAACACATTGAACATTTCGTTGCCAAGTCTTTTATGTTCTAGATAATATATTTTTTTGAAAAACAAAAAGCAGTCAATTCCATGGCACTTATTTACATCTAAACAATGTTAGCTTTCATCTCACTCTATAAGTTCTGTATTGCCCATTACGGGTAAAAATTCAAAGTTTTATACTAATACACGAGCAACTGTTAGCTGCAAACAGATATATTTGAGATACAATCGTCATAAACAGGAAAAATTGTGGGAATTCAGAGAAGAGAGGTTTCGAAATTGTTTTCTAGATGTTTTGAAATTAACAAAGAAAGAATAATTTTCCCTAATTTTAAATCCATCCTCAATATTATAACTGCCAGTTTATACATACATGTGATACTCTCCCTGTCACACACACGGTATCGCAAATGGTTTAACCTTGAGTTACACCAGTGTACAAAATGTATAATAAACATATCATTATAAACCACTAAATTACACATTTCAGAGATTAATAGGTTGTTTTATAATCAAACATAATGCAATAAAATTACAAATAGTTTACATATAGCCAAGATTGGATTTTGGCTGCATAGAGTGAAAGCTAGTCTATGACCTAATACTACAGACAAATCTTCTCTGTCAATTCGAATGTTTCACAACCTGTTGAGCACAAACACCCCTCTTCTCCATTTGAAGAAACGATAATTAACAAAAAAAGGTTTCATACGAAATGACGTATGAAACAACCTTTTCAATAACTATTAAGATCTTTGCTCAGTAAAATGTATATCAAGCCTTAGTACCTCTGTTGGTATCTTGGCAATTACGTTTTGGACAATATTTCTTACTGGCCAATTTCATATTACTTCCTAGACAAGCTCGAGTAATAAAATACTTAAACAGGTTTTTTTACCCATAAAACTGACCGACAAATATAAAACCTTGTAATTATTATATATATTCCTTACAGGTTTAAATGCACATTTATACTTTAAAACTGACCTGGCAAAAAATAATATTTAATACACTACAATGAATTAAAAGAAATTTCACTAGAAAAGCACAATTGACTCAAACACTCAGAAATAAAGCTCAACGAAATTAAGTAAAACAGAATTAAGCAAAACTAAAGTTGGGTACCCTCTTTGTACGTTGTGAATACATATGACATATTTTAATTATATATGCTATAACTCCTTGAAGACTAAAGACGAATGGGCTCCGCTCGAACCATAGGATGTGTTGAGGGCAAATTCAAAACAAACAAATCGCGGTTGACGTAGCTTTCCGTGAAAAAATCTTCAGCTGAAACACCTTCGTTCTCAACGAAGGTAACTATGCAGTGCATTTCTAACAGCAGATACGTGTCACCTTGAAGAATTTTACTCTTTTCCTTTTCATTATGTAATGACAATTCGCACTCCGTCTTATTTATCTGGTTAGGGTTCTTCTTTACGGATAATTTCCTGAACTTCGCTCTCAGAGTTTCCTGACCTGGCCACCTAATTTAATCAGAAAATCAAGAGCATTAGTTCTGAGGTTTATTGCATAAACAACATGAATATGGCGTCACCCGTGCCGACAGAACAATTGAACTATTTTTGATACTTCTGTGACAGAAGAATCAAAGCCACTAGACCAGAAGTTATGCACTCTCAGGTTAATTCTTCTCATGTCGATCTATTTTAGGACTTATCTGTCCATTCTTCAACAGTGTGCAGAGCATATATCAGCAACTATTAGGCATATGAATCTCAAACTGACACAAAGTGTGCAAAGTGACCTGAACCTGTGAACTGTGAACTACTGAAATGTTAGGTCCAGCCCACACGGCTGGCTCTAACATGTAACATTATTAAATCAATTTATCACTGTTTGATATCGTGCACTGTAAAACCTTACACTGTAATATTACAATGAAACGTGCTGGCAAGTTTGTGACTGGTGCTTTGTAATGTAGATTCACAAGACGCACTGTTTGTATATCTACACCCAAAACATCAGATATTTCCACACAATACCATTGTAATAACCAGCAGAATCCATTGCAAATTAACAAACCCTCACAGCGACTTTATTTCTGGCTTCACGATGGATTTGCACTTGTCGTTGCTGTAGTATTACAGCGGTAACCATTGTAAATTGGCAATGAAATTCATGGGAAATGAACAAAACCCTTCTGTAATTTTATTATTGACTTCACAGAAGATTTTGCATTTGTCGTTTTTGTAGTATTACAGAGGAAACCGTGCTGTAATAATATTACATGTTAGAACCAGCCCTGTGGGCTGCACATAACATCTCAATTTTTAACTTTTGTTGTTTTCATATCATCCCTAAAGGGTTGAGTTGCCATGACAAGGTAATATTGACAAAATAAACGGTCACTAAGTGTTTACATCACATATTTTCTCATCCTGTGTATTTAAAATCAAAGATTAGCCTTGGCCATGACTAACTGAGCTGGATACCTCCAACAGTAACGCTTCTCCTTTATCCCGATGTATCATGTCCCCGCCTTTGCCCTCATCTTCTCTGTCTGCTGTTCCGATGAAGAAACCCTATTTTAACGTAAAATTAAAATTAATAAGTTACAACAAGTAGAAAAACGCGAAAAACACACTGAACAAGGTTTCATTCCCTCTTTTACGTCCACCATGCCCACACACAAAAGTGCAATGATGTTAAGCTAAAAAAACTCAAGAATCGTCAATATATATGATAGGAACAGATTCTTATGTGAAACTATAAAGGTGATTTTTTTCAAGACAACCAGAAATCGAAACATACAGTGCATGTCTACAATTTTGTTCCTTCAAGCCACATGTCATTATGCAGTTTTGTATCTTCATTTAAAACAATATCAATGCAGCAGAGTAACTCGATAGCATCATCAGGAGCATTCGAAAGTACAACTGATAAAACCCATATCCATACTGATTAAAGACATAGTTATTAACCTTTCCTCAGCGCAAGAATGAAAGTTCCGGATTGTCCTAGTAAACGTCATCACTCGGTGACTAACATGAGTTCCCTTGGTTTTGTGTTTTGCTAACTATCAGTTTTGTGTTAAATATTCTTGTATTGTGTGCATATTCTTTAGGTGACGACTTTTTTCAGGTGGTATGAGTCTTTACTTGGTTTCTATCGTGTGTATATGTAAACCAGTATCTTCAGTTTCTGATGCTTTTATTTGTCACGTTCTGTTAATCATACTTACCTTTGCCCTTATAATGCAACATGTGGAAATTATATGAAGGACGACTCCCAGGCAAACAAAGGATGCGCTCACTGAAAGAATGTAAAATTACGCGTAAACGAAGAGCCCTTATACATCACAAAAGAGTTAACGATTGGCAAAAAGTGTGTTAAAGTAATCGCAGGAGCTCTCAGACCTGCTCATTCTTTTTGTTTCAGGGCAGTCTGATTGGTATTGTGCTTTTGCTTCAAGACAAGGCTGAGATGAACATGCATCGTGGCGGTTGCGTTGCTCACCTATGCCAGTAAGATTGACAGCGTGTCTCAAACAGATGCCGACAACTGCTGTTATGACTCCGACAATAAGCAGCGAAATAGAGATGCCCAGCGACACTCTGAGCCGGATGTCTGCAAGGAAACATGTATGGTTCATAACAGTTGAAAAATACCGCAATGAATGATCAAGTGAAAAGTTGTAATAGCATTAGTCTGCACGATGACGCGCAACTGCTGGATATACATGATTGACTCAAAACAGCTAATTCCGCTATACACATGTATTTACAGCTGTGGCCTTAGGCAGTTTCGAGTTAATCCTTAAAAAGAAATATGTACAATACAGCAAACCGGACAAAGTTTAATGTCCGTCATTTTGACTTATATCACTCCTTCTGCAGGTAGATAGCTTTTGTTATTCCTTTAACAATATCTTGGAAAACAGCCCAAAAATGAAAAGGAAATTTTGTTTTTATTTATTACCATTTTTACTCGGGTACACATCATTATTGTCTTCCACACTAAATGACAGGTACAACTGCAAAACGATGCCCCAAATTTTAGCTAAAAAAACATATCTGGTATTTTATAGGGACCTACAAGTAATAACAGAAGTGAAAAAGGTGTCTTTGGGAATAGGTGCACTTACACCGCGCAAATGCGATTTTTTTAAACACATTAAGGGAAATTCTCATATCCAGGTTTAAAGGGCGTTCTGAAACTAAACTCAGATATTGGTAATACTCAGTTCTAAAGATTCTAGTGTTTAATATATACCTGTGGCCCCGTGTCGCTCAAGGTGGCTCAATACAACAACGCCAGAAGCAAGGGCGATCACACCGATGATTGCTGCAGGTATTGACAGCCCATATCCCCAAACTGGCGAAGTATATCCAATCTCTGGGGGAACTGTGTTTGGCTCAGCAGACTGTGAGGCACTGGTCATAACTTCTGTTCGAAGACATGACATAAAATTACAAAAAAATAAAAGCATAATAACTATTTCTTTCTTTCCATCATTTTACATTTGTGCCCAGACATGTGCCAGTAGATTTGAACATGTCAAGATGAAGAAGACGATATATGTGCGAAAGGTCATAAAAATCTCTTCATCAAAGTGTGACTTACCAGGAACAATCACTGAGCTCTCATCTGATTTCTTCTTTAAGTTATATACCATGCATTCTTCTCTGTACGAGCCTATACAGAGCCTATACAGACGACATATTTATATATATATATATATATATATATATATATGTCGTCTGTATAGGCTCGTACAGAGAAGAATGTATATGCCCATTTCATCCACAGCAAACTGCCCACTTTCATTAAGTTCATGCAGCATGTATAGTTTAGAGGAGAAATTTCGCGTACGGAAAAGTTTAGTCAGCTTTTATTGGAAACTTCCTATCAGATTCATTTGGATGTATTTCCTCGTAAGAATCCGATATCTCTTGTGTTACTATAATCGATAGTAAATTGTGGCGTAAATTCATCAGATTCAGCGAATGTTTTGTTGTCAGGTCTCCTGTACAGGAAGCTAGGTAAGACACGAAGATGTTTTGAATCACCGCAGAGTTGTGGTGAGATACCTTCAGACAGTCACTCCATGTCTATTTTGTAAGATGCTAATCTCTTAGCTCCAGTCATAGAGTGCTCAACCAACCGAAATCGCGCCATCCTCTAACCACCCAAGTCCTTATATCGTTTAGATTATTTGTATCATTCCGATTAATTGCAGACACTAATGACGTGATCAGAATAACTCATCTGTGCGCTCGTACATTAATTAATTAACACTAAACTTACACCAAACGACCATGATATAACACTGGAAGAACATCGTCGGCCGTTGTGCGTGTATGTGCCGGTAAGGACATGTAGACGTAGGTAAATCGATAGGTCCTTGTCATTGTAAATAAACCAAATGTGTTCGAATTTGTCGACTTACTAAGTCGTTAAAAATATTTAGCAGTTCGTTAAAACGAATTAATAACTCGTATTTGAAATTGTTCTCACGGACTGCCAATATGAAGATATCAGTATGTTATAAGAAATAACTAATTATTAGAACAGAAAAGTATGCCTCTTCCTTTTTCAGACTTCACAGGTTTACATTTTAAAGCTGAACTGTCTCAAAAGTGGCACATTATTTCCTACATGATATAACTGATTTAAAGAATATAATTCGCTAGATGTCTTACAAAAATATATTTTTGGAAAACCAGTAGGCATAGTGTCATGCAGCATGGCATGGTCTACACGTTTATCTGCTCCTGCGACGTGATCATTTCGAACCCAATAAACACTCTGTATTATGCTTTAGCTATTGTGAGTAGACGTGTTTTGATCCAGACTAAAAACATTGCTAAAAAAAAAAACAACCCCCCCCCCCCCTCAAAATGCCACAACTACGTCAAGCATATCTGGCACACTGGCTCCATTCAAGGGCAGAGAAGCAATGTGCCAGTTTTTGTGTGAACCGAATCATTATTTTCTACAAGAAAAAAAAGAAGAAACTCCTCGGATGCATTTCCGTTTGCATCATTTTCCCATATATCACCGGTATATTATTCAGTCGAGTAAAGTAGAGCATAAAACCGGGACAGTTCATCTTTAAATATCGAAGATATTCCATTCATTTCGTAAAATGAAACGCCCTGGGAAGGTGGGGATTTATCCAATGTTATGCGACCAGAAAGCCCATATCGGTACCTTTATTGTAAATCGCGATGGATGTTGCTTCAGTGACTCGAGAAAATGTGGAATGTGGTAAAAGAGTACGCGAAGGTTTAGAATGCAACATAGCGAGCGTGTTATGAAATCGTCTCTACACGGAAAAGTAAACCAGCATACTGTAAATTCTTCGTGGCGTAAATTTTTCATGTCAAACACATGTACACATTACATGGTGAACTTACCGGCAGTGGTTGTCTCCTTTCTGCTGGTCTCTTCCACTATCAACCTGGTGTGGCCTGTATCTTGTATTTTCTTGTCGTCAGGCGCAAAAGCCCTGAACGTGTATCTGCCAGTGTCGTTCAAGCCCGGATTCCGAAGATTCAGTGAGCATCCCTCGCCCCAATAAACTCTGTCTCTGTACCTGTCCCCATAAAAGATTTGATTCAAAGAGTCCTTGACGATGACAACATCTCTTCCAAGTTCCCATCTGATGTTACATTTGTGATTTGGATTTTCCAGCTTGTACTCACATGGTAAGATTACCTGTGTCCTATTTGGATCAGTGACTACGTTGGTGTCTGTTGTTACAACAACGGCATACACGTCTGTAATGAAAACGATTCCAGGGATTGAAACTATTACGTGGAATTCATGAAGGGTTAGACATAGATGTGCTAGGCACATACATATATACACAGGTTTATAAACAAATGATTAGTTATTAACATATTGTACTCTGGAAGAGTAAGCTTCATAATGTTCCCTCTAAAGTGGATATGTTAATAGGACATTGAACAAACGTTCCAATTACAAAGGGAGTTGTGGCAACCAATATAACCAGAGGTCATTCAATTATAGATTTGTTTAGAAGAAACTTATTTTCTTATAACATTGCATTGATGTGTACGTTTTCTTTTACATCAGTGTTACGAACCCAGTCCTTCTGCTCTCTTGACTTGACGGCCATATTGGATTTTAATGAAAACCTTTAAAAATCTTCTTCTGAAAAACGTCCGAAGACATTGTTCTCAAACCTGTTATTGGGTATCTCGAAGGCCGTCCACTTGAAAAGGAAAGTTTGATTGGGGGGAAATTTAGAAGATAGTTATTTGGTAATTATGTTATGTGACCCAAAAACTGGTTTATTCAAAATATGTTCTAAACTGTTAAGAATTTTCCCGCCCTTAATGTTTGTATCTGATGCAGTATGGGACGCTGATTCTGACGTCATTAAAACCGGAAGTGGGTGAATCTCCATAACGAATGAAGCTAAAGACGCACTCTTAAGGCCTAAAATCATCACAAGACATGGATACAAATTTGACATAACCAGAAGTGACGTCAGCAAACCGCAAGTTGTACATACCAAAACAAAATCGCCATTTTTGCAAATTTCAAAATTGAAGAACTCCTGGACTAAAATGGCAAGGCGGAAGTGTGCGAATCTTAGACGGGTAGTAGGCCTGGACTTTGTCTTTTGTGAGTAAAAATTTGGATGTTGTCTGTCACGTTACTTAGCTGCCAAATTGGATTGATAAGAAAACTTTTGGGAGGTATTTTCTTCCGAAAACAACATGCAACTGATCCGGAATTTTGAGCAAGTAACAACTGTTGCCTTAAAATTATTTGGAGAGAAAAAGAATGTGTGCAACGTGTGAGCAAATAAGTGGAACCGGATGTCGTCATGTGAAAACAAAATGTTCAAATCTGAGTTTTTTAAATATGCTACCAGACGTAGAACCTCGTCTTATTTTTTTACTATGATGAATATTTTTGTCGCCAATTGCGATCAAAGTGCGAAAAGGAGCAATTTTCCCCATGTTCGCTATAAAGCTCAGGATCGCACAGAGGAAAGCGCCACATATGTACTGTATGTGTGCTGAAAATTTGGACTCTCTTAAAAAGTGCACGTTGTACAGGGCTTCAAAAGTTTACACAATGAATTTGTGCTTAGGATGAATGTACAGGTGTCGTAAGTATGCTACTCACGAATCTGGTATTATTTCTTTCCTGTTATGAGCACTATCCTCGCTAATTGCGATCAAAACAGGAAATTTCCAAATATTTGGAGATCATGTGACAGAAATACATTACAGCCGTAAAGCTGAAAATCACCAAGTACAAATCATTACATATGTGCGATATGTGAGCCTAAATTCGTTGAGCTGTGTCAATAAATAGAGGACAGGCAAGGATTCAGATATTGTTCACAGGCCGATTTACTGCCTATGGCATTTTCATCTATATGCATGAAATGTGGTGTACATGCAGTGTATGAATAGTTCCAAAAAATGTACCTTTTCTGATTAGGTCATCCACGAAGATACCATTTAATTAACACAAAGTGAAGACACACAGACCGGGAATACCGGCGTTGAACACCGTCATTGCTACTTTAGCGGCTGTACTTTTTGTTTGTTTTTTGATTAACCGGGTCAATGTCTGACCTACGTATTTCCCACTGTGTATGTTATAACCTGCACTGGCATTCAGTCACGCGTTCTCGAGGCCTTTGTATTTATGAGTTTCATGTCATTGTACATAGATCGTACATTCTGAAAAGATGTATTTGTGTTATAAGCTTGTTTACGATCAAGCCATTTAGAATTGTCTTTACATTAGCCTATAAATATGAGCGACGAAGTTGCAAACTTTGCAGTGATTTTCGCTTACTTCCACTGGCGGATCTCTTTATTGAAGTTTCGGCTTTCACGCCAATTCGCACTCCAGTTTTCTGTACTTTCCCACTTTGTGAGCTTGTGTTTTGTTTGAGACGTTCCTTTGGAGCTTCTACCGCTTATTGTCTCTTTGTCCTACTACGTACATTTCATCCCAGCCTACCCCGAAAGTGACTTTGTGTACATTTCCGAGGACTGAAACATACACCGACAGGTAGGTGTCATAGACGCTATTGTCAACCATTCGCCCTGGAAAGTTGCACTTGTTCAGGGAGCTGGTTATAAACCATCGCGCTCGTACCGAGCCCATCTGCTATTTGTCACTTACAGGATTGTCGTCCTTCATTTGGAGAATTCCAGTGAACTGTGGATTCCACATATACGTGGGCTGACTCGCCTTTGAAAGCCGGAATATTCCATCCAGATTTGGAAGCTATTATCAGGGAGAGACTACATATTTTGTAATTATCTGCGTTGTTTTCGTATATATTTGTCAGTTGTACTATTTGTCTATTTTGTTCAAATGTATGCATTGAACTGATTCAAGGGTCTTTGTGTTTCTTTATTTGATCTTGTGAAAGGCCTGTCGCTGTTTGAGAGTCATGCAAGCCATTTATTCATCGCTGTTCCTCTGCGTTAGTGGTACCCTTACAATCAGCTTACCTTGAGAACAAAGGTAAGCCACCACCACCACTGGTGTCCAAGTCGCCAGTATTGAGCTCAGCATCATTAATGCTCTGTTTTATCTTCTTGCTCACAGCTCCCTGTAAGTAAGCATGGTACATTATACTTGTATTCAAACTTAGGCAGGTATTTGAAATGTTATTAGAAGACTGAAAATGTAAATGCAGAATACTATATTTTACATTTTAATCCCTTTAATGTTGACAAAGGTCATCGGCTGTCCCATACTTATGGAAACATCCATCTACACTGGCTCAGATAGTAAAGAATAGACAGGATTTGCTTGGTACATGCATAGCGTTCATCACAGGACACGGGCAGTAGCTTCGGTTGAGATTATTGTTTGTTTGTTTGTGTATTCACCGAAAAGAAAACAAGCAGTGACAAAATATTAACTGAGCATAACGGCGGGAATAAAGTCCAATGTACTTGATCTATCCCGTTATTGAAATACATAAGTAAACATATGACCATGGAAGGTAATAAACAAACTTCACACAATTTTTATAGGTAAAGTCAGCGCTATTGTAACAACCAAACGGCGCTTACCAAGAATCAGTATTTAGTAAAACATTGCTATAGGTATTGCAACAATCCTGTATAAACAGATCCATCGAGGCAGAAATTTGATAATGTTACATTACGCTGGCTATTTTCTGGATGTAACTTACGTGATTTGTACCTGATAAACATATAACGTTGCCTGACTTGTATTGAACTGAACCGTTCAAATCGCTCAGAAGCTGACATGAATATTAAGAAATACAGTTTAAAGTGTTACAGACTGAGACAGTTAGCTCATATCTGTTGTACTATTATTGTTGACCTGAAGGAAATTCGCCTAACTTTGACTTGAAAAGGGACAGAGCGTTTAAGACCCATATTTAGCTTATTCCGTTCTTGCGGGCCAGCATTTCGAATATAGTAGAAGGAATGACTGGAACGGAAGAAAGGTCGATATAAATTAAGCCTATGAGTTCTAGCTGGGATGTTATGAACGGCAGGTTGTCTAATGGAGGTTCCACAAACGTTGCGCCTCAGAAGTTCTGGATTGTAGATATATTTGTGACATAGAAAGTTATAGAAAAAGAAAGTTTTTAAGATTTTTCTTGATGCAGAAAAGCCTTCCATATCATGCAGTTGATGCCCTGTTTTACAAGGGATTTTATGCTTTTCCGTCGGAATGTTATGCTTTATATGTATGCCTCTGTTAACAAACAGGGAAATCGTGGCCGATTTCTAATAAATGGGCAATGTGACTTTTCTTTATACACCAACCCCATCGCGATATGGAAGCCAGATGAGAACATCTCCTCTCAAGCCTCGTGGGACGAGGCCCGCGGCTCGAGAACGGTACCATTCCTCTGCGATTTGCACTGTCCTGCTGTTGTTGGTCTCTACCCGTAAAGCGCTTTGGAGCGTACGAGGCTGGTCACCGTACGCGCGCAAACGGTAACGCCCTCGGCCACTTGTGCCCCGTGAGGATGTCGAGACCAGTGACAAGAGGACGGTAGCATTCGAGGCAGATTTTCACCGTCCTCGTGGGGCGGACCTCGACCCACGCGGCGCTGCACGAGTTCCATATCGCAACGCCTTAAAGTAATGCATAAATATTATATATTGGGTGTTTAAGGAGAGCCCTTAATGGTCGGAAGATTTGTAGGTTTGGCAGTTAGGTCGTTCTGCATTGCAAATAGGTCGGCCACTTTTGGGCAGCGCTTTTGAGCTATTTACACGTATTCTTCATTCACATGATAAAAGATAATTTTCTCTAAGAATACCAAAAGATTGTCAACTCTATAAACAGTGGCATTTCCAGAGCAACTCTGAAATACAAGTCTAATACACTTCAAAATGCTTTCCAGCCAGAACAAAGCCTGCAGTCTCCTTTTCTATGGTGGAATAATTCTTTGGATGTTTTTTTCTTTTGGTTTTACATCATACGCAAGAATTTGTCAATCATATAACGACAAGGAGTCCGTAAAATGTATATATTTTGTGTCTTCTGGTGGCAGGGCGAATCCATGCCTCCACTCAGTCATAATGCGGAAGACACCAAACACCAAATACTGGCACAGGGGCCGACCAGTCCTATTTCCCTGCTCTAACCTGTCAGTGCTGAACGCCAAGCGCCTCAGCAATAAGTGTCTTCTCTAATGCATTTTTATTAATGTCATCATTTCGTCAAGAGCAAGATCATTAAACAAACAGTACAGTAAACAAGTGGAATAAATCCATCTGCTCGAGAAAGTAAACGCCGGCAGGCAACAACATTATATATTATAACGTGGTACACTAGCTGGAGACAGAATGTATTTAAATGTCTCACTACTCACTTCAATTGTCTTTGTAACTCTGTTCTCTCCTGAAGAAAAGAAAAAAGATGTGATAGTAATTTAATCAACACTGATGGAATTGTTTGCTAACGCTTTTGGTTTGCCTACAAGTCGAATTACCAAGGTCCTTCTTCATTATTGCGGCATTATAAACTATAATAGCTCTTCTATAAAGAAAGACAAACAAATTCTTGTCTTTAACAGAAACGTAAAGTAGACATTATTATTTAGATCTGGATTATGTGTAACGTGATTAGATTTCGCTTACTTTCCAAACAGCTAATGAAACAGTGGGTACTCACCGGGTGGTAGTCAAGTGTTCTTGGGAATTTTTACAGGTACACGGTTTTAAAAAGCGGGTATACGTCTGTAAAAGTCAAGTGATACGCAGGCATGATGGCACGTCTGTAGTGTAATATAGATAGCATGCATATGTTTAGTACACAAGCAAATTTTGCTGGCTTTTACTGTGTCCCGCACCAGTAGTTAGATATTTAGGTTAGGGGAAAACCCAAGGTTATTCAGTTACGACTTGCATGTCCCCCATAATGTTGACACACTTCGTCCTCGTGGTTTACTCTGCACCACAAGCGTATGTGTATCAGCCCTGCTCACACTGTCTGTGGGCACACTGTACACAGCTCGTACCTGTCTACAATGCATAATTTGCACACGTATCGCCCTACATACAAGTAGTAATCCCACAACAAAAGCAAGAATCATATTTTTTTTGGTAACATTTATTCCCATATGTTGCTTAAAGGTCTGTATGGAAACCAAATTAGTATGTAATAAATATATTTATGTTTTAAGCTTACAGATGGAAAGCAGTTTTAACACTAGCTCACCTGAATTTATCGGTAAGGAAGTGTATATGTGGTGGAGATGATGACGACGAGGATACATAAATCTTTTCACAGGAATTCACATATATTTATCCACCAACAGCAAATGGTAGCAATATTTGGAACTATGAAAATACACTATAAACAAACGATTATTATTACTAATAGTTTCGGCTCATTCTTGGGAACACGTTTTCGTATATATATCAAGACAAATATGTAGCCCCAAAAATCTAAAAGCAAAACGGCATTCTTTGATTTTCTTTCAGTTGGATTGTTTTCGCAGGTGATGCAGTGTACAGACATGTCAAAGGCGGACCTTCTGCTAGCTTTTTATTATATCACCACAGTCGTTATTTCATAATTGTGGTTCTATACACCTACGTACTTGTACCAAGTAATAATTTACTTCACAGTGTGAAACTTTTAATGTACAATGTTTATATCCTTACATTTTTGCTGATATTTCCATTTATTATAAGAGAAGAACTTTACTTACTTTCCGAACACCAGGAAAACCAATTTTGATCATAGTGTCTGGAATTGTTAGAAGGCACATCCCGATTTAATACTATATAGGTAAGACTTATTGACCTACACTTAGGTACTTAAAGACAGTGCATATAGGTTACCGCCAGATTTTAAATGAGGCATGACGAGATGTGCTCAGTGGTCATATTTACCTCCCGTGGTAATATGACATTTTATACCCCTGAGTAAGTCTACAGAAGGCAAGCGACTATACGTACCACTGCTCCTTTCTTGTGCTTCAAATTAGCACATTTTACCGGACCATGACGTACACTGTAATGGACCTATAAATGTTTACATACTTAGGTTTTACTTCATACTAAATATTTTGACGTCGTTATTAACCCCTTTTCTGCCATATGACGACGAGGAGTTCTCAGCATGTATATATACTGTGTCTTCTTGTGTCAGGGCGAGTCCATACAACAAAAGTGCTGGCGCGACTGAAACGTCGTGCCGAAGACATCAGACGTGCATTGTACTTTCACACTATACTAACGCCGACCGAGCCGTCATGTTTCCTTGTTCTAACCTGCCAAGCGAAGGTAGCAAGAGGTACATTATATGCTATCACCCATCCCGTGATTGATCCCGTATGTCCCGACCTCAAGGCGGGCCCTCTATCCATGAACTGAACCACCGAAAAGATCTGCTCTGCACATGACCTAACTGTAAACCGAAACTGACCGTGTCTGTACAATCAGACTAACATCAGTCTCGTTCACCAGCTTTGGAACTCGTTTTGCAAGAGGTATAAGGAAGCTACTGACCAATATATTTTTGGTTACTTTTCCGTGGGTTTGCATGAATTTTTTTTCAACGCAATCCAAGGGGTTTGTACCTTGAAACAGCTACATATATTTAAACAACAACCAGCAATAACAGTCAAAAGTCATAAACATTCTTTATTGGACTCAGCGTTGGCTGAGAAAAATAGTGTACAACTAGGCGTCGATATGGATATTCGTATTCCAGCCGTCAACGAAAAGGGGCGTTCAGGGTCCATAACCTCTTTCCAAAAATTACAAATAACACACACCACCAAAGAACTAAGAAAATATATATAATATAAAAATTAGGAAGGATTTAAGCCCATTTATTATGAAAAAAATGTACATGTCCGAAACTGTTTCACCGTCACTGTGTCGCTTTGGAGACGTTTCCACATTTAAACAGAGCAACTGGGTATGACCGAAGAAATATGTTTACGCCTATGTTTCCAAAAGCCAGCATTCATAAACTGTTGTCGCTACGTGCTTGGCTATTTCTCTCTGCCGTGTTAGTCTATTTGTATCCTGATTACTTCCGAAAGTTAACTTCGTCGTGTGGAAACGGCTGGCGTTTATCCTAAAGTTATCCTGTGCACAGCTAAAGGACCGACCTTCTGAGCTCCTGATTGCCAGTCGTTTAGCTGTCCACGGAGAATTGTGTTTTATTCCCCGTGTAAAACATAAGGTGGTTTTAAATTGACGCACGTTAAAGCACCTTTATGAATTCGACCCTATGTGTTTTCCTGTGTCGTCAACCGTGGTCGCCGTCTGCGACTGTCCCGCACCAATGTCTACGTTTTAGTACCCGCCCTACTTACATGTATTTTATAGGCTCAGTTGGCACAATCAATCGGATCCTGAACATCACGACTATCTTTAGGAACAAGTTAACGTATATGCATACATGGTGTAAAACAGCAGCGACCAAAGAACTCTGACACGTAAATCTGATAATATTTATCTGTTACCGAAAAAATAAACGGACAAATAATACTTGACACTCAAGCTGTACACCTATTACCTCAAACCTATGACTCACATAGTAAATGTAACAGTTTTTTTATACATGAAAACAAATTATACTTTTATTATGCTATTATTTTGCTCGCGTCGAAAGTTATATGCCCTGGTAATCAAGATATTTTGTGATCTGCTACACTATTAGAAAATTTTCATAAACTTACGGGCAAAATTAAGGCCAGGCAACAGGCTGCCTTGTGTTTTCACTGTAAATAACGGTCATACTGGCCGTAATGTCATCGTGTGAAATAATATGTGAACCCTACACAGATCACGAGTTTATCCTATTAAGGGCGTTTTACCACTAAACCGACTGTACCAGTGAAAACCGTTTGGAAATAGCGGAATCAGTGTAGTAAACACACAGACTCCTACCAGTGTAAAGTCAGTTCAAGATGTACATTCTGTCTAATGTATAATGCAGAGCGAAAGTCGACAGGCTGTCATCTCTAAGTTCATTGGGTTTCATTCGGCATAATGGAAACCACTACTACACGATACAGAGTGATTTACCAGCATCGACAGCTGATGTATAGCTGGTGTTGCTCGCTCACTGTAAATCAACTGTCTCGGACCGTCGAGTCACGATGGTGTGTGATACAAAGTCTGTACTTTGTCACAAGACATCTGCTCAGTTTTAATGTCGAGGGTTTCATGGGCTCTACTGACTGTATATTCTCCTCAAACACTCAACCCGTATTTGTAAAGTTTTGTGCCAGAACGATGTAGGCCTCGTCTGCGATCCTTTGTGGTTGTAATGGATACATTGTGCCACTTGTACGAAGTAATCGATGTACACCTTATTTATACACTAATCCGCCATTACCATGAGTATTCCTTAAGGCGGAATGTTTGGGTATTCTACACTACAAATATTTTTTTTCACAGAACTATGCATTGCTTATGCCAAGGACATCAGAAGATTCCCCCTGTACCTGCCAAAGGGCAATGGTTTAGTCACTCCGAGGACTCCAAGTCATTGGTCAAAGACAAGGGGTTCGCCATGGCCAACTGATTCTCAAAAGACCAAGTATTAGACCATTGCTAAGTGATGTCCTTAAGGACAAATGATTGGTCAAGCACTGGTATCAATATATATGTAAATAAAAGGACACAAATCCAGAAATATGACATTTAAGAAACTGAAATTCTCATGATTTGATTGTTTTTTGAGGTTCAATACACATCATACTGACAGGCGCGTCCATGGGTACGGAATTTGTTATCATTAGAAGTTTGCCAATGTGGAAGGCTATGTAGTTCAGGATACATGTATGTCAACATTTCTATCTACTCACCCATTTCACTAGCAGGGTATGTTGCTGTCACACCGACCTTACCGCCGTTGTGTACCAGTGTCATGTACATACTTGTTTTTCTGTGTGAGGGTGCTTGTGTCTGTACCTATATACATGAGAATGATATCGGCGGTATATTTGTACACGGAAAATATAACGTCTGTGAACTCAGGCATTTACTGCATCAATGTAATAATCATTGGATTGGAGAGCTTACGCAGAATCACGATTCCGGTGGCTGTTAGTCCGTGTCAAGCACAGTCATTGTATCGTATAGAGAGACAGAACACACCATTCGCCTCTCCCAGGACAGCTAACCAAGACTGACCATTATGAAGCCAAAGTAAAACAGTAATTTTAGGCACCCATGTCACAGTTGTCCATCTATAATTCGGCTGCAGTATTTGTGTCATCATCAGGAAAGTATGTACAATAAGGAGTAACAAACTCGCTTGTAGGCTACAGGTACATATATACTAGAACAGCTTGTCGACTATGTGCATTACCAGTCCATTACTGTTGACATGGTATAGTAGATACGTGCACGCAGGTCCTGACATAATTAAGCAATGCCGCTGTCTTACCATAATTGAACCGATATAGTGCAAATGGCAAAACGGCATAAGAAACTGATGTTTATTCCTATCAGAAGAGAGGCAATATCTATAAGGATAACCATATACCGGTACCAAGATAACAGATTCACCTGTGAGTTATACGGCCTTAGTAGACAACTTTAAATTTTGTATGTATGGTATATTAATACGACATAGAGCAAAACATGTGACTTTAAACTGCCTGCGAATATTCGTCACTTTCGGCGTTCAAGCCGTATATCGCTGTTCCTGAACATATTTATGGTAAATGTAAACTTTTCATCAAAAGCAAGACAAGAAAACAAACACTTTGGTTAACAAACGGAATAAGTCTAGTCAAGAAAAGTTAGATCAGAGACAGATCTATGTTATACCCCTATGACTTGTGTCTAACACGGGAAGCTAACTGGGTTCAAAGTATATTTAAATTTCTTATTACTTTTGTAATTGCCTTTGTAACTTTGTTTCTTCCTGAAGAAAACGAAGAAGATGGTAATTGTGTCAGCAAATTAAACTGAACGACAAAGATATTTGTTAAAGCTTGTCCACATGATGACTTCACAAAAGTTATTATTCATTATTGTTATTTTATAAGTTTATCCACTTCTCGATAAACAAACTAGCAAACAAAAAAACAAAAAAAAAATAACAAACAAAGAAACAAGGGGGAAATATAAGAATATAAAGAGAGACATAATCATTTGATTGCAATTTTGTGGATCGTTATTTTAACTTACTTTTCAGTCACCAGATCAACCACAATAGATGACAGCTCTGTTGTGTTTGTGAATGTTGCACATCGGTAGGCCTTATATAGCAACGCTGTTTCTGCCTGGCTGAGTTTCTTTGCATTGCCTGACCCACTTTTTTACAGTTACACTGTTATTTTGCAGTTATTGTTCTGAGCACACATTTATTAATATATACATTTATGGTCCATGGAAAAAATTCCCACTGTTCATTTATAAATGCAGCAAAGCACATTTTCCTGCATAGGGAACAAAAATATTCATAAGTTGCAGTATAAATGTTTTGGTATTTTCGTTCAATTTGTTTTGAGGTTAAATTCCGATAAAATGTACTAACTCGGCTTAAAGGTGGACAATGAATACTTCCCTGTTTATTGAATATTGCCTTCACTTAACGTCGCAATATACTGTGTGTTGGCCCTCACATTTGAAGGCAGACGAAATGTCAAAGGGCTTGAACACCGGGGCGAACAGCCACGTGTAGGTTGTATGGAATTAATAGACAATCTGAAATTATGTATGTATTCTATGGACAGACTGTTGCATATTTGACTTTAAAACGTTGCAAAAGTTCGGCACTTTCATTTTTGGTGTGTATAGCTGTGTATAACTTTTCTTGAACTCATTTAATGTAAATGTAAAAAATGAATCAAAGGCAAGACAAGAAAACAAACAGTATGATAAACAAACGGAATAAGTCTAGTCAAGAAAAGTAAAATCAGAGGAAGACCTATGTTATACGTCTATGGCTAGTGTCTAACACGGTAAGCTAACTGGGTTCAAAATATATTTAAATTTCTTATTACTCACAGAAATTGTCTTTGTAACTTTGTTTTCTCCTGAAGAAAATGAAGAAGATGGTTATTGGGTCAGCAATTCAAACTGAACGACAAAAATATTTGTCCACGCTTGCCTACATGATGACTTCACAAAAGTTATCGCTCTTTATGGTGATTTTCTAAATTGCATTCACTCCTCAGTAAATAAAAAAATGGGAAAGAAACAAGAGAGGAATATAAGAATATAAAAAGAGATATAAACACAATCATTTCAATTTCAATTTTGTATATCTTAATGTTAACTTACTTTTCAGTCACCTGGTCAGCCAGTGTAGTGATCACAAGATGACAGCTCTGCTGCGTTTGTGAATGTTACACCTCGATAGATCTTATATGGCAACGATTTTCTGCTTGCAGGATTTTCTTTGGTTTGCCTGATCCACTTTCATATATGGGTTCTCAAGTGACACTGTATACCTGAGCCTGTACGTTGTGCAGTCATCTTCCTGATTCACTCGACTAACACATTTATACTCATGCAGACACGAAGTAAACACTGTAAACACACAGGCACCAAAGAAGGTCCAAGTTTTAAGTGATAAAACTAAATTTGTTACTTGCTCCAATACACTTTGAAAAGTAATACATACAATTTTTTGTCCATGGAAAAAAAGTTACCACTGATCATTTATAATTGCATCAAATCCCATTTTTCCCCATAGCGAACAAAACTAGGCGTGGATGACAGTATGAATGTTTTTATTAGTTTTTTGATCAACTTGTTTTAAGGTTAATTCCCAGAAAATATACCGACTGAATTTAAAGGTACACAATGAATAGTTCCCCGTTTGTTGAACATTGCCTTCACTTAACGTTGGAATATATTGATTTACAAACTCATTGCAGCATGTCGTGAAATTTTAATATGTTGGCTCTCATATCTGACAGCACGGGAAATGTAAAAAGAATTTTACCACTTGGACAAGGTTGTAATTCAGACGTTTGAGATTTAAGAGTCATAACCAAGTCAAGCTAACCACACTGAACGAACATTGCATATAGACAAGGCCGTGTATAATACTTCATTGCTTATCTAAAGAAACATCTGACACTTCCAATAAATCAGTCATTTCGGAATTTCTGCCCTGCAAGTTTGGCTTTGTCCATGCAGAGCGTTTATTACAGCGCACCTCTGGGGGCTTCTGTTCAGTTTATACTAAAACGCAATCCACAATATGACATGTCACACACTTTTGCCTCTACACAATCATGTGCTTTTACGCTTTGTGTAGGAATGTTCCGCTTGGTGTGTATGCCATAGTTAACAGAAGTTTTGTAATACAAACCCTCATGTTATTTATACATCAACCCTATTGTCACATAAGTAATGCATGATGTTGTGTATCTTTACAGCACGATTACTAATGCTCACAAGGCCTGGAGTTTTGTCATGTAGCTCGTCCAGCACTGTATATATGTCAGACACCTCTAGGTCGTGAAATGGAATGTTAGAGTTTTAATTTAAAACTGTTTCCAAAAAATGCAGGGGAAAAGGGTATAAATCGGCTGTAAACTCTGTTTAACTCAGTAGGCCTTACTTACATTCCATTGACTTAAACAGGTGTCTTTTACCTAAGTGGAAGAGTTTCACAACACCGGAGTGTGGTACATCCCCAGGTATTAGCACCATAACGTTTATGGATGGGACGATTTATGTGCTTACTCACACCTTGATTCGTTTACTAAATTCATGTCTTAGTATGACAATAGTGGTGGAATTCAATATCATTCGTTGTGGTTGGAGGTTGTGGTTTTAGTAGAAGTGTAGGTTTGGGGTGGTCGTGATGGGGAGTTTGAGGGAGGGAGGAGTGAAGCCAAAGAAGTTCTTTCCTAGCCGTTCATGCGAGGTTGCCAGAGCTGTCTATAGGAACGGGAAGCTGTGACATTTTAGGCGATATTTGCCAACTAAAATCATGTTAGAGAGCCTGGTTAAACAGTCCCTTCGGTGGCACATCATACATGTATATTAATAATTTACGGGTTTTCAGGCAGCGAAACTAATATTCCAACTATCTATTCTTGGAACTCCAATAAAATAAATAAATAAATAAAACAAAGATGTTCTTTTTCTTGGTGTGGGGGGAGATGTAAGAAAAAAATATTCCCATATTCTACATTGTTGTATTCCTTAATACATACATTAATGTAGAAATAAAAATAAATAATGGAATATAACCATGTACAATGTGAGAAGGCTTTTGTGTTTTCTCATAATTATATGTGTAAACGCGTACATGTTGTGCTTTCTGTGGAATGTATAGGCACTGGGATCCCAAGGATGGTGGTTTATCCACTCTGGGCAGTAGCAGACCTGGTCCCAGTTGTAGTAGCCCAGGGATGGCCATAGTAATACAGCTCGATGTTTTCTCGTCTGATCTCGGTTGTATTTGTTGTCATATTGGAATAGTTGGCTCACAATTCCACTATCTACCCATATCTGTCATAATATCCATTCAGTTCAACTGTGTTAGGCAGAGTTACGTGAGTTTGGCACCATTCCTATGCTGTTTTCTTACTCCACACATTATATCAAATACACCTTTAAACATCACGAATGACTTGATATCTATGTCATAATGTCATTACAGAGAAAAGGTGTTGAAGTTTTCCTGAATCACCTGTCATAATACTTGGTGTCTACAGTCTAACAACCACACCGCCATGGCTGATTTTTTTAACCTGCCGAGACTTATTTTGTGATGATGTCCTCATCAGCCTGAGTTTGCCTGGTTCCTATTATTGTCTGCTGATATATATGTATGCAGATGCTTTGGCGTTTGTTTTTCTTTTGGGTGGGATGGATCTTTTCTTTATAAAAGAGATTTCATTATCCTACGAAGATGAAATAATTGGTAGAGTAACTACAAAGTTCCTGAAATATCAACGTGAAAAAAGGAGCGTGTCGTGGCCGTGTGGTCAGACTTGTTTTCAATGCGATCGCTAGAACACTGGATTTACGGGTACAAATCCGATCTTAATTCGACAGGAAGTTTGTGGCTTTTTTCTCTTCATGTGGCCTCTGTGACAATAAACGCAATAGTTATGTAAACACTTCCTAAGGGTATCGAAGCTTTAAACGACAAACACACAATTGTATTTAAAAGATGAAAATTTGTGAACTTCATATCAGCACAGTGATGGATTGCAATGGCAGTTATCGTATTCAGTTAGGAGAGGAACATGGAACTAGAGCACGTCATGGAGTTGAGCATAATATTGCGTTACCTAATTACAAAATTTATACCTTAATCATCCATGTAAAATAACAGAAACAATAACAAGAAAATAATAAACAGTATGCTAGCTTGCTTAAATCTCACTGCTTTTTAGTTCAGAGGGCCTTCTGCATTATATGGCGTTATTCATGTTGACGCAAATCACTGTCTACCTGGTATCGAAGGAAGACCAAATTTTGAAGAATTTTAATCGGTGACAAATTTAGAGGCTTGAACGATACATGTATCATTTATGTATCATGAAATTTTTTCCTCGCATCGGTTAAATAACTAACACTGTGGTGTAATCATGAACACTCGCAGCCTTTATTATAAATCGATGGTCATTCCATAAGCCTTATCATTGTTCTAAAAATAGCCCTAATACTTGTAAGATCACTGAACCATTGGATGATGAACATATTATATGCGTTTTAGGATTCTCTGTTCCCCTGAATTCGTATTCGAGAACGTAATGCTACATGGTGGCCGTCGTGAATTAAAGTAAAACATTGTTGAGTACACCGTAAACACAAAAGTAAAAAAATTAATCTCATGTGATCTCATGTTTTTTGATAAAATTAATTCAGAAATCCTGTAGTTACACTGATGAGTTTTACGCAATACGCGAGTATTGTAACTCCGAAAAACGAAGACTTCATTATGACCCCATGTTTCGACATTTTATTTTGCCATCACCAGGAGAGTGATCAGAATAGACAAGCAACGACATATATACATTGTACAGGGATGTGAGTTGTTACAGTAATGATTAAACATCAAAACCAGTGATTTATGATATATTGTCAAGCACACATAAACAGGAATAACAGAAATAACTGAGAATCAAAAAGTCATAAACAACGGGTTAAATAAGCTACTCACTAATAAAGGTTTAACAAAACAAAGTAACAGTAACATGCCAAAGACTGGTGATTATCCCGGTCACAGTCACCTCGAATATATTGACCGTCATTATGTGAAGGAGTTGGTTAGCGCGCTAGCGCAGCGTAATGAACCAGAAGCCTTTCACCAATGCGGTCGCTGTGAGTTCAAGTCCGGCTCATTCTGGCTTCCTCTCCAACCGTATGTTCGAAGGTCTGCCAACAACCGTGGATTTTCCCCGGGCTATGATCGTTTCCTCCCACCATAATGCTGGCCGGCCTCGTATAAGTGAAACATTCTTGAAACGACGTAAAACACCAATCAGATAAATAAATTCTCCAGTGTGACATCAAACCACAATTAATATATTAATGATTCAATTACCCTTTCCTTTCAAATTTAAGATCCGCCCAGTTTCAGGCACTGGTTGATGTAAGGTTTGTTTAGGACAGAAGATGTCAACTTTCAGAGTGAAAAAATCTATTCCCAGTCACGTGCAAATCGCTTGCCTTTCACCTGATCAAGACATAGTGGCACAGAAATAATCCTCTTACATTTCCCTTCGAGTTTTATTCATTTTTTTAAAAACAAGTTGAACTACTCTAAGTCCGTGTATCTGGTAAAATGAGACGTTACTTTCCCAGAATTTTGAAACTTTCATTTACACAGATCAAATGTTTATTACACATTTAGCTGCTTTCATAGTTAATTTCGGTCAGCATCATATATAATGCCCGACTCATTAAATAGCAAATTCTTTTAAATCAAACTCGAGGAAAATTGACCACATGCTACATGGTATGGTGCAATGATTTGACGTTTTCTTGTTTTCTGTCTTAAGTCTGTAGGAAAGTAAGAGAAAAAAACTATAGATATAATAATAAAGAAAACATGTTTGTCAGCGATGCTGTGTTTAACTCACAATACCTTTGAGAAAGTGGTATGATCCATATTAACCATGCTATATAATGTTTGACCAGTGTGTCTTGGCCCATTTACATGTAATACTGGTTTAGCTTTATGCCACAGGGCAACATGGATCTTGAGAAGTTTTCCACAGGGGTGTTGGCAAAGTGCGAGGCATCTATTTAATAGGCTCTCGTTGCCCATGTCTACTCAGACATCTGGCAAATATATGCCGTTTTGATGAGTGAGTGAGTGAGTGATTCCTTGGGATTTAACGTCGTACTTAGCAATGTTTCAGTCATGTGACGAAGAGGAGTTCTTCGGCTGCATGCCTACTGTGTGTGTTCCTGTGAAAGGGTGAGTCCATGCCACCAACATGTTGCCGCCACAGGAACCTTATGCCAAAGACACTAAACATGATACCTCACCCAGTCACACGATAGTGACAATGTGACTAGCAGTCCTGTTTCCTTGTTCTAACCTCTCAATGCTGAGCGCGAAGCGAGGAAGCAACAAGCACCATTTTTTAAGGTCTTTGGTATGACCTGACTCCGGTTTGAACTTGGAACCTATCTCGAGGCCGAAGCTCTAACCACTAGACTGTACATCATCTGTGGTAAAGTTAATCAGTAATTTGCCAAAGGTCAGTGGTTTACACCGGGCACCCCAGCTTCCTCCATCCATAAAAATGATTTTTTTTAGTTGAACAACAGTGAATTATTAATTTATTTAGTTTATTGGAGCTTTACGCCGCACTCAGAATGGGGAAACCCACGACCATGCGCAGATTGCTGGCTGACTTTCCCATGTATGACAGGCCGGTAAACCAGTGTGAACTAACTAGAGAAATAATTAAATGCATGTACACATTAAACTTCCCGGACATTTTTTACTAACCCACGATAGATAAATATAGTCTTCCAATATGCAAAATGTTGCTTTGGTTGGTTTTTTCCATGATATTCTGAAAAAATTGTCTGATATTTACTTTGTTACAGATGCTAGAAATCCCTACTCCAGTGACCAGTCTATGGAACTGCCAAGAAGGGAACCCGCTCCATCCAGAAAGAGTGCTAATCCATATGGACCAAACTGCCGTGATAACGGATTATTCCAGTGTAGACATTTCATATGCTCCGGGATAACCTTTCCAGTGTATTATGTATACGGGATAGTTTATCCGTAACGGCTCCCCAAAACTCTCCTCTTCTTGGAGCGGTTTTGTTTTCAAAGTGAACCCAGCTGAAAATGTACCAATAACTGTCTCCACGGTGTATAATTCAATAATGGGCTAGGTGTAGCCCCCTCAGCGAAGTTGGGTGGGTGTCTGGGGTGGGCGGGGTGGCTGTTATGCAGGAATCACCCTGTTTGCCTGTCCTTCTGTAGGCACGATTTTGGCCATGCATCTCCTCCCAAAATAATCTTCCAACATTGATGACACTTACTATTCATTTTGCTTATCATATGAACTTGTGCATGCTCAAGTTTAATGGCAATCAAGCACTTACATGTATTTGCATGATTACTGCCGTTCACGTACTTGGATTTTCATGTACACAGATTTTACCTATGCTTAAGTATTGCACTAATTTTCCTGAAACTTTGTGTATATCTTTTACATGATCTAAACATCTACATGCTTGGTAATAATGACAGGCTGGGTATTATTTTTATTTTAATTGTTACCACCATTTAGGTACATGGTGTAATAATGCTTTTCATGAATACAACTAAAAGGACAAGCTGAAGATACATTTCATTATCGTGTTGTTGAAGTATTGATGATCTTTATCTTTATTGTTTATTAACTTTGGTCAGTTCTTTTGAATGTGTGAACATAAATGTATTCACAGGGCTTAAAATAAGTGACCACACATATATGATGTTAAATAAGTAAGTAATTTGAAGTAAAAATGGTATTTTCATCAAATGACAGAACATTAAAACTGTCTTAGAAAATGGTGTCATTTATAATGTTCAGAATGACTTCTTCATCAAGTCATTTAGAACATTGGATTGTACATCGGCCTAAGTTTTTTTTTAGTTTTGTTTTGTCTTTTATTCTTGCAAATGTTGGGAGATTGTATTTTCTTTATATAGATATATAGTTGGAATAAGTGTTATTATTTCGTTGTAGCACATCATTCGTTGTTACATGTACTATGCTCTTATACTTACCAAACTAATTGGCTCCTTGATGTGGCTCATGAAAAAAATCTCACAGGTGTTACATGTTGGTTTAATGTTACATATCGATTGTTTGTTTCACCTGATACCTGTGCCATGGTATTTGATATTTTTAAACAACCATATCAAACAACTTTATCACATATTTGGTTCTTTGTTGTTATTTTGCATGTATTGTTTATAGAGCTATATATGTACAAGAGAATTGCAGGAAGACAGTGACTGTATGTTCTCAGAATTATACATCATCAAGATGTCACATTCTGTACAAATTGGCATGACTGGCAAATACTTGTTTCCTTTTACACCACCCTGTCTTTCTGGTCGGTGTCAGTCGGTGTTTCCTTCAGTTGTTAAGTTCCTCAATGTTTTCCCTGACCGTTAACAAATCTTTTGTTGGATTACTTAATTATTCCTTGTAAAGGACTTTTTCCAGCATCAAATTTGGTTCTTAAAAAAAGCTCTACATAGAATCGCTGGGAACAGGCTCTTCAAAGAACCATAAATGGTTCTACATAAAGGTTCTAGGAATAACCATAAAACTACAAAGGGTTCTTCGGCAGGTTCTACTTAGAAAACTTTTACAAGGGTTTTATCCAGAACCTTAAAAGGTTCTACATAAAAGGTTCTAGGTATAGCCTTAGAAAAAGGGCTCTACCTGGAGCCAATAATGGATCTGCCATAGCGCCACCTCTAAAAACCCTTAATGATTCTACTGAGAATCTTTTTTCCGAAGAGTGTGTTCGTCACTACGGGAGTGTCATTCATCAATTCGAGAATTCCCAACGATTGTGGATTCCAGATTTACATGGACAGACTTGCCTTTGGAAACCGGAATATTCCAGCCGGAATTTAACGCTATCATCGGTAAGAAGCTATATATATATATATATATATATATAAGCTAGTGTGATATATATATATGTATATATATATATAGTTTGTAATTATCTGTATTGTTTGGTATATTATTGTCATTTGTACCATTTGTCTATTTTGTTCAAATATAAGTATTGAACTTAGTCTAGAGTTTTCGTGTTTCTTTGTTTGATCATATATAAGGCGTGTCGCTGTCTGAGAGTTGAACAAGCCTTTTGTTTATCGTTTTGCCTCTCCGACAGCGGTACCGTTACATAAATCTGTAGGAAAGTAAAAGAAAAATCATTGATGTGAGAATAAAGGAAACACGTTTATTGCCCAAAGGGATACGTGTAGATTGTTTCAGCGATGCTGTGCTAAATTTACAATCCTGACAAAACTGGGAGCATCCACGGTGTCCATGTTCCATGATGTTGAACCAATGTGTTGTCCAGGTACAACAACAGCTTAGCCTTATACAACAGGACAACATGCATAAGTCTTGAGGCTTTTTCCATATGGGTGTTTGCTAAATGCGAGGCATCTATTTAAACCTCACATTGCCCATGTCTAGACAGATATTCGACCAAATGTCCGCTGTTTTGATGGATTATGGTTTTCTACACAGTGTTATATACCATGTGTACAGTAATTTGTCACAGTGTACCAAGCTGACTACCCTCTGCAACAAGTGTGCGCTTTGAGTACAATGGTTAGCACCACCCGCCTACCAATAATAATAATTTCGCGCTAAGCCATAAGGATTCATTCTGCCAATAACTATGGAGACAAATACATCCGGCATAATGTGCATATGTATAGAAAGTGTATTACTCCAGATTAAAAACAAGACCGTGTCTTTCTGTTTTTATGTTGTCGACTAACCGAGATGTGGCAACCCAAGTAAACCAATCAGTTATGAGCATTGCATATGCTACTTTTTGATGATTCACAGGAACTGTATAAAATAAGAACCGACTTATACGGTTACCAACGCGTCAGATGAAAATAGCTACCACCATTCTTGACCTGTTTTCACCACTCCTTCAAAATAACATATGGTTATATTGTACATTCCTTCTAGAAATACACGGCGGTTTAAAAATTGAACTCCTTCTGCTTACTGCGGGGTTACACGCCGACAAATGTAACTTTCACTTTCACTTTCACATTTTTCTATGAATATATTGCCATATTTTATAAATGAGTGAGATTCATCGCAGTCTGTGCGTGCTGGGTTTCAATATAGGATCTTTAACAGTAGTCGAAGGTTGTGACATCAGAGTGAATACCATGAATACAGTAGGCCTAAAGAATGTGGAGACAGAAATACCTGTTCTGTGAAATCTGTGCATGCATCTTACAGCATTTCCTCACGCCGCCACGTTATATGCGATCTATATTTCTTTGTTGATAACCTGAAAGGTAACTTAAAACTTGCTAGACATTGGGGCCTCCCAGGACGTGGCCGCGTGGTTCCTGTCTGGTCGTACGTCGGAAGGCCGGCCAGTAACCTGCGGAGGGCGGGGGTTTTTCCACAGGATCTGTTCGGTTCTTCCTCACCATATTGAGTACAAATTATGTACACGTACAAGTCAGCATACATTCTATATTTTTAATCTCCCCTAAAGCGTCTCCATTCTTAAGAAAGCGCAATCTGTATGGATTATCACTGAACAATCTTTCTGATCCAGACAGTTTTTTTAACAAGTGTAGATTTTCATTCACTGTCGTCTTTTATTTTCCTCTGTGTAATCAAGTTATTACATATTTCTTCTCTAGGACGAAAACTTACTTATATTGTGATGTCAAAATTATTGTACATCAGCAGAAATATATCTCCATCTAAAAATATACCACAGGCGTGCATTTTCCATTAGTGTTTCAAAATTTAGAAATAAAACAGTTACACAGAGGTGTGGTCAGATCTTCTCATACTTCACAGGTCACCAGTAATGTGGATGAGAGTACATCAATGAGCCACGTTTTATACATTTTTGGATTTATTGGATTTGTTGCCATTGATGTTGAGATGCTTAAGATTTTCTCGTCTTTCGATTCTGAGCGATGCACATGAGGCGCCGAGATTGCCGGTATGCCCTGCATGTACTACAGGAGTGTGCCGAATCATGATATACAAAAAAAAGAAGAAAAAAAACACTTGCATATTATTTCATACAAGTTGGATGGAATGGTCTTCGTTACGAATCCTGTCTTTAAAACATTGTATTTTGTTTTGTTTTTGAGCTAACCGGGTCAGTGTCTGACCTACATATTTCCCTCCATGCACGTTGTGAACTGCACTGGAATTCAGTCGAGTTTTCTCGAGGCTTCTCTGTTTATGAGTTTTGTGTCATTATACACAGAGCGTACGTTCTAGAAAGATGTACCCATGTTGTTAATATGTTTACGATCAAATTATCCAGAATATTCTTAACGTTAGTATACAAATATAAGCGACGAAGTTATTACACTCGCAGTCTTTTACTGAAGTCCACCTGAGAGCAGTCATGTTTACGTCCACTTGGGGATTTCGTTGAGATTGGAGAGCCTTTCATGCCATTCCACAATTGTGTCACGTCGAGTCAACAGTAGTTGACCTGTTCTAGATCACACATCCAAATATGCCTGTACAGGTGAAGACTGTCCCTGTATAATGACCCTCAAAGCTGTTGAGTCATGGGGTATCGTTTACTTTAGCGTGTAATCCTTTGTTAACAAACACGAAATTGGCGGCTCATTTCTTTTTAAATCGGCAAAATGCACTTTACATTTAGACCCCCCCCCCTCCCGGCCCTATATATTGTGTGTATCCTTTTCAGCATTACTTCTACTGCTCAAAAATGTCTGGATGTTTGCCAGGTAGAACCGCCTGCACTGTACATAATTTTTGGATCGTGAAGAAAACACTGTCAGTTTAATTTATAAAGGTATGTAAAAAGAGTTACACTCGGCTATAAAACGCTTTCATCGTAAAAGTGTATCGATCCAGGAGAGTTTATTTATTCTAATATCAATTCACTTGATACAGTAAAACAGGGGTGTTTTACTTCAGTAATTGTTTTACAACACCGGCCTGTGGTACAGCCACCAATCTTAGCCCCGCAACGGTCATGGATGAGGCGATTTCTGTGCTTACCCACACGTTTACTAAACACGTCTTACATGTAATACGCCCAGGACAGTGGGAGGAAATATAGATCGTGGTGGATGCAGGGTTGAAGGATGACAGTGGGATGGGGAAAGGCCAAGCAATTACTATCCTAGCCGTACATGCGAGGGTGTCGGCGGTGCCCAGAAACGGGACGCAGTGGAAGCTCTGGGCAGACGTGCATTTTGGGCGATTATCATGGCAAAGAGTCGGAATAAACTGTTACTTCCTTGGCACATTATACTAAGAGTTTAAGGTTTCTGAGGCAGCGAAACTAGTAATAAAGTAACTAAAGTTGACTGTATAGATTTAAAAAGTTGGTTTCTTTTGTTGTGTGGAGAGGGGGTATAAGAAAAGAACAAAGAACCTTTGCAATCCACATCGTTACATTCCAACGACATATATAAGGATATAAAAATATACATAAGGCAATATAACATAATAATATATATAAAAGGTTTTCTCTTTTTTCTGAATTCGTCGTCATCGTAGTTTTGAAAAATTACGAACGGCATTAAACAACAGCTCAGGAATGCCTAAGGTAATAGGGCTCGACGTTTTCTCCACCGATCTCAGTTGTATATTTCGTGTGGTGTTGGAGTAGTTAGCCCACAGTTGCGTCATCTGCACATATCTTTCATAACATTAATTCAGAAATCCCGTAGTACCACTGATGAGTTTTATGTAGTACACGAGCAGTGTAACTCCGAAAACCAAGACTTCATTGTGACTCAATATTTCGGCAATTTATTCTCCCATCACCAGGAGGGTGATCAGAACAGACAAACAACGACATATATACATTGTACAGGGATGTGAGTTGTTACAGTAATGATTAAACATCAAAACTAGTGATTTATTATATATTGTCAAGCACATATAGACAGGAATAGCGGAAGTAACAGGGAATCATAAAGCCATAAACAGTAACTTAGATAAACTAATGACTAATAAACGATAAGGAATACAAAGTTACAATTTTGTTACATTTCCCGGCGAGTTTTATTTTTTGTTCTTACAAACAAGTTGAATTATTCTGAGTTAGTGTATCTCATAAAATGAGATCTTACTATTGGAGAATTTTGAAAATTTCACTTCCACAGAGTAAATGTTTGTTCACATGTAGCTGCTTCCATATCTAACTTCGGTAAACAGGATGTGTAATGCCCGACTAAGTAAATAGCAAATTCGTTTAAATTAAACTCGACGAAAATCGACCAAATGCTAGACATTATGGTTCGATGATTTGACGTTTTCTTGTTTTCTGCCTGAAGTCTCTAGGAGAGTGAGAGAAAAATCTATGGATAAAATAATAAAGGAAACATGTTTGTTGCGCCCATTGATAGAGAGTGTTTTTTCTGCGATGCTGAGCTTAACCTACAGGCCTGACATCTTTGACAATATCTGTGGAGAAAGTGGTGGCCATATAGGCCATGTTATAAATGTTGATCCAGTGCAACAATATTTCAGTCATATGACGACGAAGTCCTTCGGGTGTGGGCGACATTGTGTCTTCTTGTTGCAGGACGAGTCCATGCCGCCAAAATGCTGCTGCCACAGGAACATAATGGCCAAGACACCAGATATGACACCCCACCTAGCCACACTAT
Organism: Acanthopleura granulata; assembly: GCA_016165875.1. Taxonomy (NCBI): domain Eukaryota; kingdom Metazoa; phylum Mollusca; class Polyplacophora; order Chitonida; family Chitonidae; genus Acanthopleura; species Acanthopleura granulata. The sequence continues at coordinate 13,200,931 of JABBOT010000006.1, forward strand.
ATTGATACACGACCAACCAGTCAGGTTTCCCTCCTCTAAGCTCTCAATGCTGAGCGCCAAGAGACGCAGTAAACTATACCATGTTTTCTGGTCTTTGTCGCGACCCGACCCGGTTTTCAACCTGGATCTCCCGTCCTCGAGGCGGTGGCTCTAACCACTGGACCACCGAGGCGGTCCCTCCGTTTTGATAGATGTACACTTATCTATACAGCATCATGCCATGTGTACAGTAATTTGTTAAAGCGAACCAAACCGACACCCTCTCCAACAAGTCATTGATTGATAAGAGCCTCTACCAATAATTTCCCCACGATACGGCTGAAATTTAACGGAGGTCAATCACACCAGTCCAAATGTACATGTTTATAGAACGAGTATCACACTCAAAATTAAAAACAAGAACGTTTCTTTCTATATTTGAGACGTTTTTTAACCTAGACATCGCAATCGAAGTAAATCAATTCCACATACCATGAGTATGGCATACGGGGGATTCCGTTGATTCACAGGAATTGTAAAGTAGAAACCGACTTACAGGGTTACCGGGCGCGTCAGATGGAAATGGTAACCATTCCGACCTGTTTTCACCCCCACCTCCAAAATAACGTGTTAGATTAATGTTTGTGTTTTCTTTTAAAAATACACGTCGGTTTAAAAGTTAGAAAAATCTCTGCTCACAGTGGGGATACACTCCGATAATTGTAAGTCTGTCTTAAGTGAATAAAGGAAGATATATTTTACATAGATAAGTAAACGATGAAATTTATGTAGGTTGGTGTATGGTGTATTTGTCCAAATTTTTCTTGTGAGCACAGAGTATAAATGTAACCAGGGGCACATATAACACATAGCAGCCATGCGATTTCAGTTCACGTTCACATCATGTTCTGGGAATTCCCACATTCCATAAAAAGGTGCGACTTACGTGGTGAGCTCTTCGCCTAGCACGTCAAAACGAGCTACATCGTTTTGAATAGCAAGTATGCCTAAGGCCTGTTCAGACAAGTATGTCCGTTTTGTGTAAGCTGCTCATGTATCTTGAATCCTTTTCTCACACCGACACTATTTATAGTCGTCCTATATTTTTTTGTTGTTAACTTCCTGAAAGATAGTATAGGGGTGCAACTTGCTACACTCTGAGGACTCCGGCGATGTGTAACACATACTTATACATGTACTGAAAGGTGAAATCCTGTGGGCGAATATGTTTATAACTGTCCTGTCTAGTGGAGGTGACATTTCTAAATAATCCGTGTTGTTGTACTCGTTGATATGTTGAATAAAATGATACATCCAGGATGTCTTAAAATGAAGAAATAACAACTATCATTTTCTATTTATGAGAATCCTCCGTCTTCACCAGTCAAGTAGTCATTGGCATGTTCTCAACCGCTGTCAAAAACTGAAGCCCGCTACTTTTCCCTGTGTACAAATTATGTACATGTACCAATAAGCGTACAATCTACAACTTCGTTCTCCCCTGAAACGTCATCAGTCTCTAGGAATGCGGATTCTACGTGGATCACCGCTGGCCAGTTTTCCTCAGTGTTGGCAGTCTTCGTATGAGTGTTCTTGAGTGCAGGGTAAAACACCAATCAAATAAATAAACAAACAAATAAATACTTGCTCCAAAGCAACTGAGCATAACAATACGCCGAAAGGCTAAGTGGCGATGTGCAACGTTTTACGTGGCAGACGAGTGTATAGAACTTGTGTGAACGTTTTACAACGTGACTATAATTGCTACTCTTACATATATCACATTTTATCAACCCTCTGCTGATGTGAAAAACTGCCAAACTTTAAACAAAATGTACAGTGATGTTAAGTATAATGGATTTGAACTCATTGATCCAGAATTATTCTAAATACTGTGTTCTGGTCACAGCATCGGCGAGGAGATATGTGATTGACAAAGTGTAGACATAGGTTAAACATGTCGGCCTCTTTGAAATTTCTTTATTTTTAAAGCTGTTTTTAGTTCAATGCATTTTGAAACACATAGCGCTATTTTGTCATCAGTCTACATCTACTGGTATTTTTCTATAATTAAATTTACTTACACGGAATCAATATTGCAGTTGCATACAAATGCCCTGTATTCTCCAATCAAGCCTGGTAGCAGAACATATACGTATTTCCAATGGACAATGCTGTTCCTATATACCTGTAACTGATATATAGTGCACGAACTTCAGCCTTGGTTTCCTTACGTACGTCAAAACGAATTATTAAATTTATGCAATTACCCTTAAAATTATTCATATTGATATAACTTTTTTTTTCTCATATCCGTTTAGCATTTTTTCCTACGCAACTTGTTAAGAAATCAACAGAAAATGAATGCTACATCCGTGCATGCAGTAAAACCTGAGAAACTACTCTTTAGGTAGAGCCATAGTGGTATTTACTGGATTAGAACCTCTGACCATTTCGCTTGAGGCTCTCCACCAATGACACAGCCATTAGAGAATAAATATATTTCAGAATTGGTTAATCAGGCAGAAAGAATAGGAAATAAACTTGAGTTGAACACCAACAAGAATTTATGAAATTATGTCATAAAATTGGTCTGTGTGATTCTCGGGTTATGAAACCAGCACTGAACGTCTTATGTCCAAAAAATGGTTGCTAAAATATATTTCAACGAGGTAAACTGATGCTGATTGTCGCGTTGAAACTTGGCTGAGTATTATTACTTATCTCTAGAACTCGAAACTCCTCCTCTGTTGATGCCTCGCCTGGCTCTCAGCACATGAAGGTTATCTGCTTTTCGATTTTTAAATGTTTACATCACATACATTCCAATCCTGTGTATTTAAAATCAAAGATAAGCCTCATTCATGACTAACTGAGCTGGATACCTTCAACACTAACGTTTCTCCCAAATCCATATGTAACATGTTCCCGTCTTCGCCCTGATCTTCTCTGTCTGCTGTTCCTATGAAGAAAGTCTATTTTAACGTAAAATTAAAATTAATAAGTTACAACAAGAAGAAAAACGCGAAAAACAAACTCAACGAGGGTTTATTCTCTCTTTTACGTCCACCATGTTCACACACAAAAGTGCAACGATTTTAAGACAACAAAACGCAAGAATCATCAATATATCTGATGGAAACAGAAGCATTTCCTCAGTAGCACACGCACTGCCACATAACGTGCGTGTATGTTGTTAAGCAGGTGGCTTAGGCCTCAGTGTGGCCAGAAGACTATCGTATGTATTCACTCAGAGCATTGTCAGCCTCGGTCATCTTCTTGAAAGTCTAATGGCAAAAGGCATACATAAATCGTCTGTGTCTTTTGAGGAGAGACACCAGTGGTGCAGAAACCCTCGAAAACACCCATTTTTTCCTTCCTTTCTTCTGATACGTTGTTTATTGAAGGGAATGACTGTGTGAGAAAAAAAGATACTGCGCTGACTAAAGAGATGAGACCAGATGTGGCCAAAATTAGACGCAGAGAACATCCTTTTGGAGATTTGAAGAATGTACATTTATAGCGATTATATACCGTCGCACTGCAATTCCGTGCCTGTTGAAAAGGGTCCTTCCGTGAATAAATTCTTAAGAAATCGCTCTACTGTCACCAGGCCATTTTGGGCATCTAATGATGAACGCAGTTTCCATTGAACATAATGGTTATTTCGCCACTGAGTTAGATGCAGCTGATGGGGGGGAAATCGATGGTTAGACGCCTGACACAGGCATATTACTCCGATCATCTGTCTGTAAAAATTCAATCAGATGATGAGCTGCAAGAACTAACATTTGTGGTGCATTGTGGTGACATGAGAGAAATGAATTCAGATTCAAAATATCAAGATAAGACTTGAGATCTAATACTAATGCAGCAATTATCATGTATTGCAGAATGATTGACAAATGTAGTCATGTCGTTGAAAATGAAAGTGACAGTTTTATTAGACTTGAGACAAAACAATGCATACTACACACAGAAAATTGTCTGTCTTTATGTTTTACGATTACTTCGAAGTTTTTTAATGACCTTCAAATTTGTTAGATGAGTAGAGCGATTTTGTAAACTCGCTGGACGTAAGCCAGCATCGCAGAGATAAACAGACAGCACTCACAACGTAGATTGTTCAACTTGAAGAGAAACAATGTGACTCCCCGCAAATGTAGCGTTACTTGTGGTGTCACGTGGTTTGTGTCATCCTTCCGTACAGATCCTCTCCTACAGCTGACAATCACACATAAAATGATTCACATCTTGAACTACATGTACAAAACTACAGTCTTCTAATGAACTTCGAAATCGACGACATCTACGACGTATCTGCCTTTTTTTGACCATAACACTGCTTTATTACTGTACTCATTACGTATCTACTTTGTTTACAGTATCCTTGCTTGTCCGATGGCGTCGCGCGAATGAATGCGGCCTTGCATTCAGCGGTTGCAACCCCTGTTCAAGTCTTGAGCAGCGATTTCCTCCATGTCCTACCCAAGTCCTAGACAAACAACTGCAACAACGTTGACGTCAACTGCAGCAACTCTAAGTAAAAATCGTGATCACACTGACTTAGTGCAGACAGAAAGACAGGGGTGGTATCATTCCATGTAGATATAGTCATCTTGTATAGAATTCAGCATTCTCACAAAAATAAGACATATACAATATATACATGAGTGCTATTGGAGTTTTGTGATTCTTGGAAGTATCTACTTCTAAACATGTAAGAAATAAAAACAAGACATGTCCCTTAAGGAAAACTGGGCTTAGTCGATTTCATATCTCTACTTGGCAGAAAGACGAATGTCTTTGCCCTTCGCCGCCTTACTGTTTAATGTCGTGACTTCATAACGCACTTGTCTAAAACCTAATAATCTGATGCAAATGCACGGCGTATTTCCTCTGCCCAATGGCGGCTCATATCGTGTTGGAAATCACGTTATACATTTAACTGATTTGCAATGCCTTTATTATGGACAGTTTTTCCTCAACACCTTCCTCTTTGAAACTTTGTACTCTCTCCTACAAATCAGAAACAAACCCCTTTCTACCAAAGTCTAAAATGTCTCTATTTTTGTAATGATCGCTTGAGATATTGAGAAATGCATGACAAGAAAAATGCATAGGCGTTTTACATGTAAGTTTGATTATAATCTGCTAGACAAGGCATACTTCCAATGATTCCACATTCTTCACAATGCTCTTGAAAAAAATGTATCGATTGCTCTACAAATGATAAAGACAACCATGTTGTGAATATAACTATTTAATAATTGACATTTACTTTTAGGCTTTTAATAAAAAAAACTCCATCACTTTAAAATCCAACGCGTTGTCATGGGCTGGCCTGTGTATTCCCGTGGGCATAGGTACACAACTGTCTCATTTATACAAGTGGCTGGTTTGGTCACTTCAGTGGTCACGTGATTCTACATTCCTGCTGTAAACCAGGGGCATTAACCGACTTCAGTCGTTGTTTCCATGGTAACTTTTATCATATCCAGTGGTGTTCGTCTTTGTCCTGTTGCTCGCCAGTTGTTTCTTTATATCAGGAATCCAGCTAAGATTTCATACACACATGCATACACACGAGCCACAAAGGCCGCTCTTAGTTGTCGACTTAGTTTGGCAATTAACCACTTAAAACAGACCACATTTTTAGAAATTACTCTAAACTGGACGTAAGCCAGCCCCTTCTGAAGTATACAATATCAGCTGCGTGTATGACCGACCTTCAGACATCAGCCAAGAAACACGTAATACTAGTACAGAAATTTTGTTAGGAAGATATTATTCGGCTTATTTTGGACATATACAAAAGAATGGCAGTCAAGTGTAAAGTTGTGTTCGAAAATTAATCACATGCTTTGTACACATGGGTGGAAAAGGCGAAACACAACTTCTAAAAATACAAGTATAAATAGTCTCTAGAATAATGCTTCTGTCATATATGATATCACTGTGTACACGTGCACTGCGTCCCACACAGGCACAGTTACGGTAACAGTTAATTTAATGTTATATTAGATATTTATTCTTTTTAATGTAAACTGATTTAAAGTAAAATAAGTTTAACAGTCCAGAAGTAAAGATGCAAATAATGCAGGCAAGTACGTTACCAGTCAGTTATATAGTCTTAGCCATAACACAATTTCCATAAAAATAACAAAAGTTCTTGCAGGAGTTTCATAATTTTCATATGAAATCAGCCCGAGTATAAGATTCTGTTTATCGCATAACTGAGACAACCAAAGGAAGGAAAATAACCAATCCTGTACAATCAAGCTGAACGACATTACCCACATGTTAACAAACTGCAGCCTGGCTCCGACGGAGCACTGCTGTCAATAGCAATAGCCACAACATTGTCAGCAAGATGGGATTTGATGGGAAAGAAGTTTCACTAACTTCATCACGTAGTTGTACGTCACGCGTATCAATATTGTTCCCACTCTTTCGACCAGTGGGGCATGCTGAAAGTGTTATGTGATGAGTTACATGCGAAAATCTGTCCTAGCCTTATGTCATTACATAACACCGCAGACATATGATAGACATGTATATCTGCACTTTATTTACCATAACAATGATCTTATTACTGTGTTCTTCTTGTCTCTTTTGTTTGCAGTAAATTTGCTTGGCCGATAATGTGGCGCGTGTGAAAGCTGATCTGGATTCAAAGATTGCAAGATTTAAGGAAATCTTGTCAGTTTTCCTCCAAGCTCCGCTCAAATCCAAGACAAACAACTGACACAACATTGACGACAGCTGCAGCAAGACGAGATGAAAATCGCGATAATATTGACCGAATAAAGACAAAACCCAGACTGACACATTTACATCTAGATGTTAACTAATCAAGCTGTGTAGAATTCTACATTCTCACAGGAATAAGACATATTCAATATACACAGGATTGCTATTGGAGTTTGTGATACTTAGAAGTGTATACCTCTAAAAGTACATCAACAGTGAAGAATCCACAAGGCACTTGGTTAATAATATCTTCTGAAAAGTCTACTTGGCTTAGCCTATTTGATATTCCTGTAGCCTGCGAAGAACGTGGAAATATTGGATATTGAGTGTGAATGTTTGGTCTTGTTGATTCTAAAATTTTGCTATCTTGCGTTCAGCCTCACTTATCAATTTGGTAGATATGCAACTTCCGTATAATGACTGGGTCTTAATCGACATGCCTCTGTTTCTAAGCCTTTTTCTGTACCTTCAAAGAAGAAAGAAAAGGTTTTTCGACAAAGGCTTAAATGTCAATATTTATTCACAATGTGTTTGAAAACTGCTTTCCTTTCTCTATAAACGGATAAGATCATCGTCATTAAATCTGTGAAGAAACTGAAATCTGAAACTGACATGACATTTTGGATATTTCAGTGTGTAAAACTTAACAAGGCTAACTTATCTTCTAATAAGCAGATTAGCCAAGGTGTTATCACGGAAAAGGTTATTCTTACACTGCAGTCTACTATATATCTGGTTTATCTACGACAGCGGTCACGTAAGATACTACATTCCTTCTGTAAATCAGGGCATTGCCATTGACCCTCCTAAGGCGTGGTCCATACAGGAGAACACTCTTTGTCGACAGACTACCTTGTTTCGCACCAGCAGTTTCTTTACATTCAGAATCCAGCTAAGGTTACATTAAGACATTTCAGCTGGTCTTTCTTCAGTTTAATCGGAAAACAACCGCAGCAAAGAGGTCTGCCATTGGCGTAGACCAGGTCCGGTCCAAACAAACAAAAGAAACCCTACAAAGGCGCACGAAACCACCAATTAAAAAAGATGGCTTATTTTCATGCAGTGGAAAGGAATTATGTTCTTCTCTTACATATGTACTTGTTATGAAAAGATGCCAGTTGGTATGTACGGCCTCACCGAGCAAGGGACTAAATTTTGTATCACATGTCAAGGTCGCTGTTTCTGTGAGTGTTCTTAGTAAGTCTAAAAGTGTACATTGCACAAATTTTTAACAACAGGTGATTTGTGTGTGGGTATTTACCCAAGCACGTAAAGCCAAACGTATGGTACATGTATGTACTTTGGAATGCCATACCTCAGTAACACACATTAACGTCTTTTGTCTCGATCGCGTCTTAGCCCTACATTATCCTAATTCTTCTAATTTTCGGAACACATTGCCCGCACACGTGAGTCAATATACATTGCCTAAAACAGGAATACACAGTTTGTTTATTTTCTCACAATGTTAATCTATCTAATGTCTAACATATCCATGTCTATTTTTTTCATTAAAAAAATACGGAGAGATTTAATTTTATGCTTCCAGCTGTACTAGTACCTATGCCTCAAGTTGGAAATTTGACAAATTTCAGTTCCGTGGACCTTACTTGGAATGCTGTTGAGAAGACGCATAATAAAAGTTCTGAGGGTTGTTTACAAATGTATACAGACTTGTATACAGCCGAGTTAATTTTTATTAAATGTCAAAAGTCATCAATGATTTTTTGCTATAAATTTGATATCCACTATCCAGAAAACACTCATCAATTAGATATTGAACTCAAAGCTCACCGGTGGGTAATTTCCTCAGCATTAACAGTGATAGTCTCCAAAAGTTTGGCTGTACGTATTACAAGAATAAGAAATAAGGGAATGAAAAAAAAAAACAAAAAAAAAAAACAAAAAAAAAACAGAGTGCTTTGCACTTTCACAGTAGACATTATAGAGCACGGGGTCGGGCTGCGCTTTAGTGGTCATTAGTGCTTGCCCTGTAGTCGGTTGGGATACACAAGACGCGGGTTCAAAATAAACCACAGTTTGTACACTTCCTCGTTTACACTTGGTGCCATTAAGAGGTCGAATGTTTGTAACAGACCACGTCTTCTACAAGTGTGATGTGCATACTACATCTGCTGGTCACATCTGAGAAAGCTCTTCAGTAACTCGACACGGACCTGTGCTTTGCTCGGAGCACCCCTGTTTTCAGCAAACTTTAACTATCGATCGCCCTCGTATAAGTAAAACTGCTTTAGTATTTGAAATTGAATACCAACCAAAACCCTGAACGATTATATATATACAGAGAGCTGGATTGCTGTTACTATGTAATTTTTGAGTCAGCTGCATTAACAAAGAACTATCACTTAGCAAATCAGTTCGAGATGAAATAAATCATTGTGTGTAAAATGCCATTTAGAAACTGTTTTGTTGTCACTAATCCCAGATTGGCGATCTGATGTATGTAGGGTTTGTTATCCCCACAAGTAAGCCTTTTGGGAAATGTCATAGTATGTCTACAGCGGTTTCCCTTGATGATCAATTACTTAATTCCCAGGTGCAACTTTAAAGTAATGTGACACAGTGCTTTCTTCTGTCCTTAGTGATACACCCCTGAAATATGAAGATGATTGGATGAACAGGGTATCGCCGATCGACGTACTACATGTACATGACCAGGGAAACCTTCTGTGCAAGGACTTAAAGTTGAGTGTGTAATCCACAGGACAGCATAAACAGAGCACCTTTGTACACCCTCTGGAAGTAATCCCACAGTCAGATAGCGCCGACAGATTGACACGAAATTTGTCAAGTGTAGGTAGTTGTATGTGGTTTTTACATGTTTTATATGTAGTTAAGTTGAATAAAATCTTCAGCTTTCTCAGGTAAATTCTAATGTTCTACAGATGATGGATTTCAAACATGTAATATGCAAGTTCACTATTCTTGAGGGAACTATCCTGACACAGCACTCACAATATTACCCCGTTAAAAATGTTAGTGCAACTGATTTACAATAACTGTAGAAGTTTGGAAATCAAGACGCAGGCAATTTTTCGTGCAGAGTGCTAATTACCGGGCTATTGTGTTTCTACCATGACATAATTTATGTGTAAAAGAATTAAATGCAAACATTTGCAAAATTTCCCACAGACTTTAATCTGTTTGAAACGGGACAACAGACAGCAGTTACACGTATATTGTCGATTTATCAACTTAAAGAGAAACTATTTCATCTCTCATCCCAGCAAGTGCGCCTATCACATGGCTTGTGATGTCAGTTTGTTTGTGCCCTATTACTCCTTCTGATATTCATAGAAAAATTTATTGACGCCGTGTTTAACGCCGAACTCAAGAATATTAGACGGCGCCGCCATTATGGTGGGAAGAAGCCGGGCAGAGTCCGGGGGAAATTCAGGACCACCCGCGGGTTGAATCGCTAGTGGAATTACGGCTGGAAAGGAAGCTAGCGTGGGCTGGGTTTGACCTCAGGGAGTCACCTTGGTCATTACGTAGCACTGGCGCGCCGTTGGCTACGAAGGCCCAACGTATGAGGTGGTAAATTAACATGGCCCTTTGGCTTTTATACATTTTCAAGATCCAGTGTACATGTATGAAAGCTGAACGAAATTTGCGGGATTATGTTTAATATCAGAAGGACGTAATATGCTCCGTAGTATTAAGTAAATGATTGCCCACACGTGAGTTAAGCATTATGTCGAAAACAGAAAAAAGAAACATCTTCATGTGTATCGGTCTGCTTTCACTCTTTGCTGTAGAATTTTGTCCTGTATTTCTGCACAAACCCAGATAGTGCTTGCCAATCAAATATTAAGGAATCATTTTACTTGTGTATTGCTTTTATGGAAATGTTTATGAAATTTAAATGCATTCTGAGTTATAAATTATACACATTCCATAATCTAATAAATTGAAATCAACATCACTGTATTTTTGCCATTATTCCGGCTTCAGCCATGGTGCTGGGAGCTTGTAAGTCGCTGCTGTTGTAACAGTTCAATGAATACAAAAGCCAAATGATTAGCAAACATTGTGTAGCGTTGAAGACTGACGTAATACACAGAGAGTTAACTCCCCTGAATCCCACATCTCTCAATGAAGAGGATGACAGCTTGGCTTTACAGGTATAGACACACCGAATCGATTTTATATCGCCATTCAGGCAGGCATGAAACGATGGGGGTGGACAGTGTTTGGCTATATCTCTGAAGTGTGTTGAAGAATTGCTCGGTAATTTTGCAGGTAAAAAGTATGACAAGTAGAGGTTTAAAAAAGGTGCAATGAGCAAATGATCCCGACAGCCGGTTTATATGGCGTCAGGACGGTAGTACTTGGCTTCCAGCTGATTTGTTTTGAGAAAATGGCGGTCAAAGTATGATGATATTTGGATATGTTGTAGGTCGGGCATGTAGTTATTTGGCAAGATGTGTTATTTGGGAAAACAAGAATTAGGGATAACTGTTTTGGTGTTGGTTCTGTCTGAGATTACTACATAAACAGTGAGGGTTTTTTGGAGGGGGCGGGCAGGTTATACCTATAGTTTCAGTCACTGCCTGACCCTGATGTCTCTTTCTTCTGCCTGACACCAGTACATTTTAAGTGGCTTACAATACTGGAGATCCATTAAAATTTATTTATCTCTTTCAAAACCACCATAGAGAGTATGCCGAGTGGTTGTCAAAGCGGCGTTTCATACGTGTACATTTGGACAAAACTCATTTTACTATTGAAATCATAAAAGAAAATGAACCCGTTTAAATATTTTTAACAAATGTTAAAGTTTTACTGCATAAATGGTTTTCATTTGTGTGTCCAACTCTATATGTTGAACTCCGTGAACTTGACGCACAATACACATATCATCTGTACGTGTCAAACCGGGTTATAACAAGTTCGCTCTGAACTGTCTGGATTATCTGTATCGCAGTTACAAGATGGTGGCCAAAGTTACAATGCCGCTGTTCACGAGAAGCACTGGCGGTTTTCGCCTATGCTGGACCAGTGTGTTTCTGTAGCATATTGATCCCGACCAATTATGTAAATTGGCTAGGAATTATTTTCAAAAGTCTTTTAGTCATCTGACAACTATGAAATGATCAGCCACACTCACTGACAAAGTACATTACGGCGTGTAATAACAAGTATAACAATAATACATGTATAATAAGGGTTTAATGTTATTACACTGCGTATAAAGCCGGGCAAACATAGTGAGGTGTACGGTGATTTAGGGTTGAGAATTATTAAAAGGATTTACCAAGGAGTGATTGACCAATCTCCAGCTCAGCTCTAACAAATACCAACTGGGAGATGTTAAGTTTAGCTTTTGTCCATGTACTGTTTCAGGACAAACTGCTTCAGCTGGTGTTAGGATATTGCAACTGTGACGTGGGTCAGAGAGGCAACACCTTTACCTCGACAGAACGGAGCCATACATGTATGATCGCCTTCATGATGAATGTGGCCATGAATTTCGTTAGTGCCTGTGTTCTTGGGTACAAATCAGCCTTACAAACAGTAATTCACAACGCAGTTAGCAATCTGGAAAGCATAGTTTATCAACATCAATCTCAGAAAGACTTGGGTGCCGCTGGCTACAACCCGGAAGTTGCAAGTCTGAGAGGATCTGTTACACTGTGTTTTGGGAAGACATCGTCATCATTAACAAGGTTCCTCTCAGACAGGTCTGAGTGCCACAGCGCTACCCCGGAAGGTGCATGTCCGTGAGCCTCTGTGACGCTGTGTTTTTGGAAGATAATTACGTACGTGACAACATGAATCTAAAGTAGGCCTGAGTGCCACAGCACTAACCCGAAGGTTGCAGGTCTGTAAGCCTCAGTGACACTGTGTTTGAGAAGATATTTTCATCACTGATAACATCAGTTTAAAGCAGGCCTGAGTGCCACAGCGCTAACAGGAGGTTACGGGTCTGTCTTGGTCTCTGATACGGGGTTTTGGGGAAGATTTTTTCGTCACAGGCAACATCAATGTAAAGCAGGCCTCAGTGCCACAGCGCTAGCCCGTTGATTGCCGGCCTGTGATGCTTTGTGACGCAGTATTTTGCGAAGATATTTTCTTAACTGACAAGATCAATAGAAAACATACACGAGTGTCTTAGGGCTAACTAGTCACCAACGGACGCACTCAACCATCATACAAAAATGTGTGCACCTCGTACTAGAACGTAATGCATTATTTTCCAACCAGAACCCCATATACTATGACCTATTGTTCCCACAGTGACTACTGGTCATACATGCAACGAAAAGCGAACAACACGACACAAGTTTTAACAGCCATATAAATAATAAGCAATTTAATAGGCAGTTGTCGTATTTTAAGCCAAACATGTGTATAAAGACATCACGCGCCATTCAACAAAATTACCTAAATAATGCGCATACATGAGATTGTGATTTCGTTATTGTAGTGTTGACAGATCACATGTTACAGTGGAATATATCTTGTGATATATCTTACACAATATTGAAGTTTTTATACCATCAGGAGAAAAATGTGCGTGAAACGATAGCTTAGGACACAATTCTGCCTTCTTCTTCACGCCTATTCAACACAATAAAAAGCAAATACTAATAGAAAGAATATACTACATTTGTAAATAAGCTTTTTAATCTGCATTTATTCTGTACAGCAATTTATATTACACGCCTCTTAATAATTTAAATCATGTCGTATCTAGTTTTTTGCGGTTATATCTGCCTGTATTGTATACATATCCAAATAAAATGTCAAACACGGTAAAAAGCTGGCTAACATTTCCACGCCACACTTGTCATTGTGCCAAAGATCAACGCTAACTAAAAAAGTAATTAATAAAGTAAGAAAACACTTAAAAAATGCACAAAGACACCAAAGCATTGTATCAAATGATCAAGAAATTCATACTAAAATGAAACGCACACCATTAAATACCTTAAGTAAAATATACATATAGTCGACGTCAAACCACTAATTATAAAAGGAAAGAGCTTCATAAAATTAAATAAGCACAAAAACAAAACACTAGTAAGCCATACACGTCAGCACTTTGTGACGGCGTTATTTTTATATCGGTACAAGAGTGTAGATTTATCTTTCAAACTGGATTATCTGGAATGTTAGAAAATATTGACCTGCACAAAAAATACTAGTTTTAAAGAGCTTATTGGTCCTTTTAGTTACACATGTACAATAAATCTCCATTTCACGTTTAATTTGTTTATTTATTTTTTTATCGGTGTTTAACATAGTCCTCAAGAAAATTTCACTTACAGTGTAAACTGAAGTGATTTAAATCAAAACACTTTACGATCACTCTTTTGTCCCCACTTTTAAAACACATTAAGGGTCTTACACTGAAAGTGTTTATATTGTTTGAATATAAGGCTGCTCCATTAAACACACAAAGTGCTTTAGTGTAAAGCACTAAACTAATTTGAATGGAAACAGATTTTGCGCTTTAATTTAAAACACATGTTAAACTACTTAAAGTGTGTAAAACTAAATCATATTTGGTGCAAATTCCGTTGTACCCTCTTTAAAGCCAAATAAGATGATTTTAATCAAATCGTTTAACAACAAGTGCTTTAAATCGAATCACTTTCTGAAAGTGCTTTAATTTTAAGTAATTTCGTCAAAATACTTTCTCCCACAAGCACATTTAACATAAATTGTTTTAAATAAATCACTTTAAAAAGTGTTGACATAAAACATCTTTCTTTCTAAAAACGCAAAAAGGCAATCGTAAATTCATTTATTAATATATTTATTCAGAACATAAAAAAGGGTTATATTATTTTCATGAACATTATGTTGCAATGGCTTTAATAACAACTATCAATGTATACATTATTTGCAAAACAACTTTTGAAAAATGAAAACACATTGAACATTAAAATAAAATATATAAAAATGTTATAAAGCAACTGGATTTCACCAAGTCTTTTATGTCCTAGTGGATATTTTGTTCATATCTGACCTGCAAATGGTGTTGATGAATTCTGAATTGCAGTGATCAATCAGTTTATGTATCATCACTGTTTAAAACAAAAACAAAAACCCGTCAATTCCATGGAACTTATTCACATATAACAATGTAAGCTTTCATCTCACTCTATAAATTATGTATTATGCGTTACGGGTAAATATTCAAAGTTTTATACTAATACACGAGTAACTAACTGTAAGCTGCAAAAGGTATATTTGAGACACAATCTTCAAAAGCAGGAAAATTTGTGGGAATTTAATAGAGACCAAAGTGCTATAGAGTACCCATTAAATGCTGGTTGATTTAATTTGAAACACTGACCACTACCTTTTTAGTGACACTGGCCACATGCTTTGAAATTAACGAAGAACGAATAATTTTCCCTAATTTTAAATCGATTCTCAGTATTATAACAGCCAGTTTATACGAACAGCTGATACTCTCCCTGCCACACACATGGTATCGCAAATGGTTTAACCTTGAGTTACACCAGTGTACAAAATGTATAATAAACATATCATTAGGAACCACTTAATTACACATTCGGATATGTATATTTGTACATGCACTCTAAATGAGGTGTAAAGTATGCAGATATTAAGATTACCAAATAATAAACAAAACAAAATCAACAAAAACAAAAAAAATAAATTTCTTTCTCCATAAAACTGAGTGACAAAATGTAATTATTGAAAAACATGTAATATAAAGATAACATATATAAAAATATAAAAGGTAATTATTATATTTATTTATTTATTTCATTGGTGTTTTACGCCGTACTCAAGAATATTTCACTTATACGACGGCGGCCATCATTATGGTGAGAGGGAACCGGGCAAAGCCCGGGGGAAACCCACGACCATCCGCAGGTTGCTGGCAGACCTTCCCATGCACGGCCGTAGAGTGAACCAGCAGGAGCTGGACTTGAACTCACAGCGACCGCATCTACTTCCAAGTACGAGGAAAGTTGATCATCGCCTTGAACAAGTAAACTCCTTGCGTTAGTGTGACAACATGACAAGTCATTTCGATGGGGAGGCCACGGGCCACTGCGTACATCACCACAATTCAGCAAAAGGATCACATATACATCACCATGATATTAACATTGTGTCCTTGTTGCAGGAGATCAATGACTTCAGTAACTCAGAGGTTAAACTAAATCGAGATCTTGATCGTTAATAATGATCGTCAAAATGGGTCAGTCAATTAGTTGTTAACTTTAACGCCCTTAAAACTGTTTACTAGCTTATATCCTTAAACTGTAACCCTTGTCATCCTAATTTGTATTTAGACGGTGTTAATGTAAAGGGCGTTTTGTCCCACAAACACCTCGGTATTATTCTGTAACATAATGATAAATGGAAGGAAAACGGAACAGGGCTGTCGTGAAGAAATCAAACAGGACATTAAATAATGTTTACAGAGCAAAGAAAACTTTCATTAAAAGTGTCTTGTCACTCTCTTCCGGAGTCTATTGTTGTCGTCAATCGAATATGGCAATGTCCTCTACGACAACTGGAGCTTTATATTGTCAAAGTCTCTTGAAGCTATCTAAAGACCTATGGCATTACTCTGTATTGGAGAACTACGCACAATTCGCACTCAGCCTTTCTTTGTCCAGCTAGGGTTTTTCTCTAGGGATTATGAACTTCTCTCTCAGAGTTTCCTGACCTGGACACCTAATTTAATTAGAAAATCAAGAGCATTAGTTTTAAAGCTTATTGCATAAACAGAATATGGCGTCCCCCGCGTCGTTATGTTTACCATACTGAGACAAAACTTAAACTATTTTTGATACTTCTGTGACAGAAGCATCAAAGCCGCTTGACCTGAAGTTGTGCACTGTCAGGTTAATTTTTCTCATTTCTATCTATTTTAGGACTTATCTGCAGATTCTTCAATTTTGCGCAGTGCATATATCGGCAACTATTAGGCTTATGAATCTCAAACTCACACAAAGTGTGCAAAATGACCTGAAGTGGTGCTCTGTCAGGTTATTTTTTCACATTTCGATCTATTTTAGGAGCTGTCAGCCCTTGCTCATATTTCTCAACTTTGTGCAGAGCGCATCCAGGGAAATATTAGGCATTATATTCTCAAACTGACACAAAGTGTGCAAAGTGACCTGAACCTCTGAACTGTGAAATATTGAAATGTTAGGTCCAGCCAAAACGGCTGGTTCTAACATGTAACATTATTAAATCAATTTATCAGTGTTGGACATCGTGCTCTGTAAAACCTTACACTGTAATTTTACAGTGAAACGTGCTGGTAAGTTTGCGACCAGTGCTTTTCATTGTAGACTCACAAGACGTACTGTTTGTATATCTATACCAAAAACATCACATATTTCCACACAATACCATTGTAATATCATTGAATGCATTGCAAATTAACAAAACCTTACTGTGATTTTATTTCTGTCTTCACAGTGGATTTGCCCTTGTCACTGCTGTAGTATTACAGAGGGAACCGTTGGAAATTAGCAACGAAATTCATGGTATATTAAAAAATTCCTCCTGTGATTTTATTATCCACTTCACAGTAGATTTTGCACTTGACGATGCTGTAGTATCACAGAGGAAACCATGCTTTAATAATGTTTCGTGTTGGAACCAGCCCTGTGGGCTGCACCTAATATCTCAATTTTAACTTTGTTATTTTCATATCACTCCTAAAGAGGTGCCGTGACAAGATAATATAAACGGTCATTAAATATTTACATCACATACTTTCCACACCCTATGTATGTAAAATCAAAGATAAGCCTTGGTCATGACTAACTGGGCTGGATACCCCCAAAGGTAACGTTTCTCCCAAATCCCGATGTAGCATGTTCACGTCTTCGAACTGATGTTCTCTGTCTGCTGCTCCGATGAAGAAGACCTATTTTAACGTAAAATTAAAATTACAACAAGAAAAACCAACTGAACGATGTTTCATTCTCTCTTTTACGTCCAGCTTGCTCACAAACAAATGTACAACTATTTTAAGCCAACAAAACTCAAGAATCCTCAATATTTATGATATTAACAGATTCTTTAGTGAAACTATAAAGGTGATTTTTTTTCAAGACAACCAGAAATCGAAACATGCAGCGCATGTCTACAATTTCGTTCCTTCAAGCCACATGTCAATGTTCTTGTTCTTGTATCTTCATTTAAAATGATGTAAATGTAGCAGAATAACTCGTTAGCATCATCAGAGCATTCGAAGTACAACTGATAAAATCTTTATCCATACTGATAAAAGACATATTTTTTACCCTTTCCTCAGCACAAGAATGAAAATTCCGGATTGTTCTGGTAACTGTCATCACTCGGTGATTAACATGAGTTCCCGTGGTTTTGTGTTTTGCTAACTATTACATTTGTGTTAAGTATTCTCGTATTGTGTGCATATTCTTTACGTGACGACTTTTTTCATGTGGTATGCGTCTTTACTTGATTTCTATCGTGTATATATGTAAACCAGTCTCTTCAGTTTCTGATGCTTTATTCGTCTCGTTCTGTTAATCATACTTACCTTTGCCTTGATAATGCAACACATGAAAGTCATACCAATGGCGAGCCCCAGGCAAATTGTGGAGTCGCTCACTGAAATAATGCAAAATTACGCGTAAGCGAAGAGCCCCTGTACATCACAAAAGGGTTAACGATTGGCAAAAAAGTGTGTTAAATTAATCGCGTGCTCTCAGACCTGCACACTCTTTCGTTTCACGGCTGTCTAACTAGTACTGTAGCTTTGCATCGATACAAGACTTAGATGAACATGCATCGTGGCCGTATGTATTGCTCACCTATGCCAATAAGATAGACAGCGTGTCTAAAACAGATGCCTACAACTGCTGCAATGACCCCGACGATAAGGAGCAAAATAGAGCTGCCCAGCAACAGTCTGTGTCGGATGTCTGCAACAAAACATGTCTGGCTCATAACATTTGAAAAATACTGCAAGGAATGGACAAGTGAAAACTTGTAATAGTATTAGTCTCCAAGATGACTCGCAACTGCTGGATATACATCAAGACAGCTAATTCCGCTGTACACATGTATCCACAGCTGTGGCCTTAGGCAGTTTCGAGTTAATCCTTAAAAAGAAATATGTGCAATACAGCAAGCAGGACAGTTTACTCTCTGTCATTTTAACATATACCACTGCTTCTGCAGATAGAGAGCTTATTGTTATTCCTTTAACG
This sequence comes from Acanthopleura granulata, assembly GCA_016165875.1. Taxonomy (NCBI): domain Eukaryota; kingdom Metazoa; phylum Mollusca; class Polyplacophora; order Chitonida; family Chitonidae; genus Acanthopleura; species Acanthopleura granulata. The sequence goes on from JABBOT010000006.1 coordinate 13,219,875, forward strand.
ATATCTTGGAAAACAGCTCAAAATTTACAAGGACATTTTGTTTTGATTTATTACCATTTTTACTCAGGTACACATCATTATTGTCTTCCACAATAAATGACACGCACTACTGCAAAACGATGTCCCAAATTTGAGCTAAAAATAACAATCTCTGGTATTTAAAATCGACCTATAAGTAAAAACAGAAATGAAAAAGGTGCGTTGGGGAATGGGTGCACATGCACCCCACAAATGAGATTTTTTTAACACAGCAACGGAAATTCCCATGTCCCATTATATTTCTTTTCGTTTTATGTGTGATATCATCACATTGGGTCGTTTTGAAACTCAACTCAAATATTAGTAATACTCAATTATAAAGATTCTAGTGTTCGATAGATACCTTTGGCCCCGTGTCGCTCAAGGTGGCGCAGTACAACAACGTCAGAAACAAGGGTGATCACACCGATGATTGTCACAGGTAATAACAGCCCATATACCCAAGCTGGTGAAGTGTATCCATCCTCAGGGGGAACTGTGTTTGGCTCAGCAGACTGTGAGGCATTGGTCACAACTTCTGTTCGACGACATGATATACATGTACGAATAAAATAAAAGCATAACAACTTTTTCCTTTTTTCCATCATTTTGCATTTGTGCCCAGAGATGTGCCAGAGGATTAGAACATGTCAGAATGAAGAAGACGATAAACGTGCGAAGGTTCATAAAAAATCTCTTTATCAAAGTGTGAAAGGAAGAAACGACGTACCAGGAACACGCGCTCGACTGATTTCTTCTTTAAGTTATATACCATGCCTTCTTCTCTGTACCACCGTATACAGACGACATATTTTCATATATATATGCTCATTTCAAATCATCATGACCCGCCCGGATAGCGCAGTTGGTTGGGCGTCCGCTTTCGGACGGGGAGATCTGGGTTCAAACCTGGGTCGGGTCATACCAAAGACTTTAAAAAATGGTACATTCTGCTTCCTCGCTAGGCGCTCAGCAATAAGAGGATAGAAGGTGGACTGGTCGGCCCGGTGTCAGTATAATGTGACTGGGTGAGGGGGCTTGTTGGGTGTCTTCGGCAAGTCGTCTCGGTGAGGCAGCACCAGATAAAAGATACGGTGGAAATCCGTCCTGCACCAAGGAGACACCGCCTTCGTATAAGTGAAATATTCTTGAGTAGGGCGTTAAACAATAAGCATTCATTCAAATCATCATATGTAAATTGCCCATTTTTATTAAGTTCATGCAGCATGTACACTTTAGGGGGAAAAATTCGGTCAGCTTTTATTGGAAAGATCCTATCAGATTCATTTGTATGTATTTCCTCGTAAGAATCCGACATCTCCTGTGTTACTATAATCAATAGTAAATTCACAAGATTTTGCGAATGTTTTGTTGTCATCTCTCTTGTATAGGAAGCTAGATAAGACCACTAGATGTTTTGAATGACCGGTGGGTTGTGGTGAGATACCTTCAGACAGTCACTCCATGTGTATTTTGTAAGATGCTAATCTATTAGCTCCAGTCATAGAGTGCTCAACCAACCGAAATCGCGCCATCCTCTAGCCAGGCAAGTCCTTATACCGTTTAGATTTTTTGCATCATTCCGATTAATTGCAGACACTAATGACGTGATCAAAATCACTTATCTGTGCGCTCCTACATTAATTAATACTAAATTTACACCAAACGACCATATTATAATACTGGTCGAGGATCATGGGCCGTTTTGCATGTATGTGCCGGTAAGAACATGTAGGCGTACGCAAATCGATCGGTCCTTGTCACTGTAAATAAACAAATTGTGTTCCGATTTGTCGAATTACTAAATTGTTATAAATATTTAGCAGTTCGTTAAAATGGAATTAATAACTCGTATTTGAAACTGTTCTCACGGACTACCAATATGATGATATCAGTGTGTTATAAGAAATAACTAATTATTGACACACAAGAGTAAGCCTCGTCCTTTTTGAGACTTCACTGGTGTACAAGTTGTTCCACTCTATAAGGTTGTTTTTGTTTTTTTGGCTCAAAAAACGAAAATGCCAGCATTATGTCAATTTATCTGGAACATTAGCTCCATTCAAGGGCACAGAAGCAATGTGCCAATTTTTGTGTTAAACACATCCTTGTTTTCTACAAGAAAAAAAAGTAGAAACTCCCCACATGCATTTATGTTTGCATCATTTTTTACATACATCACCGGTATTTTATTCAGTCGAGTAAAGTAAAGCATAAAACCAGGACAGTTCATCTTTAAATATCGAAGATATACCATTCAGTTCGTAAAATGAAACGCTCTGGCAAGGTGGGGATTTATACAATGTTATAAGACCAGAAAGCCCATATCAGTACCTTTATTGTAAATCGGTGTAAAATTCAGTGACTCGAGAAAATGTGGATTATGGTAAAAGAGTACGCGAGGGTTTAGACTGCAATATACCGAGTGTGTTATGAAATCGGCTCTCGCCGGAAAAGTAAACCAGCATACTGTAAATTCTTCATGTAAATTCTTCTGGCGTAAATTTTTCATGTCAAACACATGTACACATAATTACATGGTGAACTTACCGGCAGTGGTTGTCTCCGTTGTGCTGATCTCTACCACTATCAACTTGGTGTGGCCTGAAGCTATTATTTTTCTGTCGTAAGGCGCCAAAACCCTGAACGTGTATCTGCCAGTGTCGTTCAAGCCCGGATTCCGAAGAATCAGTGAGCATCCATCGCCCCAATGAACTCTGTCTCTGTACCTGTTCCCATAAAACATTTGATTCAAAGAGTTCTTGACGATGACACCATCTCTTTCCCAGTCCCATCTTAAGTTACATGTCTGGTTTGGATTTTCCAGCTGGTACACACATGGTAAGATTACTTGTGTCGTACTTGAGTCAGTGACTACGTTGAGTTTTGTTGTTACGACAACGGCATACACGTCTGTAATTAAAACGATTCCAGGGATTGAGACTGTTACGTGGAATTAATGAATTGTTAGACATAGATCTGCAAGGCACTCGGATATACACGGTTATTAACAAATGATTAGTTACTCACATATTGTACTCTGGAAAGAGTGAGTTTCATAATGTTCCCTCTAAAATGGATATGTTAATAGGATATTGAACAAACGTTCCAATTGCAAAGAGAGTGGTAAGAATAATGCAAGCAGCTTAACCAGACATCATTCCATTAAAGGTCTGTTTAGAAGAAACCCATTTTCTCATAACGTTGCATTGATGTGTACCTTTGCTTCTACATCAGTGTCATGAGCCCTGTCCTTTTGCTCACGTGACTTGGCGGTCATATTGGATTTTAATGAAAACCTTTAAAAATCTTCTTCTGAAAAACGTCCGAACACATTGTTCTCAAGCCTGTTATTTGGTATCTCGAAGGCCGTCCACTTGAAAAGGAAAGTTTGATTGGGCGAAAAACTAGAAGCTAGCTATTTGGTAATTATGTCATGTGACCCTAAAACTGGTTCATTCAAAATGTTTTCTAAACTGTTAAGACTTTTTTATGTCATGCAGTTTGGGAGGGTGATTCTGAATATACAAAATCTGGAAAACCGTAGGTGACGTCATCAAAGGCCTAACATCATCCCAAGGCATGGAGACAGATTTGACATAGCCAGAAGTGACGTCAGCAAACCACAAGTTGTACATACCAAAACAAAATGGCCATTTTTGCAAATTTCAAAACTGAAAAACTTCTGGGGTTAAAATGGCAAGGCAGAAGTGCACGAATCTTAGATGGGTAGTAGGCCTAGGCATTGTGAGTAAAAGTTTGGATGTTCCCGGTCACGTGACTTGGCTGCCATATTGGGTTCATCAGAAAACTTTTGAGAGGCATTTTCTTCGGAAAACAACAATTGCACAATTTGCACAAGTAACAACTGTTGCCTCTGAATTATTTGGAAAGAAAAGCAATGCAATGTGTGGGCAAATAAGCGGAAGCGGAGGTATCGTCATGTGAAAATAAAAAATTGAAATAGGAGTTTTTTAAATATCCTACCCGACGTATTAACTGGTTTTTATGTCTTTACTATGATGCATATTTTTGGCGCACATTGCGATCGTACTGCGAAAGACGCAATTCTCCCCATATTCGCGGCTAACACGAGAGAAGATGGTAACAGCTTTAAAGCTAAAGATCAGTCAGTGGAAAGCGCCATATATGTACTGTATGTGTGCTGAAAACCTTTGATCTATCTTTTAAAAATGCAGGTTGTACAGGCCATTCGACATACGACAATTTGTACTCCATTTTTCTGTACGTAGCACGTTGTGAGCTTGTGTTTTGTTTGAGACGCTCCTTTGGAGCTTCTACCGCTCATTGTCTCTTTGTTCGACTACGTACATCTCATCCCAGTCTACCTTGAAAGTGACTTTATGTACATTTGCGAGGACTGAAACATAGGTGTCACGGACGCTACTGTCAACCGTCCTCCCTAGAAAGTTGCCCCTTGACAGCAAGCTAGTTATAAACCACCGCCAGCGTCTGTCGTCCTTCGTTTGGAGAATTCCGGTGAACTGTGGATTCCATATTTACGTGGACTAACTCGCCTTTGAAAGCCGGAATATGCCATCCAGATGTGAATGCTATCATCAGTAAGAGACTACATATTTTGTAATTATCTGAAATATTTTGGTATATTATTGTCAGTTGTACTATTTGTCTACTTTGTTCAAATATATGCATTGAACTGATTCAAGGGTCTTCGTGTGTCTTTGTTCGATCTTGTGTAAGGCGTATCGCTGTCTTGCAATCCATTTGTTCATCATTGTTCCTCTGCGATAGTAGTACCCTTACAATCAGCTTACCTTGAGAACAAAGGCAAGACACCACTATAACTGTCCAGGTCGCCAGTACTGAGCTCAGCATCATTAGTGCTCTGCTTTATCTTCTTGCTCACAGCTCCCTGTAAGTAAGCATTGTACCTTATGCTTGTATTCAAGCTTAGGCAGGTATTTGAAATGTTATTAGAAGACTGAAAATGTAAATGCAAAATACTATGTGTTTTACACTTTAATCCCTTTAATGTATTCGAATGTCATCGGCTGTCCCATATTTATGGCTCAGACAGTAAAGATTTGGCACGATTTGCTTGGTACATGTATGGCGTTCATCACAGGGTACGCACAGTGCCTTCGGTTGAGAATATTGTTTGTTTGTTCGTTTGTTTATTCACCGAAAAGAAGACAAGCAGTGACCAAATATTAAATGAGCATAACGGCGGGAATAAAGTCCAATGGACTTGATCTATCCCGTTATTGAAATACATAAGTAAACATATGACCATGGAAGGTAATAAACAAATTTCACACAATTTTCATAGGTAAAGTCAGCACAATTGTAACAACCAAACGGCGCTAACCAAGAATCAGTATTCAGTAAAACATTGCTATAAGTATTGCAACAATCCTGTATAAACAGATCCATCGAGGGAGAAATTTGATAATATTACATTACACTGGCTGTGTTCTGGGTGTAACTTACATGATTTGTGCAGGATAAGCATATAACGTTGCCTGACTTATATTGAACTGAACCGTTCAAATCGCTCAGTAGCTGATATCAATATTATGAAATACAGTTTAAAGTGTTACAGATTGAGACAGTTAGCTCATATCTGTTGTACTATTATTGTTGACCTAACGAAAATTCTCCTAACTTTGACTCGAAATGGGTCAGAGAGTCGATGAGTTTAAGACCCACGTACTCGCTGGACGAGTTCCATTTTGCAGCCTGTTAAAGTATTGCATGAATATTATATATTGGGTGTTTAAGGACAGCCGCTAATGGTCGGGAGAAGTGTAGGTTTGCCAGTTAGGTCGTTCTTCATTGTAAATAGGTCGGGTTGCACTTTTGGGTTGCATTTATGAGCTATTTACACGTATTCTTCATTCACATGATAAAAGATAATTTTCTCGAAGAATCTCAAAACACTGTCATCTCTATAAACAGTGGCATTTCCAGAGCAACTCGTCTAATACACCTCAAAATGCTTTACAGGCGAAGAAGGCCTGGAGTCTCCTTCTTTCTGGTGGAATAATTCTTTGAGTGTATTTTTTTTTTCTTTTTTTTTTTGGGTTTGCATTGTACTCAAGTATTTGTCAATCATATAACGACAACGAGTCGTTAAAATGTATACATTTTGTGTTGTCTCGTGGCAGGGCGAATCCATGCCCCCACTCGATCATAATGAGGAAGATACCACACACCAAATACTGGCACAGGGCCTACCAGTCCTGTTTCCCTGCTGTAACCTCTCAGTGTAGCAATATGTATCTTCTCTAATGCATTTTTTATTATCGGTAAATGTCATCAGTTAGTCAAAAGCAAGATCATGAAATAAACGGAATAGTAAACAAGTGGAATAAACCCATCTGTTCGAGAAAGTAAACCCCGACATTCAACAACATTATTATAACGTGGTACGCTGGTTGGAGACAGAATATATTTAAATGTCTCAGTACTCACCTCAATAGTGTTTGTAACTCTGTTCTCTCCTGAAGAAAAGAAAGAAGATGCAATAATTTTTTGTCAGCATGAATGGAATTGTTTGCTAACGCTTTTTGTTTGCCTACAAGTCGAATTGCCAAGCTCATTAATCATTATTGCGGCTTTATAAACTATATTAGCTCTTCTATACAGAAAGACAAACAAATCCTTGTCTTTAACAGAAACGTAGACATTATTATTTTGATCTGGATTATGTGTAACGTGATTGCATTTCGCTTACTTTTCAATCAGCTAAAGAAGCAGTGGGTGTTCACCGGATAGTAGTCAAGTGTTCGTGGGAATTTTTACAGGTACACGGTTTTAAAAAACGGGTATACATCTGTAAAAGTCATGTGAAACGCAGGCATGATGACACGTCTGTAGTATAATATAGATAACATGCAGATCGTACATGTTTAGTACACAAACAAGTTTTACTGGGTTTTACTGTGTCCCGCACCAGTAGATATATATTTAGGTTAGGGGAAAACCCAAATTTATTCCCCTACGACTTGTATATCCCACATAATGTTGACACACTTCGTCCTCGTGGTTTACTCTGCACCACAAGGGTCTGCTCATACCACACGTACCCAGTCAGCGTTACACCTGGGCACACTGTACAAAGCTCATACCTGTCTACAATGCATAACTTGCACACGTATCACCCTACATACGTGAAGTAAAACCACAACTTAAGCAACAATCATATGTTTTTCTTGGTAATATCTATTCTCGTTTGTTGCTTAAAGATCTATATGGAAATCAAATTACTATGTAACAAATATATTTATGTTTTAAACTCACACACGGAAAGCAGTTTTAACACTAGCTCACCTGAATGTATCGTCAAGGAAGTGTATATGTGGTGGAGATGATGACGACGAGGATACATAAATCTTTCCACAGGAATTCACATATATTTATCCACCAACACCAAATGTTATAAATATTTGGAACTGTGGAAGTACAATATAAACAAGCGATTATAAGGTTAACAATAGTTTGGGCTCATTCTGAGGAATACCTTTATATATATATATATATATATATATATATATATATATACAAAAAATGTAGACCCAAAAGTCTAAAAACAAAACTGCATTTTTTTATTTTCTTTCAGCTGGATAGTTTTCGTAGGTGATGACGTGTATAGACATCTCTAGGCCGTACCTTCTGCTGGTTTTTTATTATATCACCACAGCCATTATTTCATAATTGTGTTTCTATACACCTATGTATTTGTACCAGGTAATAATTTACTTTACGGTGTGAAACTTCAATTTTGATGTGCAATGTTTATAACCTTACATTTATGCTGATATTTCCATTTATTATAAGGGAAGAACTTTACTTACTTTCCTAAAACCAGGAAAACCAATTTTGATCATGGTGTCTGGAATTGTTACAAGGCACATCCTGATTTAATACTGTATAAGTAAGGCTTATTGACCTACACTTAGGTACTTAAAGACAGTGCATATAGGTTACCGCCAGATTTTTTTTTTTGGTCACTAAAGAGAGGCCTAAAGCGATATAGTCAGTGATCATGTTTACCTCTCGTGGTAGTATGACATTTTATACCCCTGAGTAAGTCTACAGAAGGCAAGCCACTATACGTACCACTGCTCCTTTCTTGTGTTTCAAATTAGCACATTTTACCGGACCATGACGTATACTGTAATGGACCTATGAATGTTTATATACTTAGGTTTTACTTCATACTAAACATTTTTTTACGTCGTTATTAACCCCTTTTTTGTCATATGACGACGAAGATTTCTCAGTATGTATATATACTGTGTCTTCTTGTGTCAGGGCAAGTCCATACAACAAAAGTGCTGGCGCCACTGGAACATCATGCCGAAGACATCAGGCGTGCATTGTACTTTCACACTATACTAACGCCGACCGAGCCATCATTTTTCCTTGTTCTAACCTGCCAAGCGAAGGCAGCAAGGGGTACATTATATGCTATCACCCATCCCGTGATTGATCCCGGATGTCCCGACCTCAAGGCGGGCCCTCTATCCATGGACTGAACCACCGAAAAGATCTGCTCTGCACATGCCATTGACCTATCTCTAAACCGAAACTGACCGTGTCTGTACAATCAGGCTAACATCAGTCTCGTTCACCAACCTTGGAACTCGTTTTTCAAGAGGTATAAGGAAGCTACTGACCTATATATTTTTGGTTACTTTTTCGTGGGTTTGCATGAATTTTTTTTCAACTCAATCCAAGGGGTTTGTGCCTTGAAACAGATACATATATTTAAACAACAACCAGCAATAACAGTCAAAAGTCATAAACATTCTTTATTTGACTCAGCGTTGGCTGAAAAAAATAGTGTACAACTAGGCGTCGATATGGATATTCGTATTCCAGCCGTCAACGAAAAGGGGCGTTCCGGGTGAATAACCTCTTTCCAAAAATGACAAATAACACACACCACCAAAGAACTAAGAAAATATATATAATATAAAAATTAGGAAGGATTTAAGCCCATTTATTATGAAAAAAATGTACATGTCAGAAACTGTTTCACCGTCACTGTGTCGCTTTGGAGACGTTTCCACATTTAAACACAGCAACTGGGTATGACCGAAGAAATATGTTTACGCCTATGTTTCCAAAAGCCAGCATTCATAAACTGTTGTCGCTCCGTGCTTGGCAATTTCTCGCTGCGCTGTTAGTCTATTTGTATCCTGATTACTTCCGAAATTTAACTTCGTCGTGAGGAAACGGCTGGCGTTTATCCTAAAGTTATCCTGTGCACAGCTAATGGACCGATCTTCTGAGGTCCTGATTACTAGTCGTTTAGTTGTCCACGGAGAATTGTGTTTTATTCCCCGTGTAAAACATAAGGTGGTTTTAAATTGACGCACGTTAAAGCACCTTTATGAATTCGACCCTATGTGTTTTCCTGTGTCGTCAACCGTGGTCGCCGTCTGCGACTGTCCCGCACCAATGTCTACGTTTTACTACCCGCCCTACTTACATGTATTTTATAGGCTCATTTGTCAGAATCAATCGGACCCTGAACATCACGACTATCTTTAGGAACAAGTTAACGTATATGCATACATGGTGTAAAACTGAGGCGACCAAAGAACTCTGACACGTAAATCTAATAATATTTATCTGTTACCGAAAAAAATAAACGGACAAATAATACTTTACACTCAAGCTGTACACCTATGACCTCAAACCTATGACTCACATAGTAAATGTAACAGTTTTTTTATACATGAAAACAAATTATACTTTTATTATGCTATTATTTTGCTCGCGTCGAAAGTTATATGCCCTGGTAATCAAGATATTTTGTGATCTGCTACACTATTATAAAATTTTCATAAACTTACGGGCAAAATTAAGGCCAGGCAACAGGCTGCCTTTTGCTTTCACTGTAAATAACGGTCATAATGGCCGTAATGTCATCGTGTGAAATAATATGTGAACCGTACACAGATCACGAGTTTATCCTATTAAGGGCGTTTTACCACTAAACCGACTGTACCAGTGAAAACCGGGTGGAAATAGCGGAATCAGTGTAGTAAACACACAGACTCCTATCAGTGTAAAGTCAGTTCAAGATGTACATTCTGTCTAATGTATAATGCAGAGCGAAAGTCGACAGGCTGTCATCTCTAAGTTCATTGGGTTTCATTGCATAATGGAAACCACTACTACACGATACAGAGTGATTTACCAGCATCGACAGCTGATGTATAACTGGTGTTGCACGCTAACTGTAAATCAACTGTCTCGGACCGTCGAGTCACGATGCTGTGTGATACAAAGTCTGTACTTTGTCACAAGACATCTGCTCAGTTTTAATGTCGAGGGTTTCAGTTGCTCTACTGACTGTATATTCTCCTCAAACACTCAACCCGTATTTGTAATGTTTTGTGCCAGAACGATGTAGGCCTTGTCTGCGATCCTTTGTGACTGTAACGGATACATTGTGCGACTTGTACGAAGTAATCGATGTACACCTTATTTATACACTAATCCGCCATTACGATGAGTATTCCTTAAGGCGGAATGTTTGGGTATTCTACACTACAAATATTTTTTTTCACAGCACTATGCATTGCTTATGCCAAGGACATCAGAAGATTCCCCCTGTACCTGCCAAAGGGCAATGGTTTAGTCACTCCGAGGACTCCAAGTCATTGGTCAAACACAAGGGGTTCGCCATGGCCAACTGATTCTCAAAAGACCAAATATTAGACCATTGCTAAGTGATGTCCTTAAGGACAAATGATTGGTCAAGCACTGGTATCAATATATATGTAAATAAAACGACACAAATCCAGAAATATGACATTTAAGAAACTGAAATTCTCATGATTTGATTGTTTTTTGAGGTTCAATACACATCATACTGACAGTCGCGTCCATGGGTACGGAATTTGTTATCATTAGAAGTTTGCCAATGTGGAAGGCTATGTAGTTCAGGATACATATATGTCAACATTTCTATCTACTGACCCATTTCACTAGCAGGGTATGTCGCTGTCACACCGACCTTATCGCTGTTGTGTACCAGTGTCATGTACATACTTGTTTTTCTGTCTGAGAGTGCTTGTGTCTATACATATATACATGAGAATGATATCGGCGGTAAATTTTTACACGTTAAACATTACGTCTCTGAACTCAGGCATTTACTGCATCAGTGTAATAATCATTGGATTGGAGAGCTTACACAGAATCACAATTCCGGTTACTGTTAGTCCATGTCAAGCACAGTCATTGTATATGTATAGAGAGACAGAACACACCTTTCGCCTCTCCCAGGACAGCTAACCAAGACTGACCATTGTGAAGCCAAACTAAAACAGTAATTTTAAGCACCCATGTCACAGCTGTCCATCTATAATTCGGCTACAGTATTTGTGCCATCATCAGGGAAGTGTGTACAATAAGGAGTAACAAACTCTCATGTAGGCTACAAGTACATATATACTAGAACAGCTTGTCGACTATATGCATTACCAGTCCATTACGGTTGACATGGTTTAGTAGATACATGCACGCCGGCCCTGACATAATTAAGTAATGCCGCTGTCTTACCATAATTGAACCGATATAGTGCAAATGGCAAAACTGCATAAGAAACTGATGTTTATTCCTATTAGAAGAAATGCGATATGTATAAGGCTAAACAGATACCGGTACCAAGATAACAGATTCATCTGTGAGTTATACGGCATTAGCAGGCAACTTTAAATTTTGTATGTATGATACGACATAGAGCAAAACATGTGGCTTTAAACTGCGTGCGAATATTCGTCACTTTATCTTTCGGGGTTCAAGCTGTATATCGCTCTTCCTGAACATCTTTATGGTAAATGTAAACCTTTCATCGAAAGCAAGACAAGAAAACAAACACTATGATTAACAAGCGGAATAAGTCTAGTCAAGAAAAGTAAAATCAGAGACAGATCTATGTTATACGTCTATGACTTGTGTCTAACACGGTAAGCTAAATGGGGTCAAAATATATTTAAATTTCTTATTACTCACCTAAATTGCCTTTGTAACTTTGTTTCCTCCTGAAGAAAACGAAGAAGATGGCAATTGGATCAGCAAATTAAACTGAACGACAAAGATATTTGTTAAAGCTTGTTCACATGATGACTTCACAAAAGTTATCATTCATTATGGTTATTTTATAACTTTATCCACTTCTCGACAAACAAACAAGCAAACAAAAAAAACAAAAAAAAAAAAAACAAACAAACAAAGAAACAAGAGGGAAATATAAGAATATAATGAGAGACATAATCATTTGATTTCAATTTTGTGGATCGTTATTTTAACTTACTTTTCAGTCACCAGATCAACCACTATAGATGACAGCTCTGTTGTGTTTGTGAATGTTGCACATCGGTAGGCCTTATATAGCAACGCTGTTTCTGCCTGGCTGAGTTTCTTGGTATTGCCTGACCCACTTGTATACAGTTACGCTGGAGATCTGAGCCTGATCGTTGTGCAGTTATTGTTCTGAGCACACATTTCTTAATATATACATTTATGGTCCATGGAAAAAATTCCCACTGTTCATTTATAAATGCAGCAAAGCACATTTTCCTCCATAGGGAACAAAAATATTCATAAGTTGCAGTATAAATGTTTTGGTATTTTCGTTCAATTTGTTTTGAGGTTAAATTCCGATAAAATATACTAACTCGACTTAAAGGTGGACAATGAATAGTTCCCTGTTTGTTGAATATTGCCTTCATTTAACGTCGCAATATACTGTGTGTTGGTTCTCACATTTGAAGGCAGACGAAATGTCAAAGGGCTTGAACACTCTTTTAGTGTGCATTGCTTCATTACCAAGTCAAAGGTAACGTCACAGAACAAACATTGCATATATAGAAGACCGTGTATAATAATACGTCGTTGCTTATCGAAGTAAACAGCTCACACTTCCAATAAGTCAGTCATTTCAGAATTGCTGCCCTGCAAGATTGGCTTGGTACATGCTGAGGGTTTATTATAGGGCAGGTCTGGCGGCTTCCGTTCAGTTTATACTAAAGCGCAAACTATATTATGATATGTCACACAATGTCATGAAACAAAATCGTGTGCTTTTACGCTTTGTATGGAATGTTCCGCTTAGCCTGTAAGCCATAGAATACCGACTGGGAAGTGGTGTAACACACACGCATGTAATTCATAGCCCAACCCCGTCGTCACATAAGTAATGCAAGACTATCGTGTAACTTTTCAGCAAGATTACTAATGCTCACAAGGCCTTGAAGTTTGTCATGTAGCTCGCCCAGCACCTCCGGGTCGTGAAATGAAACGCTAAAGTTTTAATTTAAAACTGTTTCCAAATATTGCCGGGAAAAGGGTATAAATCGGGTGTAAACACTCTGTGTTTAACCCACTACACCTGATTTACTCTGTGTTCCATTCACTTAAAACCAGTGTGTTTTACTTGAGTGGAAGTTTTTCACAACACCGTAGTGTGGTCCATCTCCAGATCTTAGCACCATAACGTTTATGAGTGGCACGATTTATGTGCTTACCCACACCTTAACAGGTTTACTAAATTCATGTCTTAATGTGGCAATGGTGGTGGAATTCAATATCATTCGTTCTGGTTGGAGGTTGTGGTTTTAGTAGAAGTATAGGGGTGGGGTGGGGGGAGAGTCTTTGTTTGAGGGAGGGTGTGAAGCCAAAGAATTTCTGTCCTAGCCGTTCAAGCGAGGTTGCCAAAGCCACCTATAGGAACGGGAAGCTGTGGCATTTTAAGGCATTGGGAGACGCATTTTAGGCGATATTTGCCAACGAAAATCATGTTACAGAGCCTGTATAAACTGTCCCTTCGGTGGCACATCGTACATGTATATTCATAGTTTGAGGGTTTTAATGCAGCGAAAGTAATATTCCAACTGACTAAAATTCTTATGTATAATTATGTATAGTTACAACGTGACTACCAGATATCTGCGGATAGTCGTGGGTTTCCCCCGTACTATGCCAGGGCTCCTCCCACCATAATGCTGGCCGCCGTCATGTAAGTGAAATATTCTCGAAACTCCAATAAAATAAATAAATAATTAAATAAATAAAAAGTTGTTCTCTTTTTTAGTGTATTGAGGAGATATAAAAAAAAACTTCTAACATTCTACATTGTTGTATCCGTTTAATACGTACATTAATACAGAAATAAAATTAAATAGTGTGATAAAACCATGTACAATGTGAGAAGGCTTTTTGTGTTTTCTTATAATTATCTATGTAAACGGGTATATAACTGTGCTTTCGGAGGAATGTATAGGCACTGGGATCGCAGCGGTGGTGGTTTATCCACTCCGGGCAGCAGCAGACCCGGTCCCAGTTGTGGTAGCCCAGGGATGTCCACAATAATACAGCTCGATGTTATCTCGTCTGATCTCAGTTGTGTTTGTTGTCATATTGGAATAGTAAGTTCACAATTCCGCTATCTACCCATATCTGTCATAACATCCATTCAGATCATCAGTGTTAGTCAGAGTTACGCGAGTTTGGCTCCGTTCCAATGCTGTACTCTTACTCTACTCATGATACCAAATACACCGTTAAACATCGTGCATAACTGGATATCTACGTCATAATGTCATTACAGAGAAAAGGTATTGAAGTTTTCCTGAATCACCTGTGATAATACTTGATGTCTACAATATAACAGAAGCACACCGCCATGGCTGATTTTTTTAACCCGCAAAGACTTTATTTTGTGATGCTGTCCTCATCAGCCAGAGATCGCTAGACTCCTATTATTGCCTGTTGATATACATACATACATACATATATATATATATATATATATATATATATGGGATTTGTTTTTCTTTCGGGTGGGATGGATTTTTTCTTCAGAAAAGAGATTTTATTATCCTACGGAGATGAAATAAGTGCTAGAGTAACTACAAAGTTTATGTTATATCAGTGTGCAAAAAGGACCGTGTCGTGGCCGTATGGTCGAGACTGTTGTGTTCAATGCGATCGCTAGAACACTGGAGTTACGGGTACAAATCCGATCTTAATTCGACAGGAAGTTTGTGGTTTGTTCTCATCGTGTGGCCCCTGTGACAATAAACGAACTATTTTTGTGACCACTTCATACGGTTATTGAAGTTTTAAACGACACACATACAATTCTTTTCAAAAAATGAAAATTTGTGAATTTCATATCAGCACAGTAATGGATTGCAATGGCAGTTATCGTATTCAGTTAGGAGAGAAACATAGAACTAGAGCACGTGAACTAGTTAAGCATAATATCACGTTACCTAATTACAAAAGTTTATACCTCAATCATCCATGTAAAATAGTAGAACAATATCATGAAAATAATAAACAATGTGCTAGCTTGCTTAAATCACACTGCTTTTTAGATCAGAGGGCCTTCTACATTATATGACGTTATTCGTGTTGGCGCAAATCGCCATCTACCTGGTATAGAAAGAAGACAAAACTTTTGAAGAATTTTAATCGGTGACAAATTTAGAGGCTTGAACGATACATATCTCATTTAGGTATCATGAATTTTTTCCTCGCATCGGTTAAATAATTAACACCGTGGTGTAATCATGAACACTCGCAGCCTTTATGTATAAATCGATTGTCATTCCACAAGCCTTATTATTGTTCTAAAAATAGTGCTAATACTTGTAATACCACTGAACCATTGGGGAACCTTCTTATCTGCGTTTTAAGGTTCTCTGTTCCCCTGAATTCGTATTCGAGACCGTAATGCTACATCTGGTGCCTCGTACATTAAAGTAAAATATTGTTGAGTACGGCGTAAAACACAAATATAAATCAATCAATTCCATGTGTTTTGATAAAATTAATTCAGAAATCCTGTAGTTGCACTGATGAGTTTTAATTCAGAACTCCTGTAGTTGCACTGATCAGTTTTCCGTAGTGCACGAGTAGTGTAAGGCCAAAAAACCAAAACTTCATTGTGACTAAATATTTCCGCAATTTATTCTGCCATCACCAGGAGAGTGATCAGAATGGACAAGCAGCGACACATATACATTGTACAAGGATGTGAGTTGTTACAGTAATGATTAAACATCAAAACCAGTGATTTATGCTGTATTGTCAAGCACATATAAATAGGAATTGCAGAAGTAACAGAGAATGATAAAGCCATAAACATTAAGTTAGATAACTACTGACTAATAAACGATTAGGAAAACAAAGTTGCAATAGCTTTCCAAAGGCTGGTGATTAGCCCGGACACATTCACCACCGCTGTCTTGACGATATCATGCAGTAGACTGAAGGATTCTTCAGTATGGCATCAAACCACAATTAATGAATTAATGACTCGGTTACCCTTTCGTTTCAAATTTAAGATCCGCACTGTTTTAGATACTCATTGATGTAAGGGCTGTTTTTAAGAAAAAGAGATGGCACAATTCAGTCTGAAAAAATCTATTCCCAGTCCGCTGCAACTCGCTCGCCTTTCACCTGTTCAACACGTATCGGTGCAGAAATGATTTTGTAACATTTCCCAGCGAGTTTTCTTTTTTGTTTTCACAAACAAGTTGAATTATTCTGAGTTTGTGTATCTCATAAAATGAGATCTTAGTACCACAGGAATTGTAAAGTAGAAACCGAATTATCGGGTTACCAGGGGCGTCAGATGGAAATGGCAACCATTCCGACCTGTTTTCATCCCCACCTCCAAAATAACATGTTAGATTTATGTTTATGTCTTCTTTTAAAAATACACGGCGGTTTAAAACTTGAAAAAAACTCTACTTACTGCGGGGATACACTCCGATAATTGTAAGTCTATCTTAAATGAGTAAAGGAAGATATATTGTACATAGATTAGTAAACGATGAAATTTATGTAGGTTGGTGTATGGTGTAAGTGCGACTTGTACTCGTTACGTGGTGAGTTCTTCGTCTTGCACGTCAAAGGGAGAGACATCACAGTGAATAGTAAGTATGTCCGTTTAGTGTAAGCTGTTCATGTATCTTGAATCCTTTTCTCACACCGACAAGATTTATAATCTATATAACATATAACCTATATTTCTTTGTTGTTAACTTCGTGAAAGATAGTGTACCGGTGCAACTTGCTACACACTGAGGACTCCGACGATGTGTAACACATATTTATACATTGACTGAAAGTTGAATCCTGCGGGCGAACTTGTTTATAGCTGTCCTTTCTAGTGGCGGTGATATCTCTAAATAATCCGTGTTTTTGTACTCGTTGCTATGTTAAATAAAATGATATATCGTGATTAGGCGAAAAAAATAGACCAGTATAAAGTACTAAATCCAACAAATCTATACAGTCAACCTTAGTTACTTTATTACTAGTTTCGCTGCCTCAGAGACCTTAAACTCTTAGTATAATGTGCCAAGGAAGTAACAGTTTATTCCGACTCTTTGCCATGATAATCGCCCAAAGTGCGCTTCTGCCCAGAGCTTCCACTGCGTCCCGTTTCTGGGCGCCGCCGACACCCTCGCATGTACGGCTAGGATAGTAATTGTTTGGCCTTTCCCCATCCCACTGTCATCCTTCAACCCTGCATCCACCACGATCTATATTACCTCCCACTGTCCTGGGTGTATTACATGTAAGACGTGTTTAGTAAACGTGTGGGTAAGCACAGAAATCGCCTCATCCATGACCGTTGCGAGGCTAAGATTGGTGGCTGTACCACAGGCCGGTGTTGTAAAACAATTACTGAAGTAAAACACCCCTGTTTTACTGTATCAAATGAATTGATATTAGAATAAATAAACTCTCCTGGATCGATACACTTTTACGATGAAAGCGTTTTATAGCGGAGTGTAACTCTTTTTACATACCTATATAAATTAAACTGACAGTGTTTTCTTCACGATCCAAAAATTATGTACAGTGCAGGCGGTTCTACCTGGCAAACCTCCAGAAATTTTTGAGCAGTAGAAGTAATGCTGATAAGAATACACACAATATAAAGTGCCGGGAGGGTGGGGGTCTAAATGTAAAGTGCATTTTGCCGATTTAAAAGAAATGAGACGCCAATTTCGAGTTTGTTAACAAAGGAATATACGCTAAAGTAAACGACACCCCATGACTGAACAGCTTTGAGGGTCATTATACAGGGACAACCTTCACCTCTACAGGCATATTTGGATGTGTGATCTAGAACAGGTCAACTACTGTTGACGCGACGTGACACAATTGTCGAATGGCATGAAAGGCTCTCCAATCTCAAAGAAATCCCCAAGTGGACGTAAACATGACTGCTCTCAGGTGGACTTCAGTAAAAGATTGCGAGTGTAATAACTTCGTCGTTTATATTTGTATACTTACGTAAAGAATATTCTGGATGATTTGATCGTAAACATATTAACAACATGGGTACATCTTTCTAGAACGTACGCTCTGTGTATAATGACACGAAACTCATAAACAGATAAGCCTCGAGAAAACTCGAATGAATTCCAGTGCAGTTCACAACGTGCATGGAGGAAAACATGTAGGTCAGACAGTGACCCGGTTAGCTCAAAAACAAAACAAAATACAATGTTTAAAGACGGGATTCGTAACGAAGACCATTATATCCAACTTGTATGCACAAATATGCAAGTGTTTTTTTTTTTCTTTTTTTTTGTATATCATGATTCGGCATACTCCTGTAATACATGCAGGGCATACCGGCAATCTCGGCGCCTCATGTGGTTCGCTCAGAATCGAAAGACGAGTAAATCTTAAGCATCTCAACATCAATGGCAACAAATCCAGTAAATCCAAAAATGTATAAAACGCGGCTCATTGGTGTACTGGCATCCACATTACTGGTGACTTGTGAAGTGTGAGAAGATCTGACCACACCTCTGTGAAACTGTTTTATTTCTAAATTTTAAAACACTAATGGAAAATGCAAGCCTGTGTTATATTTTCAGATAGAGACATATTTCTGCTGATGTATAATAATTTTGACATCACACTATCAGTAAGTTTTCTTCCTAGAGAAGAACTATGTAATAACTTGATTACACAGAGGAAAATAAAAAACGACAGTAAATGAAAATCTACACTTGTTAAAAAAACTCTCTGGATCAGAAATATTGTTCAGTGATAATCCATACAGAATACCCTTTCTTAAGAATGGAGACGCTTTAGGGGAGATTAAAAATATAGAATGTATGCTGACTTGTACGTGTACATAATTTGTACTCAGTATGGTGAGAGAGAACCGGACAGATCCTGTGAAAAAACCCCGCCCTCTGCAGGTTACTGGCCGGCCTTCCCACTTTCGACCAGACAGGAACCACGCACCCAGAGAAAAAGCGACAAACTTCATGTCGAATTAAGATCGGATTTGTACCCGTACCTCCAGTGTTTTAGCGATCGCACTGAAAACAAGTCTCGACCATACGGCCACGACACGGTCCTTTTTTCACTTTGATATTTCAGATATTTGTAGTTACTGTAGCACTTATTTCATCTTCGTAGAATAATAAAATCTCTTTTATAAAGAAAAGACCCGTCCCACCCAAAAGAAAAACAAACCCCAAAGCATCTGCATACATATATATCAGGAGACAATGATAGGAATCAAGTGGCTCAGGCTGATGAGGATATCATTACAAAATAAGTCTCTGCAGGTGAAAAAACTCAGCCATGGCGGTGTGGTTGTTAGACTGTAGACACCAAGTTTTATGACACGTGATTCAGGAAAACTTCAATACCTTTTCTCTGTAATGACATTATGACATAGATATCAAGTCATGCGTGATGTTTAAAGGTGTATTTGATAAAATGTGTGCAGTAAGAGTACAGCATTGGAACGGCGCCAAACTCACGTAAGTCAACCTAACACAGTTGAACTGAATGGATGTTATGACAGATATGGGTAGATAGTCGAATTGTGAGGTAGCTATTCCAATATGACAACAAATACAACTGAGATCAGTCGAGAAAACATCGAGCTGTATTACTATGGGCATCCCTGGACTACCACAACTGGGACCAGGTCTGCTGCTGCCCGGAGTGGATAAACCACCACCCTTGGGATCCCAGTGCCTATAGATTAAGCGGAAAGCACAACTATGTACGCATTTACATATATAATTATGAGAAAACACGAAAAGCCTTCTCACTTTGTACATGGTTATATTCCCCTCTTTATTTTTATTTCTGTATTAATGTATGTATTAAAGGAATACAACAATGTAGAATATGAGAAGATTTTTTTCTTACATCTCCCCACACACCAAGAAAAAGAACATCTTTGTTTTATTTATTTATTTATTTTATTGGAGTTCCAAGAATAGTTATTTGGAATATTAGTTTCGCTGCCTGAAAACCCTTAAATTATTAATATATATGTATGATGTGTCACCGAAGGGACTGTTTAACCAGGCTCTCTAACATGATTTTAGTTGGCAAATATCGTCTAAAATGTCACATAGACGGCTCTGGTAACCTCGCATGAACGGCTAGGACAGAACTTCTTTCGCTTCACCCCTCCCTCCCTCCCTCAAACTCCCCACCACCACCACCACCCCAAACCTACACTTCTACTAAAACCACAACCTCCAACCAGAACGAATGATATTGAATTCCACCGCCATTGTCATAGTAAGACAAGTAAGTGGATTTAGTAAACCTGTCAAGGTGTGGGTAAGCACATAAATCGTGCCACTCATAAACGTTATGGTGCTAAGATCAGCATTTCCATTGGAAAAACCAGGCTTGGTTGGAGAATGCAGGGCATTTGTATGGAAATGCATTTCTGGTTTTGTGTAAGTAAATTTGATTATAGACAAAAAAGCAACTTTAAATATAATGAATTTTCAAAGATATGTTTAACCTATGTTTGTGTACACTTTGTCAATCACTTGTCTCTTCACCGATGCTTTGATTACAACACAGCATTTGGATTAATTCTGTATCAGAGAGTTCTAATCCATTATATTGAACATCACTGCCCATTTTGTTTATCCAGTTTTCCTGAAGGCAGTTTTCCACATCAAGAGGCGGTTGATGAAATGTGATACATATAAGAGTAGCGATTATGTTCGTCTTGTAAAACATTCGCACAAGTTCTATGCACTCGTCTGTCATGTAAAACGTTGCACACTTAATGTTTCGGCGTATGCTCAGTTGCTTTGGAACAAGTATTTATCTCTTTGTTTATTTAATTGATTGGTGTTTACCCCGCATACAAGAACGCTCATACGAAGACGTCCAACATTGTGCTGGAAGGAAACCGGATGGAGCCCGGCGGAAACCCACCATCATCCCCAGACCCTTCCAGACTTTCCCACATACGACTGGAGAGGAAGACTGCTAGAGCTGGGCTTGAACTCACAGCGACAACATTAGTTAGACGTTCTTAGCCGCCTTTGCTGTAGTCTTTTATATTGAAGCAAGTTATACTGCAAAGCAAACCACTCCTATAAAATGTAGGACTTTCCTTTAGCTAGCTAAATAAGATCTGCATGATAGACCGTTTTTATTCTGTGGAAAACGCTTACAAAGGAACGCAGATGTAACCACCTTATTTCTTAGTGTACACGTTCTATGAAAATGATGTACAAGCTCTTAAGTGACAAAACAAGTGTTGATGTACTCTAAGAGGAGTTAATGTTCTTCTCTTTAAATAACTGCATATTTGCATGAGTTCAATTTTAAACTTATTGTAATTATCAAAGATATCTGCAGGGCTTTAAATGGGGCATTTGCATTGTAATCCGCTTGTGAAGGGCTCTTTTCACCGAGTCTATGCGCGTGTCGTGACAGGTAAAGAACTACGACTGGAGAGTATATTCACAGACTGACATAAAATATTATGTTACGGATAAGAGCAATTTACGACTTGTCCAAGTCTTTTGGACGAAAATAGCCTTAGCTGAACAACAGAGCGCCTACTGGGTTCTGCAGCAAGACGCCGTGAAGATCACTGAGTTGTATAAGTCTGTATATGTCACCATCGAATCGGGATTCAAGGAATTTGCTGGCGGACAATGTAGTAAAGACCCCCTTGACACTGACTCAGCACCCCATACATTTATATGGACTATCTTTGTAATAATTTATTCATACTTGAATTCACAGAAGCATTAGTGGGAGGCTTCTGGGCCAATACGCTGCGCTCGCTGACTGAGCTACGGACCCCCCCCCCCCCCATATATATATGAGAAACAATTTAATAATTTTATGTAGGCAATAAATAATTCTGTTGTGGTCAACACAAAAGACAGTGCAATCTGAAAGTTATGTTAACACATATTGAAATTCTATGTTCATGTATGGTATACCTGCAAACGTGAAAATCAGATGTAATTGATGACTGCATTGTATTTTTCATATTGATGACTAGGCTTGAACTAACAGCTAGCGCATTGCTAAGAGACTGTCAGACCCGGACGTGCTACACCTGCCTCCCGTTAGGGATTTTCTTTGAAAGGAGAAGAAATAAAATCATGCATTTATTACTATTAGTGTTAGTATTTTTTTTTTGGTTGGTTTTTTGATCTTTTACAAGGTACTCTGGAATATTCAGCCCACACTACGATGAGAGCAATATGTAATCTTAATTCGCATATAAAAAAACTGCACCGCTGAGTTCACTGGTACAAAAACTAATGCAAATATTTTGGATCAAACCGGCATTTAAAGTTGTGTGTTTTGTGTATGTACGAAGGATTACAAAGGGGTGATCTCGACTTGGCAAGAAAGAGTCGAATGTGTGATTTGCAATAGGCAAGCTAGTTCTTAGTGAGTCGTAAAACTCGGTCAACTAAGAAATCCCCAAACTACAAATTTTCACTATAACGTAATTATGTAATTATCTATTAACCAATATATATATACACTGCGACTAAGCAAGAATCGTGTTTATACGCAGGTACAGAATAATACAATTTACGCTTTAACAATACTTGCTTATTGCCAGCTACATACGTACGGACTGACTGCGTGCATAAGTGCATTTCAGGAACATTTACAGTTTCACAGAAGATTACTATGCAAGTGTGGCGAGTTTTATTTTTTGTTGTTACAAACAAGTTGAATTATTCTGAGTTTGTGTATCTCATAAAATGAGATCTTACTATTGGAGAATTTTGAAAATTTCACTTACACAGGGTAAATGTTTGTTCACATTTAGCTGCTTCCATATCTAACTTCGGTAAACAGGATGTGTAATGCCCGACTAAGTAAATAGCAAATTCTTTTAAATTAAACTCGAGGAAAATCGACCACATGCTACGTGTTATGGTGCGATGATTTGACGTTTTCTTGTTTTCTGCCTTAAGTCTCTAGGAGAGTGAGAGAAAAATCTATAGATGTAATAATAAAGGAAACCTGTTTGTTTCGCCCAGAGATCCAGAGTGGTTTTTCTGCGATGCTCAGCTTAACCTAAAAGCCTGACATCTTTGACAATATCTGTGGAGAAAGTGGTGACCATATAGGCCATGTTATAAATGTTGAACCAGTGCAACAATATTTCAGTCATATGACGACGAAGTCCTTCGGGTGTGGGCTACATTGTGTCTTCTTGTTGTAGGACGAATCCATGCCGCCAAAATGCTGCTGCCACAGGAACATAATGGCCAAGACACCAGATATGACACCCCACCCAGCCACACTATATTGATACACGACTAGCCAGTCAGGTTTTCCTCCTCTAACCTCTCAATGCTGAGCGCCAAGAGACGCAGTAAACCATGTTTTCTGGTCTTTGTCGTGACCCGATCCGTTTTTCAACCTGGATCTCCGTCCTCGAGGCGGTGGCTCTAACCACTAGACCACCGAGGCGGCCCCTCCGTTTTGATAGATGTACACTTATCTATACAGTATCATGCTATGTCTACAGTAATTTGTCAAAGTGAACCAAACCGACAGCCTCTGCAACAAGTCATTGATTGATAAGAGCCTCTACCAATAATTTCCCCACGATACGGCTGAAATTTAACCGAGGTCAATCACACCAGTCCAAACGTACATGTTTATAGAACGAGTATCACACTCAAAATTAAAAACAAGAACGTTTCTTTCTATATTTGATACGTTTTTTAACCGAGACATCGCAATCGAAGTAAATCAATTCCATATACCATGAGTATGGCATACGGGATATTCCGATGATTCACAAGAATTGTAAAGTAGAAACCGACTTACAGGGTTACCGGGCGCGTCAGATGGAAATGGCAACCATTCCGAGCTGTTTTCACCCCCACCTCCAAAATGACATGTTAGATTAATGTTTGTGTTTTCTTTTGAAAATATACGTCGGTTTAAAAGTTTGAAAAATCTCTGCTCACTGTGGGGATACACTCCGATAATTGTTAGTGTATTTTAGGTGAATAAAGGAAGATACATTGTACATAGATAAGTAAACGATGAAATTTATGTAAGTTGGTGTATGGTGTATTTGTCCAGATTTTTCTTGTGAGCACAGCGTATAAATGTAACCAGGGGCACATATAACACATAGCAGCCATGCGATTTCAGTTCACGTTCACATCATGTTCTGGGAATTCCCACATTCCATAAAAAGGTGCGACTTGTACTCGTTACGTGGTGAGATCTTCGCCTAGCACGTCGAAAGGAGCGACATCGTAGTGAATAGCAAGTCTGCCTAAGGCCTGTTGAGACAAGTATGTCCGTTTTGTGTAAGCTGTTCATGTATCTTGAATCCTGTTCTCACACCGACACCATACATAGTCGTCCTGAATTTCTTTTTTGTTAACTTCCTGAAAGATAGTGTACGGGTCCAACTTGCTACACTCTGAGGACTTCGGCGATGTGTAACACATATTTATACATGTACTGAAAGGTGAAATCCTGTGGGCGAATATGTTTATAGCAGTCCTGTCTAGTGGAGGTGACATTTCTAAATAATCCGTGTTGTTGTACTCGTTGCTATGTTGAATAAAATGATGCATCCACGATGTCTTAAAATGAAGAAATAACAACTATCATTTTCTATTTATGAGAATCATCCGTCTTCACCAGTCAATTAGTCATTGGCATGTTCTCAACCGCTGTCAAAAACTGAAGCCCGCTACTTTTCCCTGTGTACAAATTATGTACATGTACCAATAAGCGTACTATCTACAACTTCGTTCTCCCCTGAAACGTCATCAGTCTTTAGGAATGCGGATTCTACGTGGATCACCGCTGGCCAGTTTTCCTCAGTGTTGGCCGTCTTCGTATGAGTGTTCTTGAGTGCAGGGTAAAACACCAATCAAATAAATAAACAAACAAATAAATAGTTGCTCCAAAGCAATTGAGCATAACCATACGCCGAAAGGTTAAGTGGCGATGTGCAACGTTTTACATGGCAGACGAGTGTATAGAACTTGTGCGAACGTTTTACAACGTGACTATAATTGCTACTCTTACATATATCACATTTTATAAACCCTCTGCTGATGTGAAAAACTGCCAAACTTTAAACAAAATGTACAGTGATGTTAAGTATAATAGATTTGAACTCATTGATCCAGAATTATTCCAAATACTGTGTTCTGGTCACAGCATCGGCGAGGAGATATGTGATTGACAAAGTGTAGACATAGGTTAAACATGTCGGCCTCTTTGAAATTTCTTTATTTTTAAAGCTGTTTTTAGTTCAATGCATTTTGAACTAGCGCTATTTTGTCATCAGTCTACATCTACTGGTATTTTTCTATAATTAAATTTACTTGCACGGAATCAATATTGCAGTTGAATACAAATGCCCTGTATTCTCCAACCAAGCCTGGTTGCAGAACATATACGTATTTCCAATGGACAATGCTGTTCCTATATACCTGTAACTGATACATAGTGCTCGAACTTCAGCTTTGCTTTCCTATCATACGTCAAAACGAATTATTAAATTTATGCAATTACCCTTAAAATTATTCGCATTGATATAACCAAGGGTTTTTTTTCTGATATCTGTTTAGCATTTTTTTCCGACGCAGCTTGTTAAGAAATCAACAGAAAATGAATGCTACATTGTATAGGTGTATGTTGTAAAACCTGAGAAACTATTCTTTAAGTAGAGCCATAGGGGTATTTACTGGATTAGAACATCTGACCAGTTCGATTGAGGCTCTCCACAAATGACACAGCCATTAGAGAATAAATATATTTCAGACTGGTTAATCAGGCAGAAAGAACAGGAAATAAACTTGCGTTGAACACCAACAACAAAAACATGAATCCTCACTGTGATGGTTAAACAGAAGATTGCCGCAAACATTGCTGTCCATAACGTTATCATATACAGCGTGTACTTGAACAAGAGCAAAAGAGTTATTCCACTTTTCCTCCCATAGCTCATTTATGAAATTATGTCATGAAATTTGTTCTCTCATTCTCGGTGAACGGCTTATGTCTAAAAATTGGTTGCTAAAATATATTTCAAAGAGGTAAACTGATGCTGATTGCCGCGTTGAAACTTGGCTAAGTATTATTACTAATCTCTAGAGAGCCCTGCCGTAAAAGGGACAGGGTGTAACCCTCGACGGGGCTGCCCTCGCTTAAGTTGTTAGAATTCTTACGGATCTGAGACGGTTAAACATTGTGTTTTATACTATTCCTTTGAAGCTTCTACCTCCGATGGATAATTGTTTGTATTAAATTCCTATAGAGGTGTATTTGTAGAACAACTGAAATAATGTCTCACTTAAGATGCGGAATTTTCTCGGCTTATCCTCTTTGGTACATGCACTCTCTAAAACCAACAGTCTACCACAGGTACACATGGATTGTAACAAATTTGCACAGGGACATCAATGTGTACCTTGCGGAGGACATTTTCGTGTAACTCCACTTTCAATGTGTATGAAATTGTGTACCTGTCGTACACGTCTTGTTTACGTCGCGAGTTTTCAAAATGTGAAACCCAAGTGTAGCCTTTGTTTGGCAGAATAAATATTTATTGATTCACAGAGCTGCGTGTAATAATATTATAGTTATTTTTTAACGACAAAGCTCAACCATGTACATGTATTTATCTTCCAAGTTGTTAGAAGGTTTTCGACAGTAGGTTCGGAACTTGATGTACTTTTCTGTGAGACATTTTCCATCATAAACTACACGGATTCTTGCGATGAGTATTGCAATCTCCGTGACGTTCGTTTTGCCGATTTATGGTCGATGTGGGATGTGCCCATATTTGAAGAGTGTAAATGTATGAGTTGCAATGACGTCTTTTGTAAATCAGATGTGTTGGGGATGTAATTGTCCTTCCTTACATTGATAAAGACAAGGAACCTGCATTAGTAAATCTGGTGTTTTTATGAGACCTAGATGTAAAATAGATATACATGTATATGCACTTTCGTATCCAGGGGATGGCCGCATGGCTGTGAAATTGTTTATGTAGATGAAACACACTTTCTTACCGGACAGTCCACGAAAGCAACATGACTCAACATGCTCGTCTACCACGAGGACATAACATAGTTTCCGGGAAGTCTATAGGCCTCTCTTCCTTCGGTATCGGTTAGTGCACAGGCTAACAAAAACACAAGAAATATCAAATGTATTTAACATCATTATCTTCTGAGATAGGCTTTACCATTTCTTCACTACTAACGTTATTATTCTCCAAGTAACGGTCCAGTATTTACCAAAACCGGATTGACAGAATTTGGGTGTCATGTGTCAGGTGATGTACCGTTCATATTGGATTTAATGAAAACCTTTTGACAGATTATTTTCAAAAAGAACTGAATTTACAGACAAAATGCAAATGTCTGTGATCAGGGCATTCTCCAAACCCCCTTGAAGTCTGATATTGGATTTTTAGGCAAATCAGGTTTTAACTGGTCAGCGAGAAGAGCTCGAAAGTGGGTCATGTCTAATAACCCGGCAGATAACCGGACTGAACGGTGCATACAGCACGTTCTGAACACAGGATGCAAATGTCTGTCTCTGGGACATGTAGTTTTCTTAGAATTGGCAACTAAACAATTCACAAATATCGAAAAGTTTTTCGTTGTCATGTAGTTCACATGAGAGCTTCGTGTAAGATGGTACATAACTAAACGCCTCAACTGAGAAAAGGCCAGCGGAATCAGCCTTGCAACAACGCATTATTTCTATAACTCACTGCGGACAGTGGTTTAGTGGTCGGAGCGTCCGCTTTGAAGTGGGGAAACCCAGGTTCAAACCCGGGTCGGGTCAAACCAAGGGCTTTAAAAATGAGGCTAGTTTCTGCCTCGCTTGGCGGTCAGAATTTAAAGTTAGAGCAAGGAAACAGGACTAGTTGGCCTGGTGTCAGTATTATGTGACTCGGTGGGGTGTCATGTCATGTCTGGTGTCTTTGGCATGATATTCGAGTGGTGGTATTTACTGGCGATGCCATAAGATGTGCAACCATCAGAATGACTGCTCGTCGTCATATGTCTGAAACATTGTTAAGTACGACGTTAATCGCGATGAAATAACCATAACCTTCTGTCGAAATATACATCAAAGGTTCAGTGCAAGTCCGTACACTGTTTTCTGCAAACGATGTATTTTATGTGCTTTCTGGTTTACAGTAGTGTGTATATCTGGAATTGTTTGGTGAGGTATGGGAATAGAACAGTCCACTTGATAAAGTTTAAGCATTAAAGTCTGCCGGATGTGATGGTTAATATATCAACAATCCAAACATTGAAATTTACTGTTTAGCTTGGCTCTTATGGCTGGACAAGCAGATTATGAACAGTTCGAATTTCACCTCTGCGTGAAACCGGTAGATTTTAATTACATTCCATTCAATGTTGTATCAAGGACGGAAGTAACTGTATTTTTCATTCAAATAATCCTTCATACAACCGAGTCACACTGTTCGACTCTATAAAGCAAGTAGACAATCTTGATTTAAAAAGACATGGCCCCCCCCCAAAAAAAGAAAATATCCTAGACATCGGAAATGCTATTTCGTAATAACTTAAATTTTATTTCTCAATTTGAGTACTAAAATAAAATATTTTGGCAGATAGCTTTACCTGCAGGATGTCCAATACATTGTGGTGTCATTGAATTGATTCGAAAAGTGTCCAACTTCTCTGCTCTGAGAGCCTCGCGTTCAACATTACTTTCAATCAAAGGAAATCATCAGGGATATCCCCAAACATCATTATTTGTAGAATGTAAATTCTGTGGACATGTTTTGAAAATTCCAAATTGCTGCGTAATTCCGAGGAGATATCGCAAAAAACGAGCAACTCTTTCCAGAAGTAACATCGAACTATGGACTTTACATAACTATTAGAGAGTTCACGAATAATAATTCAAAAATGCTCTCTATTTACTACTTTACTTACTTAATACAACTCTACATAAGTGAAATGCTCTTTTATCCTCAATACCTTTTTCATTATCATCAAATGTTAGACTGCGTTAAATACTGGCCTGAACTGGACAGTAGTACTGTAGCCCGAACAGCAGCAGTCGCAGTAAAATACACTAGTACACAATGTAAAGAAAGTGTTCGTGCTGTAAGTAACAGTAGCATTAGAAGTAATAGCAACAGTTACTAAAGTGCTAGCATTACTGGAAGTACTCTGAACCTGAGGTTTGCGATGTTAAGAATTAGTTCTTGCGCAACACATCGCAATACATAGATTCCAATCATATGTATAATGTTGTTCAGTCCTTGGACAGGTATTGAAAACATATTAGGATCTGAACACACACACTTCAATATTTTCCAGTTTACACCAATCTGAAAGGAAAGGACGAAACAAAAAGATAACGGAAATATAAGTCAGGAATAGAAGACGTCGATGATTTTCGCATAATATCAATATTCTCTGTATTCGATAGAGAATGTATTATCCCCAAGGCCTGGTCTCTTTGCAATGTTTTCATGTTACTCTGTATACATATGTTATATGTGATGACAACACGGTATTTTGAATAAACCTAGACAAATGATGTTTGGTAGATTAAATTTAACATCACTGTGATTCTGCTTAAGCCATGGTGGTAGAGATAATGGAAAGTCGACACTTCTTAAACACTTACACGAACAATTAGAATAAAACCCTAACTGAGGTAAAATAAAAAAGGCCGTCTTTCAGGGGTAACGTGTGGTCGTATTTCCCAAATATGACACTGTCGACACCACTCTGTTTGTTTATACTAACCCAAGGACGAGGTCCAGTTTCTCAGCACTATACTTGAATAAAGAACCGAATAGGAGTACAATAAAACGGTTTCCGGGGAGCATTTGTGTATATCAGGCGCTCAATATACTCCCCGGAAACCGTCAAGAGATCCCAAGCTTCACAGGCCTACTCAGTGTTATTGCCATGGATTACAGAATTGAAAAACCTTTACCATTTCGTGGCACGAAAGAGAATTATTAAAAAAAGTGGTTGCACTGCACTATTTTCTGGCATCTGTAAGGAGAATATCTAGACGAAAACGGCATTTTGTTTGTACAATGCACTTTGAACTCTGTTCTGTGTGTTAAAAATCCATGTTTTTTCTGCCTTTTGTCAAAAATGAAAATGCTAGAAGTTTTTATTAATCTTTGTTTGTTAAAATAACTGCCAAAAAATGGAAATGAAAGATAAATTTAAAAACAAAAAAAAAAAACAAAACAAAAAAAAACAAAAAAAGAAGCGAAAGGTATTTTATGGATACGAACATCTGATGTATTATATATGTTTTGTCGTGCAATTCTTAAAAGCTGCCTTGTTTGAATAAATAAATCCAAGACTCCTTCTCAAAGAAACTCACAAATACAGCCATTTACTTATGGACTGTTTGGCTTTCCAGGACATGAGCTGACATCAGTGGCACATCGTTTAGACATCATACCAGAACTTCGTATTCCTGGTATTCACATATAAAATTCACATACCCCTGGTATTCACATATAAAATCTACATTTCAACTACACTGACGTAGCTACATGTTTCTATTTCACTAGAAGTATATAGGACATATATTTGCCCTCATTTCTGATAACAATGCTTACGCTACTGAGATATTTTCGTGACGGTCTATTCTGCATGGTGGTTTAATAGAGTGTTCGATTCGACGTCAGGAGATCCGGGATCAATCCCGGGTAGGGTCGTGCCAAAGACGTAACAAAGTGGTACTTGTTGCTGCCTGCCTTGTGGCTCAGCGCTGAGAGATTAGAAAAGGAAAACAGGACCATTCGGCCACGTGTCAATATATTGTCACAGGATGGGGTGTCATGCCTCGTGTCTTCGGTATGATTTTCTCAGTACTGCCAAAGCGACGTCTTGGCCAAATTAAACAAATATCGAAACGTAAATTTAAAATAGAAGTATTGTTACCACCCCTGTCTTTAAAATAACGTATTATTCTTACATCTATTTATTTGTTTCTTTTTTTGCGCTAACTTGACCAATGTCTGAGGTATATTTTTTGCCTCTGTGTAGGTTGTAGCCTGAACAATTGTAATTTAGATGGTCCAAAAATAAACTTTAACGTCGTCTATTAAGATTGACGTAATTAGTAAGGGATCTCCTACGGTGGGGTCTTCAGGTAAACAATACTTTTGATCAGTTATTAGCGTTGATCGTTAGTACATAACCACATATTGATCTGAGTGGCATGTTTTCTTTGAGGGTCAGCCAATGTCGGTCTTTGTTTACGTCAACGGTAAGAATGTTATAATAAATAATTACGAAGAATTTTCATGCTAAAGCTTTGATCGCATTCGGGATAATGGCTTGCTGGTTTAATTTCCGTTCTCGAAGAGCAGCCGCAGAACCAATTCTTACTTACACATGCTAACTTACACGTGTGTTCGTTTCATGAGATTGTTTTTAGATTACTTTATAGGATAGCAATTTGGTGGGTAACGCTACAGAGAACACTGGCCTGTGCTTGTGACACGTGCCACTGCACATGAGATATGTCTGTAGGCCTCAACTGTACACTGAACATATTTTACATAATTGGTGTCAGGTGACCAATCAGACGGTGATGCTATACTTATGACATGTTACTAAATACGTTATAGATGCATTTCCTCACTAACACACGCACTGCCCCATAACGCACGTGTGTGTTGTTAAGCTGGTGGCTTAGGCCTAAGTGTGGTCAGAAGACTATTGCATTCATCCAGTCAGATTATTGTCAGTCTTGGTCATCTTCTTGACAGTCTAATGACAAAAGGTATACATAAGTCGTCTGTGTCTTTTGAGGAGAGACACCAGTAGTGCAGGAACCCCCGAAAACACTTATCTTTTTACTTTCTTTCTTCTGATACATTTGGAGATTTGAAGAATATACATGTATGGCGATTATATACCGTCGCACTGCAATTCTGTGTCTGTTGAAAAGGGTCCTTCTGTAAATAAGTTCTTAAGAAATCGCTCTACTGTCACCAGGCCATTTTAGGCATCTAATGACGAACGCAGTTTCCATTGAACATAATGGTTATTTCACCACTGAGTTAAATGGAGTTGTGGGGAAAATCGATGGTTAGACGCCTGGCAAAGACATATTACTCCATTCATCTGTAAAATTTCAATCTGATGATGAGCTGCAAGCACTAACATTTGTGGTGCATTGTGGTGACACGAGAGAAATGAATTCAGATTCAAAATATCAAGATAAGACTTGAGACCTAATACTAATGTAGCAATTATCCTGTATTGCAGAATGAATGACAAATCTGGTCATGTCGTTGAAAATGAAAGTGACAGTTTTATTAGTGTAGAGACCAAACAATGCATACTACACACAGAGAATTACCTGTCTTTATGTTTTAGCATTACCTTGAAGTATTTTAATTGCTTTCAAATTTGTTCGGCCCCGTTGACTTTGGATGAGCAGAGCGATTCTGTAACTTGCTGGACGTAAGCCAACATCGCCCTCAGAAGAAAGAACACCAGCTGTGTGTATAATCGACCTTTAGACTGCAACCAAGAAACAGGAAATCCGAGGACAGCAAATTTGTAGTTATTGTTAGGTCTGTTTTGGACATACGTGACAGATACAAAAGAATGGTAGCTGTCATCTGTCAAGAGTAACGTTGTGTTCTAAACTTATTAGCATGCTTTGTAAATATGTTTCTAGATACCGGCATCACAATTCCAAAAAACGCCTCAGTTGTCCTTCTTTCATATAAGTTGTTATTATGCAAAAACATAGTGGTAGTGGTTAATTTAAAGCGGTACTAAATGAAGTGACAGAAATCAACAACTTGTTACATTTTTACTCGGACTTTAAACTTGTTTTAAATATTTTTCTTCTCAACATAATACTTATACATAATATTTATAATAATTTCCCGCTTTCATACGTCATGGAGACTGCTTTACAATAAGATAAGTATAGCAGTCTGGAAATAAAGACGCAAACAACACAGGTAAATAAGTAACCAGGCAGTCATATTGTTTTAACCAT
The DNA here is from genome assembly GCA_016165875.1 of Acanthopleura granulata. Taxonomy (NCBI): domain Eukaryota; kingdom Metazoa; phylum Mollusca; class Polyplacophora; order Chitonida; family Chitonidae; genus Acanthopleura; species Acanthopleura granulata. The sequence continues at coordinate 13,253,244 of JABBOT010000006.1, forward strand.
AACATATGAAATACAATTTACATAAAAGTAACAAAGCTGTAAAAACTGGCAAAAATGCACAGAGGTTGATTCGTACATGTGCGACAGAGATAAACAGACAGCACTTACAACATATTGTAGATTGTTCAACTTGAAGAGAAACAATTTGACTTCCCGTAAATGTAGCAGTACTTGTGTTGTCACGTGGTTTGTATCATCCTTCTGTACAGATACTCTCCTACAGCTGACAATCACACCTAAAATGATACACACCTTGAACTACATGTACAAAACTAGAGTTCTCTAATGAACTAACGGTGTCTGCGACATCTACGACGTATCTGCCCTTTTTGACCATAACACGGCTTTTATTACTGTACTCATCGTATCTACTTTGTTTACAGTATCCTTGCTTGCCCGACGGTATTGCGCGAATGGATGCGGCCCTGCATTCAGCGGTTCCAACCCCTCCTCAAGTCTTGAGCAACGATTTCCTCCAAGTCTTACCCAAGTCCTGGACAAACAACTGCAACAGCATTGACGTCAACTGCAGCAACTCTCCGTGAAAATCGTGATCACATTGTCTTAGTGCAGACAGAAATACAGGGGTTGTATCTTTCCATGTAGACATAGTCATAGAATTCAGCATTATCACAAAACTAAGACATATACAATATATACAAGATTGCTCTTGGAGTTTTGTGATCCTTGGAAGTATCTACCTCTAAACATGTAAGAAATAAAAACACACAAGGCGTGGTTAATATGTCCCCATATGGAAAACTGGGCTTAGTCTTTTCACATCTCTGTATGATGTAAAAAATGGAAAAATATTGGGTAATGGGTCTAAACGTGTGATACTGTTGATTTTGAAACTTGACCATCTAGCGTTGAAACGTATTTCGCGATAAACTAATATCAAGAATGCCGACGTATCTTATCATAAAACAAAGGAAAAAGCTGTCATAACAATACTAGGGTGCAAGACGAATGTCTTTGCCCTTCGGCGCATTAATGTTAAATGCCATGACTTTATAACACACTGGCCTGAAGACTAATAATCTGATGCATCTGCACGGCGTATTTCCTCTGCCCAGTGGTGCATATCGTGTTGGAAATTATGTTATACATTCAACTGATTTGCAATGTCTTGATTATGGATTGTTTTTGCTCAACTCCTTTCTGTTTGAAACTTTGTACTCTCTCTTACAAAGGAGAAACAAAACCTTTTCTACCAAAGTCTAAAATGTCTGTATTTTCGTAATGATCGCTAGAGATATTTAGAAAGATATAGACGTTTTACATGTAAATTCGATCATAATCTATTAGACAAGGCATACTTCCTATGATTCCACATTCTTCACAATGCGCTTGAAAAATATTTCTCGATTGCTCTACAACTAAAAAAGATAACCCTGTCATGATTGGAACTGTGAGGAAATTTAATTGTTGACATTAACTTTTTGGTTTTTAGTAAAAAACTCCATCACTTTAAAATCGAACACTTTATCATGGGCTGGCCTGTGTATTCCCTTGGATATACTTACACAACAATCTCCTTTATACAAGTAGCTTGTTTAGCCACTTTAGTGGTCACGTGATTCTACATTCCTGCTGTAAACCAGGGGCAATCACTGACTTCAGTCGTTCTTTCCAGGATAGTTTCTTTATATTAGGAATCCAGCTAAGATTACATACATATGAGTCACAAAGGCCGCTCTTAAACCTTTCGTCTACATACTCCTTATTTCGCCAAACCTACTCATACAAACATTATGTAAAATTAGAGCCAAGACATATCAGTAATTTTCTTTAGTTCTAATGTATAACAGCTTTTTTTCCATTTTGTCTAGTGCATGGGTTTCTGTGGCATGAGGTGGGTGTAATGACATTAATAATATCCGTCTGCGAGAATTGCGTGGTTCGATACTGTAAGTTGTACCTTCAACAAAATCAGAAAAAAATAGCTAGTTCATTGCAATACCACAGTTATTGGCGCTTCATACTAAAGAACAACATTCCCAATACACTAAGAGAGAAAGTACACATAATTTGCAATTAAACTCTATAGCTACTTTTCTTTCCACTGCTTATGAACAAGCGTTACTTCATAAAGCACGAACAGATGAAGACTGATGTGGTCACTCGCAGACATTCTCTGCGTGTTTCAGAGCTCTAGAACTGCACGTTTCATGAACCACGTGGCTCGAGAACGCGAAAAAGCCAGATTAACGCTAATCTTGGTAGGTTTGACAAAATCTTACTAATTTAGCAGTAATCTGGGGAGGGGGGATGGGTTACTACTCTCCCAAGTGTTCTCAAAACTATTCTCAACAAACAGGGAGAAAATGTCCTGAGCCTCTCGAGCCATGGGGTATTTTGCAGCCTGAGAACAACAGGGTCAAATACGCCAGAAAATGGGTAAATCTCGAGAGGTTTTTACCTAATTTCGCATTCACGGGTTCTCCAGCCGCGTGGTTTGTAAACCGTCTTCCATACTAATAATTAAAAAATCCAATAATTCTTATGACAGTATGATGTGTCTTGGAGCTTTACGTATAACAGAGGAGAATATGTTGTCTGCTATTCCTGACTTAACCACTACCTGGTTACCCTTTTATAATCCCTCAAATTTTGAACATGAATTAATGGAAAAGTTAGTTTTATATCTAAATCATCTAGATCATGGACAAAGTCAGACCAACTGGAAATGAAGAAGGAGTTAATAACAACGTATGAATAAGTTCGATGACAATGAGATCGACTTGGCTATGTCACATTTGGCAATTTGCCCAGTTTGCTGGAAACAATCGCACCGCCCAGGTGCGTTCTCTTGGCTGAGACAGTTGTACTACCATGGATCTTTTCGAATACTGCCTGTAACAGACCACAATTATATCCACTAATAAAACGCGAGCTCTGAGACACAATGACAGTAAAATGTAATCGATCTTCACTACAATTGTTACCTAGCATAACCCTGTTATGCCCTCTAAAGAGACACGACTTACCAGGCAGTATGTGGTTATTAACGAAGGCTGTTGTATGTATTTTCTTTTTTTTTTCTTCGGTGGAGGGGCGAGGGGGAGGGGAGAGTGTGTCCCCTGACTGTGAGTTAAGTCCAGTTCATGCTGGTTTCCCCTCTTTCCGTACATGGAAAGGTGTGCCAGCAACCCGAGGCTGGTCGTCGGTTTTCCCCTGGGTTCCTCCCTTTATATAGATGGCTGCTGTCACATAGGTGTAAAATTCTTGAGAGTGGAGTAAATCCCCAAATGGAGTAAATAAATAAACCAATGGTATTCGGTATAACTGCCAAATTTTTTCTCCTTACAACATGCAGCAAACCTATTCGTGGTAAATCTTTAGCGACTTTAAGATAAAAAAAAGAAGAAACAAACACATACATATGGAGGTCATTTTGGGTACTCAGTCAGCACTTGAATTGATTCGGCACTTGAAGCACGCAAATATATTTTCCACATAACTGAAAATCCAAAACCTCGTCAAAATACTCAATCTCTGAGTACTCAGAACTTGTACACATTTGTGTTGATATAACATTGACTTATAGTGGGTGTGATTGTAATTCCTATGGACCCAAGAGAAACTTAACCGTCGTGTATTAAATATTGACATAAACCATGAAGGAGCTCGCACAATCAATTGCTTAAGAAAAGCAGTAGTTTTGCTTAAAAAAAAGCAATAGCAATAGTTAGAAAGCCCGACCCCCCCCCCCTTTGGCTGGCAATTACTTTGCTAGCGCAGTAGAATGACCCAAGGGCATCTCACTAATGCTGTCGGTGTGAGTTCAAGTCCGGTTCAAGCTGGCTTTTTCTTTGGTCGTACATATGCGTTGGAACGACTGACAACAACCTGTGGATGAACGATCGTTTTTCCCGGGCTTTGTCCCATTCCCTTTCACAATATTCCTAAACACAGTCATACAAACAGAATATTCTAAGCAATGGCGTAAAGCGGCGGTCAGTTACATAAACAAATAAATCAAAATCCATTTGATCGGCTGGCATTCTGTACTTTTAAGCGTACGTTATGCACAGAGAGTTAACTCTGTTGACACATTTGTCTCTCAATGTCGAATTTTTAGCTATCAGCAATACGTGCCATTTTATTTGCAATTAAGGCAAAAACTCACCATTTTTTATCAGACTCAGACATGTAGTAGCAATTTGTCTTACTTCACCAGAAGAATCGTTAAACCAAACCAACTCATATTCAAGAACTCTCTTCATTAGGACTTGCACGAATGGAAAGCAATTCTGCACCCAACTGATAACATGATTATTTAAGGAGAAAAATGGCCATCAGTAGTCACCACTTAAAAAAGACCACATTTTTAGAAATTACTCATCATCTGCAGGTAATTTTGTGCTGAAACCAACATCTCAGTGTTTATTTGGGTTTTAATCACTGTAAAGAATGTCCCCAAACCATGAAGACCATAACATGTAAACATGTAATGATGACAACTGAAGATGAAGATTTAAATCTTTAAATCTAAAACATAAGTATATACAGAACAGAAAAGAAATGAAGTCTTTGCGTCTGGTATATCCTGGACAATGACTTTCTATCTAAAGCTAGTGAAGCGTACAGTGAACGAAAACTCGGGAGACTAATATAACATCAAACTTGTACTTAAACTATCAACGCGTTTCGCCTGTATACAGTCAGGTAGTTTAGAAACCCTTAGTTGCTGCTTGGTGTTTATATATGAATAAACTTCAAAACTCATTTTGCTGTCACCAGGTCATTTTGAACATCTGATGTCGAGGTCAGTTTCCGTTGAAAGGCTTTCAGTTCTGGGGAAAATAGATGGCAGAAGAAAGTTACTCCGATTATCTCGATGTAAAATTTCAATTACACGACGGACTGCAAGAGCTAACATTTATAATCTTGTCATGAACTGAGAAAAAATGAATTCAGTTTCAAACTATAAAGATAAGATTTGGGACCTAAAACTAATACAGATATCATGATGTAGTGCAGATAAAGTGATTGATGAATTTATTCGTGTCGTTGAAAATGAAATTGTTAGTTTTGTCAGTGAAGAGACCCGAGAATACATACTACACACAAAGATTTTTCTGTCTTTATGTAGTAACATTAACTGAAGATAAATTTGTTACACATTTAACCTTTTCTCGTATGAATCGTCACTCCAAATAACGAGGGTTTTTTTGAGAAATATCAGATACATAACGTTTGATGTATAAGGCCACTCTTTGCACAGGACAACGTGTCCGCCTGCATGTCTTACAGTTCTATCTCTAGGCCAATGATAACCGCGAAGTAGACAAATCTGGGAGCAAAATAAGTCTCAAAGTCTTTTTAATGACTTTAACATTCGGTAAGTCGCCACGCGGTAATGAGATTCGTCCTTTCGTCATTATTGAAAACTGTTAATTGACTGCTTCTCTTTGCATGAATCCTTCCTAACTTGTATTTTTTAAATACTTTCTCGGTCCTTTGTTGTTTTGTGTTACGTGTCGTGTTTGGAATCTGATCTTGTGAAAATTGTGCCAGAACGCCTATTTTGATACACGGCGTATGACGGTTTCAAAGCCCAGCCACTTAATATTGAACCAGCAGCGCAATGCTACAAATCTGCTGGAAGCAAGCCAAGAGCGCCTTCTGAAGTACAGGATATTAGCTGTGTGTGTATAACTGACCTTCAGACCTCCGGCAAGAAACACGTAATACGAGTACAGCAATTTTGTTAGGAAGTTATTATTAGGTTTATTTTTTACATATACAAAAGAATGGCAGTCAAGTGTAACGTTGTGCTCGAAAATTAACCACATGCTTTGTACACATGCGTAGAACTAGCGAAACATATCTTCTAAAAATACAAGTATAGAAAAACGCTAGAGTAATTCGTCTGTCATATATGATGTCACTATGCACACGTGCACTGCACCAGACACAGACACAGTTACGATAACAGTTAATTTAATGTGGTATTAGAGAGAGTCACAAAAATCCACAGCCTTTTTTTAGATATTTTTTTGCTGATAATGGGCTTTAAACTTGTTTTAAACATTTTCTTCCCAAGAAACAACCCTTACACAATACTTACACATAATAATTTCCCGTTTTTCCCTTTTTTTAGGTATACTGATTTACAATAAAATAAGTTTAACAGTCCAGAAGTAAAGACGCAGACAATGCAGACAAGTATGTTACCAGGCAGTTATACAGTCTTAGCCATAACACAATTTCCATAAAAATAACAAAATTTCTTGAAGGAGTTTCATAATTTTCATATGAAATGAACCCGAGTATAAGATTCTGTTTATTGCATGACTGGGACAACCAAAGGATTGAAAATAACTAATCCTGTCCAATCAAGCTCAACGACGTTACCCACATGTTAACAAACTGCAGCCTGGCTCCGACGGAGCACTGCAGTCAATAGCAGTAGCCATAACATGGTCAGCAAGATGGGATTTGATGGGAAAGAAGTTTCACTAACTTCATCACGTAGTTGTACGTCACGCCTATCAATATTGTTCCCACTCTTTCCACCAGTGGAGCTTGCTGAAAGTGCTAGGTGATTAGTTACAGGCGAAAATCTGTCCTAGCCTTATGTCATTACATAACACTGCAGACATATGATAGACATATATATCTGCACTTTTTTCCCATAACAATGAACTTATTACTGTGTTCTTCTTGTCTCTTTTGTTTCCAGTAAATTTGCTTGGCCGATAATGTGGCGCGTGTGAAAGCTGATCTGGATTCAAAGATTGCAAGATTTAAGGAAATCTTGTCAGTTTTCCTGCAATGATTTCCTCCGAGCTCCGCTCAAATCCGAGACAATCAACTCACACAACATTGACGACAGCTGCAGCAAGACGAGATCAAATTCGCGACGATATTGACAGAATAAAGATAAAACCAAATCCGAGATATTTACACGTAGACGAACGACATTCATTGTATGTTACATACTCAAGCCGTGTAGAATTCTACATTCTCACAGGAATAAGACATATTCAATATACACAGGATTGCTATTGGAGTTTGTGATACTTAGAAGCATATACCTCTAAAAGTACATCAATAGTGAAGAATCCACAAGGCACTTGGTTAATAATATCTTCTGAAAAGTCGACTTGGCTTAGTCTATTTGATATTCCTGTAGCCTGCGAAGAACGTGGAAATATTGGATATTGAGTGTGGATGTGTGGTCCTGTTGATTGTATAATTTTGCTATCTTGCTTTTAGCCTCACTTATCAATTTGGCAGATATGGAACTTCCTTATAGTGACTGGATTTTAATAGACTTAATGCTTCTCTTTCTAAACCATTTTCTGTACCTTCAAAGAAGAAAGAAAAGGTTTTTCAGCAAAGGCTTAAATGTCAATATTTATTCACAATGTGTTTGAAAACTGCTTTCCTTTCTCTATAAACCAATAAGATCATCGTCATTAAATCTGTAAAGAAACTGAAATCTGAAACTGACATGACATTTTGGATATTTCAGTATGTGAAACTTAACAAGGTAAACTTATCTTTCAATAAGCAGATTAGCCAAGGCGTTTTCACGGAAAAGGGACTTCTTACACTGCAGTCTACTATATATCTGGTTTATTCACAACAGGTGTCACGTGATACTACATTCTTGCTGTGAATCAGGGAACTGTCATTGACACTCCTAAGCCGTACTCCATAAGGCGACTTTTTTCTGGGGAACAGGCTTTGTGGACAAATTAACTTGTTTCGCACCAACAGTTTCTTTACATTCGGAATCCAGATAAGGTTACAATCAGGCATTTCAGATGATCTTCTGTCAGTTTAATCACAAAACAACCGCACAAAGAGGTCTCCCGTTGGCGTGAACCAGGTCCAAACAAGCAAAAGAAACCCTACAAAGGCGCACGAAACCACCAGATATAAAAGAGGGCTTATCATCACGCAGTCTTATCTTACATATGTAAGACGCGGGTTCAAATTAAACCTCAGTTTGTACATTTCTCCGTTTACACTTGGTGACATTAAGAGGTCGAATGTTCGTAACAGACCACGTCTTCTACAAGTGTGGTGTGCATACGGCATCTGCTGATCACATCTGAGAAAGTTCTTCAGTGACTCGACACAGATCTGTGCTTTGCTCCGAGCACACCTGTTTCCAGCAAACTTTAACTATTGATCGCCCTTGTATAAGTAAAACTGCTTTAGTATATGACTTCGAATACCAACCAAAACCGTGAACGATTATATATATACAGAGGGCTGGATTGCTGTCATCATGTAATTTTTAGACCACTGGATTGACAAAGAAATGTCACTTAGCAAATGAGTTCGAGAAAAAATAAATCATTGTGTATAAAGTGCTATTTAGAAACTGTTTTGTTGTCACTAATACCGAATTGGCGATCTGATGTATGTAGGGCTTGTTTTCTCCACAAGTAAGCCTTTTTGGGGTATGTCATAGTATGTCGACAGCGGTTTTCCTTGATGATCAATTACTTAATTCCCACGTGCAACGTTTGAGTAATGTGACACTGTGCTTTCTTCTGTCCTTAGTGGTACACAACTGAAATATTAAGACGATTGGCTGAACAGGGTATCAGCGGTCGACGTATTACATGTACATGACCAGACGAAACCTTCTGTACAAGGACTTAAAGTTGAGTGTGTAATCCACAGGACAGCATAAACAGAGCACCATTGTACACTTTCTGCAAAAAATCCCGCAGTCAGACAGCGCAGACAGGTTGAAACGAAATTTGTCATTTGTATAATCGTCTTTTAGCCAATAGCCAAAAAAAAAATGTATTTGAGAAGGGCAATTTTAGTGCCATTTAAATCTATTGTGGGCATTTATAAATGACAGTGAGGAATACTTTACTCTAAAGTTAACCAGTTGCTCATTAAACACGTCTATAGACATGTGCACCGACAAACATCATACGTATGCTAGGTTTTCTAAACTACACTTAAAGCTGTCCGAAACAAAAAGACCCTTTTCGGAGAAAACGCTCAAATACAGATGTTTATAAATACCATGTATCCTTTCCAGCATATGTGTTTTTATGCTTCAGAAATCGTCCATAGTAGTTGTCAGTGATGGTAAAACGACTACAAGGTTTGACTGAGGCATTGCTACCATGAAGACATGGCACGTTTTGAATGAATGATTACGGCTTAAGGCCACATGGGCAATGTCTCAGCCATATCGTGGCGAGAGGCTAGTACTGAAGGGCTAGAACCAGCACGTTTTTATTTCTTGAAATAGGTATAGTATCATAAGAGACGTGACTGTACGCGTGTACAAAGAAGTATATACAGACTGAGTAGAAATAGGTAGTTGTATGTGGTTTTACATGTAGTTAAGTTGAATGAAATCTTCAGCTCTCTCAAATAAATTCTAATGTTTTGCAGATGAAAGAGTTCAAACATGTTTTATGGAAGTTTTCTGTTGTTGAACGAACTATCTTAACACAGCACTTACAATATTACCCCGTTAAAAGTGTTAGTGTAACTGATTTACAATAACTTGAGCAGTTTGGAAATCAAGACACAAGCATTTTTTCATGCAGAGAGCTTCTTAAGGGGATATTGTGTTTCTACCATGATATAATTTGTGTATAAAAGAATTAAATGCAAACATTTGCAAAATTTCCCACAGACTTTAATCTGTTTGAAAGGGTTAACAGACAACAGTCACAAGTATATTGTCGATTTATCAATTTAAAGAGAAACTACTTGATCCCTCTTCCCAGCAAGTAAGCCTATCATATGGCTTGTGATGTCAGTTTGTTTGTGACATATTACTCCTTCTGATATTCATAGAAAAATTGATTGATGTCGTGTTTAGCGCCGAACTCAAGAATATTAGACTTGCACGACGGCGGCCACCATCATGGTGGGAAGAAGCCGGGTAGAGTCCTGGGGAAATTCAGTCCCAAGGGACCTTCCCACTTACGAGTGGAAAGGAAGCCAGCATGGGTTTGGCTTGACCTCAGGGAGTCACCTTGGCCATTACGAAGCGCTAGCGCGCCGTTGGCTACAAAGGCCCTACATATGAGGTGAGAAAGCCATGGTAAATTAACATGGCCCTTTGGCTTCTATACATTTTCGAGATCCAGTGTACATGTATGAAAGCTGAACGAAATTGGCGGGATTATGTTTAATATCAGAAGGATGTAATATGCTCCGTAGTATTAAGTAAGTGACCGCCCACACGTGAGTTAATGAGTATGTCGACAAAAGAAACATCTTCATGTCTACCGGTCTGCTTTTACTCTTTGCCGTAGTATTTTGTCTTGTGTTTCTGCATAAACCCGACTGTGCTTGCCGATCAAATATTAAGGAATCATTTTCCTTGTGTACTGCTTTTATGGAAATGTTTATATAATGTAAATACATGCTAAGTTATAAATTATACACAGTCCATAATTGAATAAATTACAATCAACATCACTGAATTTTTGACATTATTCCGGTTTCGGCCATGTTGCTAGAGGCGTGTAAGTCGCTGCTCTTGTAAGAGTTAAATGAATAGTTATGATAAACCCAACTCGATTGCTTGTTTCATTCCATTATATAGCGTCGAAACCCTGACTGAAATAAACTGACAAGAGGGAAGATTTTATCCACTACTTGAAACTATTTCCCGACTATCACACTTTGTACTCTCCTCATGTTTTACTCTCCACGTGCTAATCTTCCATATTTTATATACTCGTTGCTCAACAACAGCCATTGTCTGTTAATGTCTGTGGGCAGATTTGCTCCCTTTAAAATTTTCATGTATGAACCGTCACCGTAAAAAATAAGAGGCTTTCAGTGAATCTCGGTTAACATTTAATGGAACAGACCACCCTTCGACCAGACAAACACGGTGGCCTAGTTAAGCTGCAGGCACTCGGAACACGATGGGTGTGTCTTATTCTTCACACTGGCCTGTAGGGGTTGCAGGTTATTTTGAATCCCGGGCTTACCAAGGCTTCAAATTGGTCACACAAGTGGCTGAAAATTTTCACTACAAAGATAATTCCCTGTATTTATTTATTTGAGTGGTGTTTAACGCCATACTCAAGAATATTTCACTTATAGTATACGAATTCTGACAACACCCTTATAAATAGTTGATGTAGGATATTTATAAGGTTTATCGTGTTCAGCAGCATTTTTCGTCCGTTTCCAGGTGTACTCAGCCACAAGAATTATTCTCTTTTCTTCGAAACAACCACCCATAAATGAAGTGGATTCTGCCCTAAACTCCCCTCAGTTATGATAATCCCTATCTCATTGCTTGGTTGACTGGGTTTAACCTTGAAACCATAACTGAGATTTTTTTTGTAAGAACGCCATGTAAGAAGCAGTGTCCCTTCGATTATGTGTATATTTATTGTGTTTGTTGCTAAACAAAATCCAAATGATCAGCAAACATTGTGTACCGTTGAAGGTTGACGTAATACACAGAGAGTTAACTCCCCTGAAACCCACATTTCACAATAAAGAAGATGACAGCTTGGCTTGACAGGTGTAAAAACACCGAATCGATTTTATTTCGCCATTCAGGCACGCATGAAATGGTGGGGGTGGACAGTGATTGGCTATATCTCTGAAGTGTGTTGAAGCATTGCCCAGTAATGTTGCAGGTAAAAAGTATGACAAATAAAGGTTGAAAAAAGGTACAATGAGCAAGTGACCCCTACAGCCGTTTTGTATTGCGTCGGGACGCTTGTACCTGGCTTCCAGCTGATTTACTTTGACAAAATGGTGGTCAGCCTATGATGATATTTGGATATGTTGTAGGCCAGGCATGTAGTTATTTGGCAAGATGTGTTATTTGAGCCAGCAAATATTAGGGAATACTGTTTTGGTGTTTGTGCTGGGTGTGATTACTACATAAACAGTAAGGCCTTTTTGTGTGATTGGGTGAGTTATTCCTATAGTTTCAGCCACTGTCTAATCCTTATATCTCTTTCTCCTGCCTGACACCAGTGCATTTTAAGTGGCTTACAATACTGGAAATCCAACTTTATTTATCTCTTTCAAAACCACCATAGAGAGTTTGCTGAGTGGTTGTCAGAGCGGCGTTTCACACGTGTTACATCTTAGTCACGCGGTATGCACGTGTTAACACGTTCTGAAGCAGAAATCATGACCAGACTTCTATGGTCGAGAGATATAAGTTTTTCACTGAGAGACCCACGTTCAACACTGAGTAATGAGGTTGACTTTCGAAAACGGGACATTTGACACATTTACCAAACATAAACTGACTATAAAGTCTCAACACAACTGAATTTACCAAATAGAGGTTAGCTTTGAATCTTCATTCCATTGATATGTGTTTTTCTAATAGTGTAAACAAGAAAGGAAAGATTACTGATAGATATGAAATGTGATACATTAATCCCGTTTTTCAGCAAAACGTTGTTATCCATCTGACGTGCAGTTATTCTGTGAATAGAGTTAGGTTTTTCATCGTGAAAAGAAAAGTCGATATCATGGAGTTAGGATCAGAACCCATGCAAAGAAATGAGCCGTTACACTGCCAAGGATATGAGTCTTTAAAAAGTTATTTTATTTAAAGGCCCACAGCCCAGCAGGGTCCCAGTCCTTGCAAGCGTGTCTAACACTGTAATGTGTGACGTCATTTTACTCACTCATTCATTCATAAAAAGATATTATGGTTGATACATCGTTACATCAAACTGCGAATCTCTGATGTTGAGTCATACCGTGCAGCAGGCGATTTTAAATCATTATTTCTGAAAGACCCAAACCTACGTACTCTTACTTGGTTTCGGTTGTTACAGAACTCTTTTTTTATAAAATGTGTATTTGTATAATCTGTGTCCAAGATTTGTCAACATGTATATTAATGACTTGTCTGAAAATCATGCTGTTTATGTGTTGGCTGTTATTTACAAACCAGTATAAATCACACCTTGTCCATTATTTTTACACCGTGTACGCCTATGCCATATGACACAGAAGGTACAGTGGGATTCTCGGCCTCTTAGGATATATTTATTTATTTGATTGGTGTTTTATGTCGTACTCAAGAATATTTCACTTATACGACGGCAGCCAACATTATGGTGGGATGAAACCGGGCAGATTGCGGGGAAAGTCACGACCATCCCCAGGTTGCTGGCTGATCGTTCCACGTACGGTAGGAGAGAAAGCCAGCAAGAGTTGGTCAAGAAATCACAGCGATCGCATTGGTGAGAGGACACATAGGTCAATACGCCTAACTGGCGCCCTATCCCCATCGGCCACGGAGGCACCTGGGCCTTTTTGGAAGACTTCGTATCGGTGCAAACTCCTTAACCTTAATCCTCAGTGATTCAACATTCAGTGTTATTGTTTGGAATTCAAGAAAGATATGGAAATGTAAGGGTTAGTTTCCTACCGGCGTCCTAACGGGTACAACTGAAGATAGGCCCACGCTATTAAGTCTAAAAACATGGTGCATATGGCACTTTCAGTAAATTATCTGGAATCAGAAAGAAAGCAAGTAGAATATTAACCTTAAACCCCACTTAAATTGTTTTATCTCCACTATATTTGTCGTTTCTTAAGCCATACCTAGGCAGTGAAAATATTGTCGCATAAGATGAGTCTTACATGCATTCTTTGAAAAGAAGGACTACTACCCAGATTTACATTCAAAGCGCCTCCTACCGGGGAAAGCCCTGAACTAACACCGGAATTTTGCCAGGACTGGTGGTTCATCCTTGCTAAAGGTAAAGGAGACAGATATGCCTGACAGAACATCTTACTTGCATAAGAATCTGTACTAGAATGACAGTGGTCTCCTCTAAAATCGTCCTTTTGACAAGAGTCAACTTTAGTACTGAAACTTTAAAGAATCTGTACTTTGATGTTAATGTATCAAAGGGTCCTTCATATGACATATACCTGTCCCCTTTTTTGTACATATTAGTTTAAAAAGACACTGTGTTGCTTTTATAGACGTGTATCTACGTTTACTGGTCTTAGCTGTTTAAGTCGCTGACCACCAGGTTCGCGATCAACGAGTTTGCGTGTTCAAATCCACCTCTCGCTTTCTCCGTCGTGACTTGAAACCAAGAGGAATGGCCAGCAGCCTTACGAATGTCAGTGTTTTACTTTGGGGTTCAAATTTCCTCAACTCTTAAACCTGATCCCTTTCACACAAGTCGAATATCCATCAGCTCTGTTCAACATCAATCCATCAATCAATCAAGTCTAATCAACCAATCACTTTACTTCACACGTCATTGATTCAAGGATACTCCATCAAACGTGCTCATTCTGTAACTTATACTTTAAATAGGAACAGAACTCCTGGTTGCAAATGTGGACAGAGCGATGTGGATCTCTGGCGATCGGAGTCATAAATGTGTCTAAATCCACTGAACCATGGGCTCCTCGCCATATACGCACTCATATTTATTCCATATATATCAGCATGCTGCTTTTATGAATAGTTGCAATCAAAGAGGGACCGAGATAAATATTTAAACTAAACATTTGACCTAATAATTCCGATAATGAATTTTACATTTGATTTGGGTATCCATTGTCTTTCATCTATCGTTGGAAACTTAAGAGTGCTTCTGTTTCACATGTGAGCATCACCTATTTTTTATATAACTTTACCATTGAGAACACTAGTTTTTTGGTTGTTTTGCATATGAGCTAAGATTATAGACTTGGAACGCCCTTCATGATCTACGGGGTTACGCCGACGTCAGACTGCGCTTACATGAGAGAAATCGCAATAATTGTGGCTCCGTGTGGAATGTAACTTTAATACTGAGTAAGTTGTATTATTAACTGTAGAGCAAGAGAATATTACAGAAACAATAGCATGAAAATCGGACGAAAATAGGGCCCTTATTTGGGCCATCATATGTGCTGTAAGACCTCTCTCATGTCTCATAGATGTATGCCAATTGATTGTTCATGCAACTGCATGGGAGTTTGAATTCAGCGACAAAAATATATGTTTGAAATGACAATGAACAGGCGCAAGATCATGTCAGTGCATCATGTCTTGATAATGGTTTTTAATTAAATCAAAATATCGATGAAAATGGCCTCAATATTCGGAGTTACCTTACTACTACTGTTCGAAAGTCGACTTTTATTTTATCAAAGAATTCGAGGTTTCGTTAAAATCAAAGAAACCTGAAGCTAACTCTGGACTTTGTACCAGCACACAACTGAATATGTTCAGCTACGTACCTCCTCCCATTGCTGCACTCATTGTTAATGCCATGCAGTTCGTATATTTCTAGCTTTATCATAAGCTGAACCATAGCACAGAAATAGCCGTAAAAACGTACTTGTGGACAAGAAGGCCTACAAATACATGTGATTGCTTTTAGTTTTTTTCATCATTACAGTTGAGCTCAGTCATATTTCTTGTAAATTCTGATGAATAAAACACTGTGTATTCATGTGAATATAAAATATGTGGACACCGCAAGCTATTATGTCAGATTTGAGAGGTTCAGTGCAGGACATTTTTTGAACTTTTTCAAGACTTCGAGGGCAAGGAAGTCGAACTGATACTGAAATATTGTTCACCTCTTCGCAGTCGAGCCGATCGAGTAATAAATCGACGTGACAAAGGCTTCCATACTTCTGACGGATGTAATATTTCACCGACAGCTTTCTCTTAAAATACATTTCTAATTGTTGTTATCCATCCGATATCAGTTTGAACACGTGTCTCTCTTGGTAAAAAAAAGGTGCATAAATACTGACGTGAAGAAACGAGCACGATTTTGTTTTCCCCACCCTCTGCAGCCATCAAATATGTTTCTATGTTTAGGGTACTATGAAAAATCTATCATGGGCTGGCATGAATGTAAATTACGTCAGTTGTGTGATAAACCTGAATAGTGGAACTCCCGCCCTGTGCAGTTTCACGCCTCAGAATCTAGTCTTGCGTTACGTCATAGCTGTTGCCGTGTGACAAGAGAGGTAATTCAGTTCATACTGGAGAATAATTTCCCTGCATCGGCACATCATCCACAGCATTTCAAGTTTAATTTAGTTAATTTATTTATTTGTTTGGTGTTTAACATCGTGCTCAAGAATATTTCACTTACACTGTAAACTGAAGTGATTTAAATCAAAACACTTTATAATCACACTTTTGTCCCCACTTTAAAAACATATCAAGTGTCTTACACTAAAAGTGTTTATATTGTTTGAGTATAAGGCAGCTCCATTAAACGCATAAAGTGCTTTAGTGCAAAGCACTAAACTAACTTGAATGGAAACACATTTTGCGATTTAATTTAAAACACATGTTAACTTCTTAAAGTGTGTAAAACTAAATCATATTTGGTGCAGATTCCGTTGTCCTCTCTTTAAAGTCACATAAAATGATTTTAATCAAATAATTTAACAAAAGGTACTTTAAATTGAATCACTTTCTAAAAGTGCTTTAGTTTTAAGCACATTCGTCAAAATAATTTTTCCCACAAGCACATTTAACATAAAAGTTTTAAACTAAATCACTTTTAAAAGGTGTTGACATAAAGCATCTTTTTTTCTAAAAACACAAAAAAGGCAATCGTAAATTCATTTATTAATATATTTATTCAAAACATAAAAAAGAGTTATATTATTTTCATAAATATTATGTTGCAATGGCTTTAATAACAACTATCAATGTATACATTATTTGCAAAACAACTTTTGAAAAATGAAAAACACATAGAGCATTAAAATAAAATATGTAAAAAGTGTTAAAAAGCTGCTCGATTTCTCCAGGTCTTTCATGTTCTAGGTGATACTTTGTTTATATCTGACCTGCAAATGGTGTTGGTGAATTCTGAATTGCAGTGATCAATCAATTTATGTTTCATCACTGTTTAAACCAAAAACAAAAACAAAAAACCGTCAATTACATGGCACTTATTCACATATAAACAATGTTAACTTTCATCTCACTCTATAAATTCTGTATTATGCGTTACGGGTAAATATTCAGTTTTATACTAACACGCGAGTAACTGTTAGCTGCAAACAGATATATTTGAGACAAAATCTTCAAAAGCAGGAAAATTTGTAGGAATTCAATAGAAATCAAAGTCCTGTAGAATACACGTTAAATACTGGTTGATTTAATTTGAAACACTTGAAATCACATGTTTTGAAATCAACAAAGAAAGAATAATTTTCCCTAATTTTAACTCCATCCTCAATATTATAACAGCCAGTTTATACGTACAGGTGATACTCTCCCTGCCACACACAGGGTATCGCAAATGGTTTAACCTTGAGTCACACCAGTGTACAAAATGTATAATAAACATATCATTAGGAGCCACTTAGTTACACATTCGGATATGTATATTTGTACATGCACTCCAAATGAGGTGTAAAGTATGCAGATATTAAGCTTACCAAATAATAAACAAAACAAAATCAACAAAAACAAATAAATAAATTTCTTTCTCCATAAAGCTGAGTGACAAAATATAATTATTGAAAAATATGTAATATAAAGATAACATATATAAAAATATAAAATATAATTATTATATTTATATATTTATTTGATTGGTGTTTTACCCCGTACTCAAGAATATTTCACTTATACGCCAGCATTACGGTGGGAGGAAACCGGGCAAAGCCCAGGGGAAACCCACGACCATCCCCAGGTTGCTGGCAGACCTTCCCACGTACAGCCGGAGAGTAAGCCAGCATGAGCTGGTCTTGAACTCACAGCGAGCGCATCTACTTCAAATACGAGGAAAGCTGACCATCGCCTTGAACAAGTAAACTCCTTGGGTTAGTGTGACAACATGACAAGTCATTTCGATGAGGAGGCCAAGGGCTACTGCGTACATCACCACATTTCAGCAAATGGATCACATATACATCACCACATTTCAGCAAAAGGATCACATATACACCACCACATTTCAGCAAAAGGATCACATATACATCACCACGATATTAACATTCTGTCCGTGTTGCAGGAGAACAATAACTTCAGTAACTCAGAGGTTAAACTAAATCGATATCTTGATCGTTTGTCAAAATGGGCCAGTCAATCAGTTGTTAACTTTAACGCCCTTAACACTGTTTACTTGCTTATATCCTTAAACTGTAACCCTTGTCATCCTAATTTGTATTTAGACGGCGTTAATGTAAAGAGCGTTTGGTCCCACGAACACCTCGGTCTTATTCTGTAACATAATGGTAAATGGAAGGAAAACAGAACAGAACTTTCGTAAAGAAATCAAACAGGACGTTAAATAATGTTTACAGAGCAAAGAAAACTTTCATTAAAAGTGTCTTGTCACTCTCTTCCAAAGTCTAGTGTGGTGTTCAATCGAATATAGCTATGTTCTGTACGACAACTGTAGACTTATATTGTCAAAGTCTCTTGAAGCTATCTAAAGACCTGTGGCATTACTCTGTATTACAGAACTAGGGAGAAGGTCGTACAATAGTTTTTTTGTAATAAATAATAACCGACGCAGATGCCACCGAATTCTACTCTTCCATAAAATTGCAAAAGGACGTTCTCTGCCTTATCTAGAAAAAGACATTACACGATGGGAATGTCACTGATACAAACACATACATACAGCCTTCGAAACAAGGGAAATGTCCCACATTTTAAAACTCGCTTTCAACAGTTTTCCTAATCTTTCTTCCCTAAAACTCTCAAAGACTGTGATATCTTACCGTCTTACCGGAATAATAAAGGATTTTTTGTTCTTCACGAACTCCACTGTACAACACCTTCGATTCCTACCATTCTCTTATTCAATGGACAGTGAGATTGGGACTTTATACTCTGAATGCCAATCTTTTTAAGGTCCCCGTAATTATTATATGTATACTTACTAGTTTAAATGTACATTAACAGAAAACCGCAAGATATTAAACATGGGCTGCCATGTTTTACAAATCACCTGGCACCTAAATAATATTTAATACATTACACTGAATTAAAAGAAATGTCATTAGAAAAGCATAATTGCCTCAAACACTCAGAAATAAAGTGCAACAAAATTATGTAAAACAGAATTAAGCAAAAGCCCGAGTTACGTACCCTCTTTGTATGTTGTGAATACATGCCACATATTTTAATTATATATTCTATAACTTTTTGAAGCCTAAAAACGAATGGGCTTCGGTGGATGCATGAAAAATGTCGAGGACAAATTGAAAACGAGCAAATCGCTGTTGATATAGCTTTCCGTGAAGAAGTCTACAGGTGAAACACCTTCTTTTCCAACACACCAGCGATTCCAACTGACAGTTTTTGTGCAGTAACTAAGGAGTGCATTTTTCACAGTAGAAACGTGTTACTGTGAAGAATTTTATGGTTCATTTACTCTTTATTATGCGATGACAATTCGCACTCAGCCTTTCTTTGCCCAGCTAGGGTTTTTCTTTAGGGATTATGAACTTCTCTCTCAGCGTTTTCTGACCTGGACACCTAATTTAATCAGAAAATCATGAGCATTAGTTCTAAGGTTATTGCATAAACAGAATATGGCATCACCCACGTCGTTTTGTTTACGATACTGACAGAAAAATTAAGCTATTTTTGATACTTCTGTGACAGAAGCATCAAAGCCGGTTGACCTGAAGTTGTGCACTGTCACGTTAATTTTTCTCATTTCGATCTATTTTAGGACTTCTCTGTCCATTCTTCAACTTTTTGCAGAGCATATATCGGCAACTATTAGGCATAGAAATCTCAAACTCACACAAAGTGTGCAAAATGACCTGAAGTTGTGATCTGTCAAGTTTTTTTTTATCACATTTCGATCTATTTTAGAAGCTGTCAGCCCTTGCGCATATTTCTCAACTCTGTGCTGAGCATATCAAGGGAAATCTTAGATATTTCCACATAACACCATTGTAAAAACCAGTAGAATCCATTCAAACTGAAAAAACCTTACTGTGATGTTATTTCTGGCTTCACAGTGGATTTGCACTTGTCGCTGATGTAGTATTACAGAGGAAGCCGTTGTAAATTAGCATCCAAATTGAAGGCATATTAAGAAAACCCTTCTGTGATTTTACTATCGACTTCACAATAGATTTTGCATTTGTTACGGTAGAATTACAGAGGAAACCGTGCTTTAATCATATTACATGTTCGAACTAGCGATATGGGATGGACTTCTCAATTTTTAACTTTTGTTATTTTCCTTTGTTATAACTTATGGTTATCATTCCTAAAGGGGTGAGCTGTCGTGACAAGACAATACTGACAATATAAACGGTAATCAAATGTTTACATCACATACATGACAATCCTGTGTATTTAAAGTCAAAGATAAGCCTCGTTCATGACTAACTGAACTGGGTACCTCCAACACTAACCTTTCTCCATAATCCCGTCGTATCAGATCCCCGCCTTCGCCCTGATATTTTCTGTCTGTTGTTTCCATGAAGAAAGCCTATTTTAACGTAAAATTCAAATTTATAAGTTACAATAAGAAGAAAAAGGCGAAAAACAAACTGAACGAGGTTTCATTCTCTCTTTTATGTCCACCTTCCTCAAACACAAAAGTGCAACGATTTTAAGCTAACAAAACGCAAGAAGCATCAATTTATCTGATAGAAACAGACTCTAGGGTGAATGTGTAACTGTAAAGGTGATTTTTTTCAAGACAACCAGAAATCGAAACGTGCACTGCATGTCTACAATTTTGTTCCTTCAAGCCACACGTTATTCTACATTTCTTATATCGTCAGTTAAAATGATATGAATGTAGCAGAGTAACTCGTTAGCATCATCAGGAGCATTCGAAAGTACAGCCGATAAAATCCATATCCAGATTGATAAAAGTCATATTTATTAACATTTCTTCAGCGCAAGAATGAAAGTTCCGGATTGTCCTAGTAAACATCATCACTCGGTGATTAACATGACTTCCCTTGGTTTTGTGTTTTGCTAACCATCATTTATGCGTTAAATATTCTTGTATTGTGTGCATATTCTTTACGTGACGACTTTTTTCAGGTGGTATGCGTCTTTACTTGGTTTCTATCGTGTGTATCTGTAAACCAGTCTCTTCAGTTTCTGACGTTTTTATTTGTCGCGTTCTGTTAATCATACTTACCTTTGGCTTTATATTGCAACACGTGTAAATCATATGAAAGACGACTCCCAGGCAAACAAAGGACGCGCCCACTGAAATAATGCAAAATTCCGCGTAAACGAAGAGCCCCTGTATATCACAAAAGACTTAACTATTGGCAAAAAAGTGTGTTTAATTAATCGCAGCAGCTCTCAGACCTGCACACTCTTTTGTTTCACGGCTGTCTGACTGGTACTGTAGTTTTGCATCGATACAAGACTGAGAACAACATGGATCGTGGCGGTACATATTGCTCACCTGTGCCAGTAAGATTGATAGCGTGTCTCAAACAGATGCTGACAACCGCTGCAATGACCCCGACGATAAGGAGCAAAATAGAGATGCCCAGCAACAGTCTGTGTCGGATGTCTGCAACAGAACATGTATGGTTCATAACAGTTGAAAAGTACCGCGGTGAATCGGAAAGTGAAAAGTTGTAATAGCATTAGTCTGCACATGACGCGCAACTGATGGATATACATGATTGATTCAAAACAGCTAATTCCGCTATACACATGTATTCACAGCTGTGGCCTTAGGCAGTTTCGAGTTAATTCCTAAAAAGAAATATATGCAATACAGGAAACCGGACATAGGTTACTCTCAGTCATTTTAACACATACCACTCCTTCTGCAGATAGAGAGCTTATTGTTATTCCTTTAACGATATCTTGGAAAACAACCCAAACTTGACAAGGAAATTTTGTTTTGATTTATTACCATTTTACTCTGGTACACACCATTATTGTCTTCCACACTAAATGACATGAACTACTGCAAAACGATGTCCCAAATTTGAGCTAAAAATAAAAATCTCTGGTATTTAATAGGGACCTACAAGTAAAAACAGAAATGAAAAAGGTGTCTTCGGGAATGGGTGCACATACACCCCACAAATGCCATTTTTTTAATACAGCAACCGAAATTCCCACGTAACATTATATTTCTTTTCGTTTTATGTGTGATATCATCACATTGGGGCGTTCTGAAACTCAACTCAAATATTAGTAATACTCAATTATAAAGATTCTAGTGTTCGATAGTTACCTGTGGCCCGGTGTCGCTCAAGGTGGTGCAATACAACAACGTCAGAAACAAGGGTGATCACACCGACGATTGTCACAGGTAATAACAGCCCATATACCCAAGCTGGTGAAGTGTATCCATCCTCAGGGGGAACTGTATTTGGCTCAGCAGACTGTGAGGCATTGGTCACAACTTCTGGTCGACGACATGACATACATGTACGAATAAAATAAAAGCATAACAACTTTTTCTTTTTTCCATTGGTTTGCGTGTGTGCCCAGAGATGTGCCAGAGGATTTGAACATTTCAGGATGAAGAAGACGATAGACGGGCGAAAGTTCATAAAAATCTCTTTATCAAAGCGTGATTGAAAGAAACGACGTACCAGAACAATCACTGAGCGCTCAGCTGATTTCTTCTTTAAGTTATATACCATGCATTCTTCTCTGTACCAGCGTATACAGACGACATATTTTCATATATATATGCTCATTTCAAATCATCATATGTAAATTGCCCACTTTTATTAAGTTCATGCAACATGTATAGTTTAGGGGGAAATTTCGCGCGCGGAAAAATTCCGTCAGCTTTTATTGGAAAGGTTCTATCAGATTCATTTGTATGTATTTCCTCGTAAGAATCCGACATCTCCTGTGTTACTATAATCGATAGTAAATTCACAAGATTTGCCGAATGTTTTGTTGTCAGATCTCTTGTACAGGAAGGTAGATAAGACCACAAGATGTTTTGAATGACCGGGGAGTTTTGGTGAGATACCTTCAGACAGTCACTCCATGTCTATTTTGTAAGATGCTAATCTCTTAGCTCCAGTCATAGAGTGCTCAACCAACCGAAATCGCGCCATCCTATAGTCCTTATATCTTTTAGATTTTTTGCGTCATTCCGGTTAATTGCAGACACTAATGACGTGATCAAAATCACTTATCTATGCGCTCCTACATTAGTTAATAATAAACATTCACCAAACGATCATATTATAATAATGGCCGAAGATCATGGGCGGTTGTGCGTGTATGTGCCGGTAAGAAGAAGTAGGAGTACGCAAATCGACCGGTCCTTGTGACTGTAAATGAACAAACTGTGTTCGGATTTGTGGAATTACTAAATCGTTATAAATATTTAGCAGTTCGTTGAAACGAATTAATAACTCGTATTTGAAACTGTTCTCACGGATTACAAATATAATGATATCAGTATGTTATAAGAAATAACTAACTATTAAAACAGAAGAGTAAGCCTCTTGTCTTTTGAGACTTCACTGGTGTACATTTTAAAGCTGAACTGTCCGAGTGGATAAGGTTTGTTTTTGCTCAAAAGTGGCACATTATTTCCTAATTATATTATATACCTAATTTAAAGAATATAATTCACTAGATGTCTTGAAAAATATTTTGGAAAACCAGTAGGCATAGTTTCATGCAGCATTGCGTTATCTGCTTATTTGCACCTCTACACGCTTATCTGCTCCTGCGACGTGACCATTTCGAAGCCAATGAACACTCTGTATCATGCTTTAGCCATTGTGAGGAGGCGTGTTTTGATCCGCCATGCAGACTAAAAACATTGTTCCGAAAAAAAAAACAAAAAAAAAAACGAAAATGTCACAACTAGGTCAAGCATATCTGGACGACTAGCGCCATTCAAGGGCAGAGAAGCAATGTGCTAGTTTTTGTGTCAACCGCATAATTATTTTCTACAAGAAAAAAAGAAGAAACTCCCCACATGCATTTCTGTTTGCATCATTTTCCCATATATCACCGGTATATTTTTCAGTCGAGTAAAGTAGAGCATAAAACCGGGACAGTTCATCTTTAAATATCGAAGATATACCATTCAGTTATTAAAATGTAACGCCCTGGCAAGGTGGGGATTTATATCATGTTATACGACCAGAAAGGCCATATCGGTACCTTTATTGTAAATCGCGATGCATGTTGCTTCAGTGACTCGAGAAGATGTGGAATGTGGCAAAAGAGTACGCGAAGGTTTAGACTGCAACATACCGAGCGTGTTATGAAATCGACTCTACCAGGAAAAGTAAACCAGCATACTGTAAATTCTTCGTGGCGTAAATTTTTCATGTCAAACACATGTACACATAATTACATGGTGAACGTACCGGCAGTGGTTATCTCCCTTCTACTGGTCTCTACCACTATCAACTTGGTGTGGCCTGAAGTTATTATTTTTCTGTCGTAAGGCGCCAAAACCCTGAACGTGTATCTGCCAGCGTCGTTCAAGCCCGGATTCCGAAGAATCAGTGAGCATCCATCGCCCCAAGAAACTCTGTCTCTGTACCTGTTCCCATAAAACATTTGATTCGAAGAGTCTTTGACGATGACACCATCTCTTCCCCGGTCCCATCTTAAGTTACATTTCTGGTTTGGATTTTCCAGCTTGTACTCACATGGTAAGATTACCTGTGTCGTACTTGAGTCAGTGACTACGTTGAGTTTTGTTGTTACAACAACGGCATAAAGGTCTGTAATGAAAACAATTCCAGGGATTGAGACTATTACGTGGAATTAGTGAAGTGTTGGACATTGATCTACTAAGCACTTGGATATACAAGTTTATTAACAAATGATTAATTGTTCACATGTGGTTCTCTGGAAAGAGTGAGTTTCATAATGTTCCTTCTAAAATGAATATGTTAATAGGATATTGAACAAACGTTCCAATTACAAAGAGAGTGGTTAGAATTATACAACCAGTTTAACCAGACATCATTCTAGTACAGTTCTTTTTAGGAGAAACCCATTTTCTCATAACATTGCATTGATGTGTACGCTTGCTTCTACATCAGTGTTACGAACCCAGTCCTTCTGCTCACTTGACTTGATGGCCATATTGGATTTTAATGAAAACCTTTTAAAACCTTCTTCTGAAAAACCTCCCAAGACATTGTTCTCAATCCTGTTATTTGGTATCTCGAAGGCCGTCCACTTGAAAAGGAAAGTTTGATTGGAGGAAAATTCTAGAAGCTGGTCATTGAATAATTATATCATGTGACCCCAAACTGGTTTATTCAAAATATTTTCTAAACTGTTAAGAATTTTTCTGCCGGAATTTTTTTTATCTGATGCAGTTTTGCGCGCTGATTCTGAATATGCGAATTTTGGAAAACCGTAAGTGACGTCATCAAAACCAGAAATGGGTGAATCTCCATAACGAATGAAGCTAGAGATTCACTCTTAAGGCCTAACATATCTCAAGGCATGGAAGACAAATTTCACATAACCAAAAGTGACGTCAGCAAACCGGAAATTGTACATACAAACACAATCGCCATTTTATCAAATTTTAAAATTGAAGAAATTCTGGGGCTAAAATAGCAAGGCAGAAGTGCGCGAATCTTAGATGGGTAGTAGGCCTAGGGATTGTGAGGAAAACTTTGGATGTTCTCGGTCACGTGACTTAGCTGCCATATTGGGTTGATAAGAAAACTTTTGAGAGGCATGTTCTTCCGATTACAACGTGCAACTGACCTGGAATTTTGCACAAGTAACAGCTGTTGCCTCTGAATTATTTGAAGTGAAAAACAATGCAATATGTGAGGAAATAGGCTGAACCGGAGATGTCGTCATGTAAGAACAAAAAATTAAAATTTGAGTCCTTGAAATATCTTACCAGACGTTGAAACTGGTCTAATGTCTTATGATGCATATTTTTGTCGCAAATTGCGATCATAGGGCGAAAGGCCCAATTCTCCCCATATTCACGGGTCACACGAGAGAAGATGGTTACAGCTATAAAGCTCAAGATCGCTGAGTGAAAAAGCGCCATATATGTACTGTATTTGTGCTCAAAATCTTTGAGCTATCTTTAAAAATGCGGGTTGTACAGGGCTTCAAAAGTTCACCCAATGAATTCGTGTTTAAGATGAATGTACAAATATCGTGAGTATGTTACTCAACGTAGTTTGACGTCTTGATCACGAATCTCGTCTTATCTTTTTCCTGTTTTGCATACTTTCCTCGCTAATTGCGATCAAAATAGAGATTTCGGCGGTTGGTCAGCAAGCCGGACCGACGTGTCTTTTCGACTTGTAAGCTGAGCTTATGTTGCTGTTACACTCCAGTTTCTTGTACCCGACTAAATCTATGTAATTTTCAAAGTAACTGTATATAGTTAAGTAGGTTAACGTTATTGTATATAGTCTGTAGTGATTTTGTAGTAAAAATAATCTATTGTTCTGTGAGGTTAGCTGATTCTTGTACATTGCACTGTCACTCTTGAACTAACAAATGCTCCTTTCGTCTTTCACCTTGGTCTCTGAGTCGCATCAGAGACACCCCTCCTCTCTCCTAACTATCTTGTAAATAATCTCACTGTGCTTGCACCTTGTTTATTCAGGCTTCTGTTAGTGTCTTGTTCTGCAATGGAGGACGATGACAACGATATGGACTTCACTGAGGTGCGACATTCAGGGCGGGGCAAGCGGGCTAGATATAGACATGACAGCGAGGAAGGCGAGGGCGGAAAGAAGGCACGAAAGAAACAGTAGTTTCGATGCTGTCATGTCGGGTGTAGGTGGATTCCTTGTGTGCTCGTTGAATCCTCTAAAATTTAGTGAAGCCTTACATGAGGTTGTTGGGAGGGTGAAGTCCTTGAAAAGACTACCATCACGTGACTTGCAGATAATATGCTTTGACAGGGGCCAGGTCAAGCGTTTGATTCGGCTGACTTCAATAATGGGCAAAGACATACACTGCTGCCAGCCATCCACCTCGTTATGTAAGGGTGTCATATATGGTGTTGGGGAAAGTGTAACAGCCTTGGAAATCCAGGTGGCTTTACGGAAAGAGAAATGCATTAAGCTGAACGGATGAAAAGGGTAAAGATCGTCAGGTATCATCTTGCATTTTGCTTTATTTTGATCGAGATGACTTTCCAACAGAAGTGTTGCTAGGACATGAGAAATTTTCTATAAAGCGTTATATCCTCCCTAGGTTGAGGTGTTTCCGTTGCCAGCGCCTAAATCATACATCGAAATCTTGTAGAGGTTCCTCTCGCTGCTCCCGCTGTGATGGCTTTCATGACTATGAGCTATGTCCAAACATAGCCTCCCCCAAAATGTGTCAACTGTGGAGGTAGCCATAGTGCACAGTGCCATCTTGGTAGTGAGACGTTTGTTCCCCCAGAGCTTGTGGCTCTGCTGAAGCAAAGGAAAACAGCCGGTAAATAATGGATTATAGAAGAAATCTAAAAATCCGTGTGTTTATATTTCTCACGATGGCTGTATATTGCATCAAAACATTCACTCTTTCTTGGACAAGAATTCAAAGTTTTCTTAGCTGATCTTAATGTTGAGCCTGATGTAGCTTGTCTCCAAGAAACATTTCTTAAACCTATGTGTAACCCTACATTCCCAGGATATGCCATGAAAAGAAGTGACAGAATTGGCATGGCCAGAGGTGGGCTGGCTATGTTAATGAAAAGTGGTATTTCATTCACGGAAATTTGCTTCCCAGAATTTCGCAATATTGAAGTCCAGGGATTTCAAATTTTCCTTACAGAGGGACGGGTTGTGAGTGAAGTAAACCTATACAACGCTTGTAATAGACTCGATATTTCTGAGCTCAGTGCCATTGTATCGACTGCTAAGGGCCCTGAAATAATCTGTGGTGATTTTAATGCACATAATGTGTTGTGGGGTAGCTCATCAACTGATGCCAATGGTTCTGTAGTTGAAGACTTCATCGAAGACAATGATCTAATTATGTTAAATGACGGATGTGGAACAAGACTCGACGCCCGCTCGGGCAAGTTATCTGCCCTTGATTTGACTTAGTGTTCTAACGAGTTATGCCCTGGTTTTTCATGGTATGTGGACTACGATTCACCAAATGAAAGTGATCACTACCATGTGGTTGCTACATTTGGGGTATCAGCACACTATAATGATATAGATAACCAGCCTAGATGAAAAATACAAAGAGCTGATTGGAATACCTATGCCACTGAATGCTTGTCGTCATTAAATGAATCTGTTGTTTCTGATAACATTGATCAATGTACTGACAACATTATGGGCGCTATCAACTCTGCAGCCAGTGTCTCCATCCAGTGTCTTCAGGGGCGGTCTGGTCGAAGCCCCCAGTTCCATGGTGGAGGACAGAGTGCGGTGATGCCATACGTCAGCGTAAGATAGCTAAGAACAGAGCGTCTCACACCCGTTTGATCAACGATATCGTTTTTTATGGGAAATGTAAGGCTATTGCGCAGTGTACTATTGGCGAAAGTACTGCTCTGGCATTACTAGTTCAACACCACTAAAAAGGGTATGGGCCCAAGTAAAGGCAGTAAGTGGTGCTAAGAAGTCTAATAATATTCCTACTTTGACATCCTATAGCTCATCTTGTGTTAGTGACTTTGATGAGTGTAATCTGCTAGCGGAAAAGTTTGCTCATGTTTCAAGTTCTAGCAACTTTGATTCTGATTTTATCGAACACAAAGAACAACAAGAGCTACTCCATAGTTTTTGTAATATTTTGTTCGATGATCTGACCATTAATGACGAATTTTCTCTCTTGGAACTCAAGCAAGCTCTGAATGGAAAAAAAGACTCCACACCAGGGGAGGACGGGGTATATTACTCTTGGTTAAAAAACCTACCTGATGAATGCCTTAAAATTATGTTGTTGTTGTACAACACTATTTGGTCAAGAATGAGTCTCCCCGTGTGCTGGAAAACGGCCACTGTGATATCTATTGCCAAGTCAGGAAAGAATCCTACAGAGCCGGGGTTGTACCGTCCAATAGCATTAACATCAATGCTGTGTAAAACGATGGAGACCATGGTAAACTCCAGATTTGTGTGGTTTCTAACTAAAAATAATATATCTGGACAGACGTCCAGATTGATTTTAGAAATAACCGCAGCACATCAGATCATTTAGTGCATTTAGAGTCATCCAAAAGTCATTTTTAAACAGAGAATCTGCCTTTGCTGTGTACTTGGATATAGAGAATGCATACGACATGATATGGAGAAAAGGGTTACTCATCAAGATGCAGAATATTGGTATCGGAGGTGAAATCCTGGGATGGGTGAAAGGCTTTTTGTCTGAGAGAGTTATACGAGTTCGAATTGGCAAGACCTACTCAAATACAGTGAATATTGAGAATGGTACTCCTCAGGGTAGTGTAATATCTTCCACTCTTTTCAATATTGCTATAAATTACCTGTCATCTGTCCTTCATCCAATGATCCCTTGTACTCTTTCTGCAGACGACAAAGCTCGTCTGGTTCCAGTGCCAGGATCTGAACGCTGCAAAGTGGCACATCCAACAGGCTCTGGACACAATAACACCGTGGAGTAAGCTTGGGGGTTACGTTTTTCGTGTTTGAAGTCAAGGGCGGTTGTATTCACGAAAAGGAGGATTTTGCCACACATATCACTTAAGGTCGGTAATACCAACATAAAGCTGTCTTCATCCTTCCGATACTTTGGTGTCACTTTTGACACCAAATTGACCTGGCCCAAACACATTGATAATGTTGTTCTCAAATGGAAAGAAAGTGCTTAACTTGATGAGGTCTATATCTGGAAAAAGCTGGGGAGCTGATTATAAATCCTTACTCTTAATATATAGGTCGTTAATCCGATCCAGGCTCGATTATAGATGTGAAGCATTTGATTCGGCCTGCGATACTTTAAAATCTAGACTTTACTCTACCCAGTGTACAGCGTTACGAATTTGCACTGGAGCGATGAAAACAACTCCTTTAAATGTTCTTCAGGCCCACTGCCAGGAATGGCCTCTCTCAATTAGACGCAAACTGGGCACAGCAAAAATTTTTCACCATCTTGTTATGATTCTCTCTATAATGCCAACAAAAAGTCCCAGCCTTTGAATGTTCGTGCCCAGGATATTTTGCAGAGTGCTGGGGTCAATATTGGACATCTGCAGAAGGAATGTGCCCCGCCATCTCCCCCATGGAAGGACCAACCACCATCTGTGTACATGGACCTGCACTCTCAGGTCCAGAAATCAGACAGTCCTAACCATATTTCTGTGATTTCTAACGAATACGTGAGCAACAATTGGTCTGCATACATGCAAATTTATACCGATGCCTCTAAGTGCCCTACTACTGGTAAGGTTGGGGCTTCGGTTTGCGTATCTGAATTGCGATATGAAAAATTTCTCAGATTGTCTGATAACCTGTCTCTATATTCAGCAGAACTCTATGCAGTTCTGAATGCTCTGCTCTTTCTTTTGGGTGTAAGACCATTAAGAGCTGTTATATTCACAGATTCTCTCAGTGCTTTACAATCAATAACGTCATTTAAGTGGACAAAATCCTACCCTGTCCTGTACGAAGTAGTTTTTCTATCGTCCTCTCTATTCTTTGCTGGTCTTCACATTTCCTTCGTTTGGGATCCTGGGCATTCCGGGTTGCCCGGTAATGAACGAGCAGACAGACGAGCCAAACAAGCCCTAAGGCTGCGTGATGTCACCTCTAATCTCAGACTGACCATATCCGAGGCACTAAATGAAGTAAAGTCATTGTCATTTAAACTATGGCAAACTAACTCGGACGCCTCAGAAAAGGGCCGTTTTTATCACTCATTTAACCCTGTTGTCAAATTTCATAACAGTCTCCCTTGTTCCTTTTCTAGCAGAAAAGCAGAACTCCTGATCTTCCGACTTTGGTCTGGACTCCTCCCAGTTAATAGCTACTTAAAAGGATTCAAGGCAAGAGGTTCAGGCCTGTGTGATGATTGTCAGGGTGAGGAGACCATCCATTATGTTTTACTCGTGTGTCCGCAGTACACTGCTCAGAGACGAATCCTTTTTTCTCATCCTGAAGACGTGGGAATTATTGGCCCAACTCTGAGGACTGTGCTCTGTCCACCGAGGAATGCAGGTTTGGTTTTCAAAGCCGTGGGAAATTATTTATGTAAGATCCACAGACTTTAGGCTACACCATTGTGGAAGTTGCTCTCTGTAAATTGACTATGGTTGATCAGAGCAGCCTAAATACTTGAAACACACCCTATTGCCTTGGCGCAAATCATTCCATGGAATGGAGTCGCCATGTAAACCAATTTATGTATGTATGTATGTATGCGATCAAAATAGAAAATTTCCCCATATTTGGAGGTCATGTGACAGAAATACTTTACAGCCGTAAAGCTGAAAATCACCAAGTACACATCATTACATATGTACGATATGTGAGCCTAGATTCGTTGAGCTGCGTCAATAAATAGAGGACATACAAGGATTCAGATATTGTTCACAGATCGATTGACTACATATGGCATTTTCATCTATATGCATGAAACGTAGTGTACATGCAGTGTATTAATAGCTCCAAAGAATGTTCGTTTTCTGATTAGGTCGTCAAAGAGCCGAAGCATGAAGACACCATTTAGTTAACACAAAGTGACGACCCATAGACCAGGAATACCAGCTTTGAACACTGTCACTGCTGCTTTGGCAGCCGTATTTTTTGTTTGTTTTTCCGTTAACCGGGTCATTGTCTGACCTACATTTTTCCCCCTGTGTACGTTATAACCTGCACTGGCATTCAGTCGCGCGTTCTCGAGGCTTTTGTGTTTATGAGTTTCATGTCATTGTACATAGATCGTACATTCCGAAAAGATGTATTTCTGTTGTAAGCATGTTTACGATCAAGCCATTTAGAATTGTCTTTACATTAGCCTATAAATATGAGGGACAAAGTTGAAAACCTTGCCGTCATTATTACCGACGTCCACTGAGGGATTTCTGAATTTAATGAATATTCGGCTTTCACGCCATTCGACATGCGTCAATTTGTACCCCATTTTTCTGTACGTAGCACTTTGTGAGCTTGTGTTATGGTTGAGACGTTCATTTGGAACTTGTAATTGTCTCTCTGTGCGACTACGTACATTCCATCCCTGTCTACCCTGCAAGTGACTGTGTACATTTCCGAAGACTGAAACATACATCGCCTGCTCGGTGTCACGGACGCTATTGTCAACCGTCCTCCCTGTAAAGTTGCACGTTGACAGGGAGCTGGTTATAAACCATCACCGTCGTGCCGAGCCCATCTGCCTTTTGTCACTTAGGCCAACACGACTGTCGTCCTTCGTTTGGAGAATTGCAGTGAACTGTGGATTCCACATATACGTGGACTGACTCGCCTTTGAAAGCCGGAATATTCCATCCAGATTTGGAAGCTATCATCAGGGAGAGACTACATATTTTGTAATTATCTGCATTGTATTAGTATATTATTGTCAGTTGTACTATTTGTCTATTTTGTTCAAATGTATGCATTGAACTGATTCAAGGGTCTTTGTGTTTCTTTGTTTGATCTTGTGAAAGGCCTGTCGCTGTTTGAGAGTCTTGCAAGCCATTTGTTCATCATTGTCCCTCTGAAATAGTGGTACCCTTACAATCAGCTTACCTTGAGAACAAAGGTAAGCCACCACCACCATTGGTGTCCAGGTCGCCAGTGCTGAGCTCGGCATCATCAGTGCTCTGCTTTATCTTCTTGCTCACAGCTCCCTGTAAGTAAACATTGTACCTTATACTTGTATTCAAACCAAGGCAAGTATTTGAAATGTTAATAGAGGACTGAAAATGTAAATGCAGAATACTATGTTTCACATTGTAATCCCTTTAATGCATACGGAGGTCATCGGCTGTCCCATACTTATGGAAACCTCCATCTACACTGGCTCAGATAGTAAAGAATAGGCACGATTTGCTTGGTACATGCATAGCGTTCATCACAGGGCACGGGCAGTAGCTTCGGTTGAGATTATTGTTTGTTTGTTTGTGTATTCACCGAACAGAAAACAAGCAGTGACAAAATATTGAATGAGCATAACGGCGGGAATAAAGTCCAATGGACTTGATCTATCCCGTTATTGAAATACATAAGTAAACATGTGATCATGGAAGGTAATAAACAAATTTCACACAATTTTTATAGGTAAAGTCAGCGCTATTGTAACAACCAAACGGCGCTTACCAAGAATCAGTATTTAGTAAAACATTGCTATAAGTATTGCGTCAACCCTGTACAAACAGATCCATGGAGGCAGAAATTTGATAATAATATATTACACTGGCTGTGTTCTGGATGTAACTTAAGTTATTTGTGCAGGTTAAACATATAACATTGCCTGACATATTGAACTGAACCGTTCAAATCTCTCAGTAGCTGACATGAATATTTTGAAATACAGTTTAAAGTGTTACAGATTGAGACAGTCAGCTCATATCTGTTGCACTCTTATTGTTGACCTAACGGAAATTCCCCTTTGACTTGAAACGGGTCAGACCCACATACTCTCTGAACGAGTTCCATTTCGCAGCGTGTTAAAGTAATGCATGAATATAATATATTAGGTGTTTAAGGACAGCCGGTAAAGGTCGGAAGATCCGTAGGTTTGCCAGTTAGGTCGTTCTGCATTGTAAATAGGTCGGCCACTTTTGGGTTGCATTTATGATCTATTTACACGTATTCTTCATTCACATGATAAAAGATAACTTTCTCTAAGAATATCAAAAGATTGTCAACTCTATAAACAGTGCCATTTCCAGAGCAACTCGTCTAGTACACCTCAAAATGCTTTACAGCCAGAAGAAGCTGTCTCCTTCTTTCTGGTGGAATAATTCTTTGAGTGTTTTTCTTTCTTCTTTTTTTTTTTTTTGGTTTTGCATCGTACTCAAGTATTTGTCAATCATATAACTACAACGAGTCGTTAAAATGTATACATTATGCGTCTTCTTGTGGCAGGGCGAATCCGCCACTCGATCATAATGCGGAAGACACCAAACACCAAATACCGGCACAGGGTCTACCAGTCCTGTTTCCCTGCTGTAACCTCTCAGTGTAGAACGCCGAGCGCCTCAGCAATATGTATCTCCTCTAATGCATTTTTTATTATCGGTAAATGTCATCATTTCGTCAAAAGCAAAATCATGAAATAAACAGAATAGTAAACAAGTGGAATAGACCCATCTGCTCGAGAAAGTAAACCCTGACATTCAACAACATTATTATAACGTGGTACGCTGGTTGGAGACAGAATATATTTAAATATCTCACTAATCACCTCAATTGTCTTTGTAACTCTGTTCTTTCCTGAAGAAAAGAAAGAAGATGCGATACTTTTTGTCAGCATGAATGGAATTGTTTGCTAACGCTTGTTGTTTGTCTACAAGTCGAATTGCCAAGCTCATTAATCATTATTGCGGCTTTATAAACTATATTAGCTCTTCTATACAGAAAGACAAACAAATCCTTGTCTTTAACAGAGACGTAAAGTAGACATTATTATTTAGATCTGGATTATGTGTAACGTGATTAGATTTCGCTTACTTTCCAAAGAGCTAATGAAGCAGTGGGTGGTCACGGATGGTAGTCAATATGCTTTATATTATATCACCACAGTCGTTATTTCATAATTGTGTTTCTATACACCTATGTACTTGTGCCAGGTAATAATTTACTTTACAGTCTGAAACTTTAATTTTGATGTGCAATATTTATATCCTTACATTCTTGCTGATATTTCCATTTATTATAAAAGAAGAACTTTACTTACTCTAGTAACATCAAGAAAACCAATTTTGATCAAAGTGTCTGGAATTGTTACAAGGCACATCCTGATTTAATATTGTATAAGTAAGGCTTATTGACCTACACTTAGGTACTTAAAGACAGTGCATATAGGTTACCGCCAGATTTTTTTTTTGGTAACTAAAGAGAGGCCTAAAGCGATATGCTCAGCGATCATGTTTACCTCCCGTGGTAATATGACATTTTATACACCTGAGTCAGCCTACAGACGGCAAGTGACTATACGTAGCACTGCTCTTTTCTTGTGCTTTAAATTAGCACATTTTACCGGACCATGACGTATACTGTAATGGACCTATGAATGTTTGTATGCTTAGGTTTTACGTGATACTAAACATTTTGACGTCCTTATTAACCCCTTTTCTGTCATATGACGACGAAGAGTTCTCAGTATGTATATATACTGTGTCTTCTTGTGTAAGGGCGAGTCCATACAACAAAAGTGCTGGAGCCACTGGAACGTCGTGCCGAAGACATCAGACGTGCATTGTACTTTCACACTATAATAATGCCGGCCGAGCCATCATGTTTCCTTGTTCTAACCTGCCAAGCGAAGGCAGCAAGACGTGCATTATATGCTATCACCCATCCCGTGACTGATCCCGGATGTCCCGACCTCAAGGCGGGCCCACTATCCATGAACTTAACCACCGAAAAGATCTGCTCTGGACATGCCCTAGACCTACCTGTAAACCGACACTGGGCGTGCCTGTACAATCAGACTAACATCTGTCTGGCTCACCATGCTTGGAACTCGTTTGACAAGAGGTATAAGGAAGCTACTGACCTATATATTTTTGGTTACTTTTTCGTGGGTTTACATGATTTTTTTTCAACGCAATCGAAGGGGTTTGTGCCTTGAAAGAGTTACATATATTTAAACAACAATCAGCAGTAGCAGTCAAAAGTCATGAACATTCTATATTGGGCTCAGCGTTGGCTGAGAAAAATGCTGTACAACTAGGCGTCGATACCGATATTCGTATTCCAGCCGTCAACGAAAAGGGGCGTTCAGGGTCAATAACCTCTTTCCAAAAATGACAAATAACACACACCACCAAAGAACTAGGAAAATATATATAATATAAAAATTAGGAAGGATTTAAGCACATTTATTATAAAAAACATGTACATGACAGAAACTGTTTTACCGTCACTGTGCCGCTTTGGAGACGTTTCCACATTTAAACAGAGCAACTGGGTATGACCGAAGATATATGTTTACGCCTATGTTTCCAAACGCTAGCATTCATAAACTGTTGTCGCTCCGTGCTTGGCTATTTCTCGCTGTGCTGTTAGTCTATTTGTATCCTGATTACTTTTGAAATTGAAATTTGTCGTGTGGTGTCGAACAATGAAACGGCTGGCGTTTATCCTAACGTTATCCGGTGCACAGCTAAAGGACCGATCTTCTGAGCTCCTGATTTGTCAGTCGTTTATCTATCCACGGAGAATAGTGTTTTACCCCCCGTGTAAAACATAAGCTGGTTTAAAATGGACGCATTTTAAAGCACCTTTATAAATTCGACACTATGTGTTTTCGCGTGTCGTCAACCGTGGTCGCCGTCTACGACTGTCCCGGACCAGTGTCTACTTTTTACTACCCGTCCTACTTACATGTATTTTATACCATCAGTTGGCACAATCAATCGGGTCCTGTACATCTCGACTATCTTTATGAACAAGTTAACATTTATATATACATGATATAAAACTGCACCGACCAAAGAACTGTGACCCGTATAGGTGATAATATTTATCTGTTTTTTGCTCAACTTACTATGCAAAAATTGAATAACAATAAATATTTCCATTTAAACGTCATTAAATTTATCTGTACAGACGAACGGCTTTGGTTTTAAACCATCTCCAAATGCGTCCCCAAACTGACAAATGATACTTGACACTCAAAACTGTACACCTATGACCTCAAACACATACATAGTAAATGTAACAGTTTTCTTATAAATGAAAACTTTCTCCTCGCCGGATAAAACCACGCTCGCATCAAAAGTTATGTGCCCTTGTAATCAAGATAGTTTGTGATCTTCTACACTATTATAAAATTTTCGTAAAATTACAGGCAAAATCAAGGCCAAGCAACAGGCTGCCACGTGTTTTCACTGTAAAATAACGGTCATAATGGCCGTAATGTCATCGTGTGAATAATATGTTAACCGTACAACGGTCAAGAGTTTATCCTATTACCGGCGTGTTACCACTAAACCGGCTGTACCAGTAAAAGCCGAGAAGAAATGCCGGAATTAGTGCAGTAAACACACGGATTCTCCTACCGGTGTAAAGTCAGTTTAATATGTACACTCTGTCTAATGTATAAAGCAGAGAGCAAATCGGCAGGCTATCATCTCTAAGTTCATTATGTTTCATTCGGCATAATGAAAACAACTACTACACGATGGAGAGTGGAACATCTCGATTTACCAGCATCGACAGCTGATGTATAACTGGTGCTGCTCGCTCACTGTAAATCAACTGTCTCGGATCGTCGAGTCACGATGCTGTGTGATACAAAGTCTGTACTTGGTCACAAGACATCTGCTCAGTTTTAATGTCGAGGGTTTCAGGGCCTCTACTGACTGTATATTCTCCTCAAACACTCAACCCGTGTTTGTAATGTTTTGTGTCAGAACGATATAGGCCTCGTCTGCGATCCTTTGTGACTGTAATGAATGTATTGTGCCACTTGTACGAAGTTATCGATCTACATCTTATTTATACACTAATCTGTCAATATCTTGAGTATTCCTCAAGATATGGAATGTTTGGGTATTCCGCGCTACAAATATTTTTTTCACAGCACTATGCATTGCTTATGTCAAGAATATCAGGAGATTCCCCCCTGTACCTGCCAGCGGGCAATGGTTTAGTCATTCAGAGAACTCCAAGACATTGGGAAAAGACATGGAGCTCGCCATGGCCAACTGCTTCTCAAATGACCAAATGGAGAGCTTACGCAGGATCACGATTCCGGTGGCTGTTAGTCCATGTTAAGCATAGTCATTGTATTGTATAGAGAGACAGAACACCCCCCCCCCTCCACCCCAGCACAGCTATCCAAGACTGACCATTATGAAGCCAAACCAAAGCAGTAATTTTAGGCACCCATGTCACAGTTGTCCATCTATAATTCGGCTACAGTATTTGTGTCATCATCAGGTAAGTATGTACAATAAGGAGTAACAAACTCGCATGTAGGCTACAAGTACATATATACTAGAACAGCTTGTCGACTATACGCATTACCAGTCCATTACTGTTGACGTGGTTTAGTAGACAAATCCACGCCGGTCCTGACATAATTAAGCAATGCCGTTGTCTTACCATAATTGAACCGATATAGTGCAAATGGCAAAACTGCATAAGAAACTGATGTTTATTCCTATTAGAAGAAATGCAATGTCCACAAGGCTAAACAGATACCGGTACCAAGATAACAGATTCACCTGTGAGTTATACGGCATTAGCAGGCAACTTTAAACTTGGTATGTATGGAATATTGATAAGACATACAGTAACACAATGTGGCTTTAAACTGCCTGCCAATATTCGGCACTTTATGTCTCGGCGTTCAAGCTGTATATCGCTGTTCCTGAACATATTTATGGTAAATGTAAACTTTTCATCAAAAGCAAGACAAGGAAACAAACACTGTGGTTGACAAACGGAATAAGTGTAGTGAAGAAAAGTAAAATCAGGGATAGACCTATGTTATACGTCTATGACTTATGTCTACCATGGTAAGCTAACTGGGGTCAAAATATATTTAAATTTCTCACTACTCACCTAAATTGCCTTTGTAACTTTGTTTCCTCCTGAAGAAAATGAAGAAGATGGTAATTGGGTCAGCAAATTGACCTGAACGACAAAGATCTTTGTTAACGCTTGTTCACATGATGACGTCACAAAAGTTATCATTCATTATGATGAATTTATAAATTTATCCATTTCTCGATAAACAAACAAACAAATAAAAAAAACCCAAAGAAACAAGAGGGAAATATAAGAATAGAAAAAGAGACATAATCATTTAGATTTCAGTTTTGTGGATCGCAATGTTAACTTACTTTTCAGTCACCAGATCAACCACTATAGATGACAGCTCTGTTGTGTTTGTGAATGTTACACATCGGTAGACCTTATATAGCAACGGTATTTCTGCTGGGAGGAGTTTCTTGGTATTGCCTGACCCACTTTTGTACAGTTACACTGTAGATCTGAGCCTGAACATTGTGCAGTTATTGTTCTGAGCACACATTTCTTAATATATACATTTATGGTCCATGGAAAAAATTCCCACTGTTCATTTATAAATGCATCAAAGCACACTTTCTTCCTTAGCGAACCAAAATATTCATAAGTTGCAGTATAAATGTTTTGGTAGTTTTGTTCAATTTGTTTTGAGGTTAAATTCCGATAAAATATACTGACTCGACTTAAAGGTAGGCAGTGAATAGTTCCCTGTTTATTGAACATTGCCTTCACTTGACCTCTCAATGTACTGATATGCCAATTCATTGCAGCCTCTCATGAAATTTTAATGTGTTGGCTCTCCCATTTGACGGCAGGGAAATGTCAAAGGACTTTAACACTTTTTAAGAGTGCTTTGCTTCATTACCGAGTCAAGCTAACCACACTGAACAAACATTGCATATATAGAAGACCGTGTTTAGTAATACTTCATTGCTTATCGAAGTCACTCATTTCGGAATTGTTGCCCTGCAACTTTGGCTTGGGACATGCAGAGGATTTATCACAGGGCAGGTCTGGCGGCTTCGGTTCAGTTTATACTAAAACGCAATCCACATTAAGACATGTCGCACAATGTCATAAAATGAACTCATGCGCTTTTACACTTTGTATGTATGCCGTAGATAACCGATTGGGAAGTGGTGTAATGCACACGCATGTTATTTACACACCAACCCCATCGTCACGTAAGTAATGCATGACTATCGTGTATCTTTCAGCACGATTACCAATGCACACAAGACCTGGACGTTTGTCATGTCGCTCTCCCAGCACTGTATATATGTCAGACACCTGTGGGTCGTGAAATGAAACCTTCGAGTTTTGAATTAAAACAGTTTCCAAAAAATGCAGGGAAAAAGGGTATAAATCGACTGTAAACACTTTGTTTTTAACCCACTAGACCTTTTTGATTCTATGTTCCATTCACTGTAAACACTTTGTGTTTAACCCACTAGACCTTTTTTACTCTATGTTCCATTCACTTAAAATAGGTGTGATTTACTTGAGAGGAAGTTTTTTACAACACCGGAGTGTGGTACATCCCCAGATCTTAGCACCATAACGTTCATGGATGGGACGGTTTATGTACTTACCCACACAATGACAGATTTACTAAATTCATGTCTTAGTATGACAATGCCGATGGAATTCAATATCATTCGTTCTGGTTGGAGGTTGTGGTTTTAGTACAAGTGTAGGGTTGCCGTGTCGTGGGGGTCTTTGAGGGAAGGAGGGATTGAAGCCAAAGAATTTCTGTCCTAGCTGTTCATGCGAGGTGGCCAAAGCCGCCTATTTGAACGGGAAGCTGTGGCATTTTAAAGCCATGGGACACGCATTTTAGGCGATATTTGCCAACTAAAGTCATGTTAGAGAGCCTGGTTAAACTGTCCTTTCGGTGCCATATCTTACATGTATATTAATAGAGTAATGGTTTGAAGGCAGCGAAACTAATATTCCAACTGACTAAAATTCTTATGTATAATTATGTATAGTTACAACGTGACTACCAGATATCAACGGATAGTCGTGGGTTTCCTACTTACTATGCCCGGTGTCCACCCACCATGATTCTGGCCGCCGTCATATAGGTCAAATATTCTTGAAACTCCAATAAAATAAATAAATCAATAAATAAATAAAAAAAATAAACAAATAAATAAAAAGTTGTTCTCTTTTTATTAGTGTGTTGAGGAGATATAAAAAAACAAAAACTTCTAACATTCTACATTGTTGTATTCCTTACGTACATTAATACAGAAATAAAATTAAATAGTGGAATAAAGCCATATACAAAGTGAGAAGGCTTTTTGTGTTTTCTTATAATTATATATGTGAACGGGTATATGATTGTGCTTTCCGTGGAATGTATAGGCACTGGGATCCCAAGGATGGTGGTTTATCCACTCCGGGCAGCAGCAGACCTCATCCCAGTTGTGGTGGCCCAGGGATGTCCACAATAATAGAGCTCGGTGTTGTCCCGTCTGATCTCAGTTGTATTTGTTGTCATATTGGAATAGTTAGCTCACAATTCCACTATCTACCCATATCTGTCATAACATCCATTCAGTTCATCTGTGTTAGGTAGAGTTAAGTGAGTTCGGCACCGTTCCAATGCTGTTCTCTTGCTCCACAATTATATACCAAATACAGATTTAAACGTCATGCATGACTGGATATCTGTGTCCTAATGTCATTACAGAGAAATGGCATTGAAGTTTTCCTGAATCACCTGTGATGATACTTGGTGTCTACAATCTGACAACCACACACCGCCATGGCTGATTTTTGTTAACCTGCAGAGACTTTTTTTTGTGATGATGTCTTCATCAGCCTGAGTTTGCTTGATTCCTATTATTGTCTGTTGATATATATATATACAGATGGTTTGGGGTTTGTTTTTGTTTTGAGTGGGATGGATCTTTTCTTCAGAAAAGAGATTTCATTATCCTACTAAGATGAAATAAGTGCTAGAGTGACTACAAAGTTTATGTTATATCAAAGTGCAAAAAGGACCGCATCGTGGCCGTATAGTCGAGATTGTTGTTTTCAATGCGATCGCTAGAACACTGGAGTTACGGGTACAAATCCGATATTAATTCGACAGGAAGTTCGTGGCTTGTTCTCTTCATGTGGCCTCTGTGATAATAAAGGCTCTAGTTTTGTGAACACTTCCTAAGGGCATTGAAGCTTTAAACGACAAACACACAATTATTTTTATAATGTGGAAATTTGTGAACTTAATATCAGCAGAGAAATGGATTGCAATGACAGTTGTCGTATTCAGTTAAGAGAGAAACATGGAACTAGAGCACGTCATCGAGCTGAGCATAATATTACGTTACCTAATTTTAAAATTTATACCTTAATCATCCATGTAAAATAGTGGAAACAATAACAAGAAAATAATAAACAATGTGCTAGCTTGCTTAAATCTCTCCGCTTTTAGTTCAGAGGGCCTTCTGAATTATATGGCGTTATTCGTGTTGGCGCATATCGCCGTCTACCTGGTATAGAAAGAAGACCAAACTTTTGAAGAATTTAATTGGTGACAAATTTAGATTCTTGAACGATACATATATCATTTATGTATCATGAAATTTTTCATCGCATCGGTTAACTAACTAACACCGTGGTGTAATCATGAACACTTGCAGCCTTTATGTATAAATCGATTGTCATTCCAGAAGACTTATTATTGTTCAAAAAATAGTCCTAATACTAGTAATACCACTGAACCATTGGTTGGTGCAGCTTCTTATATGCGTTGTAAGATTCTCTGTTCCCTTGAATTCGTATTTGAGAACGTAATGCTACATGGCGGCCTTGGTATATTAAAGTAAAATATTGTTGAGTACGACGTAAAACACACACGTAAATCAATTAATTCCATGTAGTCTCATGTGTTTTGATGAAA
The DNA here is from genome assembly GCA_016165875.1 of Acanthopleura granulata. NCBI lineage: Eukaryota > Metazoa > Mollusca > Polyplacophora > Chitonida > Chitonidae > Acanthopleura > Acanthopleura granulata. The sequence goes on from JABBOT010000006.1 coordinate 13,295,659, forward strand.
TTAATCCAGAAATCCTGTGGTTGCACTGATAAGTTTTAAGTTATACACGAGCAGAGTAACCCCGAAAAACCAAGACTTCATTGTGACTCGATATTTCGTCATTTTATTTTGCCATCACCAGGAGAGTGATCAGAATAGACAAGAATCGACACATATACATTGTACAGGGATGTGAGTTGTTACAGTAATGATTAAACATGAAAACCAGTGATTTATGATATATTGTCAAGCACATATAAACAGGAATTGCAGAAGTAACAGAGAATCATGAAGCCATAAACATTCAGTTATGTAACTACTGACTAATAAACGATTAGGAAAACAAAGTTCCAGTAACTAGCCAAAGGCTGGTGATTAACTCGGACACATTCACTACCGCTGTCTTGACGATATCATGCAGTAGAGTGAAGGATTCTTCAGTATGGCATCAAACCACAATTAATGAATTAATGACTCGGTTACCCTTTCGTTTCAAATTTAAGATCCGCACTGTTTTAGATACTCACTGATGTAAGGGCTGTTTTTGAGAAAAAGAGAAGATGGCAACATTCACTCTGAAAAAATCTATTCCCAATCCACTGGAACTCGCTCGCCTTTCACCTGTTCAACACGCATCGGTGCAGAAATGATTTGGTTACATTTCCCAGCGAGTTTTCTTTTTTGTTTTCACAAACAAGTTGAATTATTCTGAGTTTGTGTATCTCATAAAATTAAATCTTGCTATCACAGGAATTGGAAAGTAGAAACCGATTTACAGGGTTACCAGGCGCGTCAGCTGGAAATGGAAACCATTCCGACCTGTTTTCATCCCCACCTATAAAATAACATGTTAGATCAATGTTTGTGTTTTCTTTTAAAATAACACGACGGCTTAAAAGTTAAAAAAACTGCTCACTGTGGGGATACACTCCGATAATTGTAAGCCTGTCTTAAGTGAATAAAGGAAGACACATTGTACATAGATTAGTAAACGATGAAATTTCTGTAGGTTGGTGTATGGTGTAAATGCGACTTGTACTCGTTACGTGGTGATCTCTTCGTCTAGCACGTCAAAGGGAGCGACATCGTAGTGAATAGCAAGTATGTCCGTTTTGTGTAAGCTGTTCATGGATCTTGAATCTTTTTCTCACACCGACACCATACATAGTCTATATTTCTTTGTTGTTAATTGCGTGAAAGATAGTGTACCGGTGCAACTTGCTACACACTCAAGACTCCGACGATGTGTAACACATATTTATACATTTAGTGAAAGGTGAATCCTGCGGGTGAACATGTTTATAGCTGTCCTGTCTAGTGGAGGTGATATCACTAAATAATCCGTGTTTTTGTACTCGTTGCTATGTTGAATAAAATGATACATCCACGACGTCTTTCAGATGAAGAATTTGTTGGATTTAGTACTTTATTCTGGTCTATATATTTCGCCTAATCACGATATACGATTTGTGTACACTCTAAAAAGTCTTATTCAATGGATGCGGAACGGAGTTTTCTACAATGTTCCCTCCGCCCTATACTCATCCCTCCCCACTTGCATAATAATCTTCTGTGAAACCGTAAATGTTTCTGAAATGCACCCCTGCACGCCGTCAGATCGTACGAATGTAGCTGGCAATGAGCAAGTCTTGATAAAGCGTACATTGTATTATACTGTACCTGCGTATAAACACGATTCTTGCTTTCTCGCAGTGTATATGTATATTGGTAATATAATGTACAGGCCTACGTTATATTGAAAATTTGTAGCTTTTTGGTTTTCTTAGTTTACCGAGTTTTACGGCTCTCTAAGAATGGATGAATGAATGGTTATGGCTTAACGCCACATCGGCAATATCTCAGCCATATCGTGGCGAGAACTAGCTTGCCTATTGCAAATCGCACATTTCACTCTTTCATGACAAGTCGAGATCACCCCTTTGTAACCCTTCGTACATACACAAAACACAAAACTTTAAATGCCGGTTTGATCCAAAATATTTGCATTAGTTTTTGTACCATTGAACTCAATGTAGTTTTTCATATGCGAATTAAATTTCATATTCCTCTCATCGTCGTGTAGGCTGAATATTCCAGAGTACCTCGTAAAACATAAAAAAAACAAGCAAAAAAAAAAATACTAACACTAATAGTAATAAATACATGATTTTATTTCTTCTCCTTTCAAAGAAAATCCCTAACAGGAGGCAGGTGTAGCACGTCCGGGTCTGACAGTCTCTTAGAAATGCGCTAGCTGTCAGTTCAAGTCCAGTCATTAATATGAAAAATACAATGCAGTCATCAATTACATTTGATATTCACGTGTTTGGAGATATACCATACATGAACATAGAATTTCAATATGTGTTAACATAACTTTCAGATTGCACTGTCTTTTGTGTTGACCACAACAAAATTAATTATTCCCTACATAAAATTATTAAAATGTCTTTTATATATATTTGGGGGGGGGGGCTCCGTGGCTCAGTCAGCGAGCGCACCGTAATGACCCAGAAGCCTCCCACTAATGCGGTCGCTGTGAGTTCAAGTATAAATAAATTATTACAAAGGCAGACCATATAAATGTATGGGGGTGTTGAGTCAGAATCAACGGGGTCTTTACTGCATTGTCCGCCATCAAGTTCCGTGAAACCCTATTCAATGGTGACATATACAGACTTATACAACTCAGTGATCTTTACGTCTCGCTGCAGAACCCACTAGTCCCTCTGTTGTTCAGCTCAGGCTATTTTCGTCCAAAAGACTTAGACAAGTCGTAAATTGCTCTTATCCGTAACATAATATTTTATGTCAGTCTGTGAATATACTCTCCAGTCGTAGTTGTTTACATGTCACGACACTCGCATGGACTCTGTGAAAAGAGCCCTTCATAAGCGGATTACAGTGCAAATGTAGAAAAATTGGTACCGCTCTGCCCTATTTAAAGCCCTGTAGATATCTTTGATAATTACAATCCCTTTAAAATTAAAGTGTATATACACTATCCTATCCAGGGGATGGCCACATGGCTTTGAAATTGTTTATATAGATGAAACACACTTTCTTACCGGACAGTCCACGAAAGCAACATGATTATACCCGTCCATCTACCACGAGGACATAGCCTAGTTCCCGGGAAGTCTATTAATAAACATCTCTTTCATCGGTATCGGTTAGTGCACCGGCTAACAAAAACACAAGAAATATCAAATGTATTTAACATCATTATCGTCTGAAATAGGCTTTACCATTCCTTCACTACTAATGTTATTATTCTCCAAATAACGGTCCAGTATTTACAAAAACCGGCTTGACAGAATTTGGGTGTCATGTGTCAGGTGATCTACCGTCAAATTTGGATTGTAATGAAAACCTTTAGACAGATTATTTTCAAAAACAACTGAATTTACTGACATCAAAACGCAAATGTCTGTGTCCAGGATATTTTCCAAACCTCTCTGAAGTCTGATATTGGATTTTTAGGCAAATCAGGTTTTAACTGGCCAGCGAAAACAGCTCGAAAGTGTGTCATGTCTAATAACCCGGCAGGTAACCGAACTAAACGGTGCATACAGCAAATTTTGATCACAGGATGCAAATGTCTGGAGCTAGGCATGTAGTTTTCTTAGAATTGGCAACTAAACAATTCACAAATGTTGAAAAGTTTCTCGTTGAAATCTAGTTAACATGAGAGCTTCGTGTAAGAAGGCATAAAACATAAAACTCCTCGGCTGAGAAAAGGCATGCGGAATCAGCCTTGCAACAACGCATTATTTCTATAACTCACTGCGGACAGTTTCGGTGGTTTAGTGGTCGTCGTCATATGTCTAAAACATTGTTAAGTACGACATTAATCGCCATGAACTAACTATAACCTTCTGTCAAAATATACATCAAAGGTCCAGTGCAAGTCCGTGCACCGTTTTCTGCAAACGATGTATTCTATGTGCTTTCTGGTTTACAGTAGTGTGCATATCTGGAATTGTTTGGTGAGCTATGGGAACAGAACAATCCACTTGATAAAGTTTAAGCATTAAAGTCTGCCACATGTGATGGTTAATATATCAAAAATCCAAGCATTGAAATTTACTGTTTAATTTGGCTGTTATGGCTGGACAGTTAGATTATAAACAGTTGGAATCTCACCTCTGCGTGATACCGGTAGCTTTTAATTACATTCCATTCAATGTTGTATCAAGCAATTGTAAGTTTTATTCAAATAATCCTTCATGCAACCGAGTCACACTCTTCGACTCTATAAAGCAAGCAGAAAAAAATTGATTGAAAAAGACAAGGCGCTTTCGCAACCCCCCCCCAAAAAAAAACCATATCATAGACAACGGAAATACTATTTCGTAATAACTTTAAATTTATTTCTCAATTTGAGTACTAAAATAAAATGTTTTGAAAAATAGGTTTACCTGCAGGATGTCCAATACATTGTTGTGTGATTGAATTGATTCGAAAGGTGTCCAACTTCTCTGCTCTGAGAGCTTCACGTATAATATTACTTTCAATCAAACAAAATCATTAACGATATCCCGAAACATCATTATTTGTAGTAACGTAAATTCTGTGGATATGTTTTAAAAGTTCCAAATTGCTTCGTAATTCCGGAAGAGATCTCGCAAAATGACGCACTTTTTCCACTAGTCACGTCGAACTATGGACTTTACATAACTATCGGAGAATTCACAAATAATAATTCAAAAATACTTTCTATTTACTACTTTACTTACTTGATGCAACTCTACACAACTGAAATGCTCTTTTATCCTCAATACCTTTTTCATTATCATCAAATGTTAGACTGCGTTAAATACTGGCCTGAACTGGAGAGTAGTACTGTAACCCGAACAGCAGCAGTCGCAGTAAAATACGCTAGTACACAGTGTAAAGAAAATGTTCGTGCTGTAAGTAACAGTAGCATTAGAAGTAATAGCAACAGTTACTAAAGTGCTAGCATTACTGGAAGTACTCCGAACCTGAGCTTTGCGATGTTAAGAATTAGTACTTGCGCAACACACCGCAATACATGGATTCCAATCATTATATGTATAATGTTGTTCAGTCCTTGGGCAGGTATTGAAAACATATTATGATCTGAACACACACACTTCAATATTTTCCAGTTTACACCAATCTGAAAGGAAAGGAAGAAACAAAAAGATAACCAAAATGGAAGTCAGGAATAGAAGACGTCGATGATTTACGCATACTGTCAATATTCTCTGTATTCGATAGAGAATGTATTATCCCCAAGGCGTGGTCTCTTTGCAATGTTTTCATGTTACTCTGTGTACATATGTTATATGTGATGACAACACGATACTTTGAATAAACCTAGACAAATGACGTCTGGTAGATTAAATTTAACATCACTGTGATTCTGCTTAAGCCATGGTTCTAGAGGTAATGGAAAGTCGACACTTCTTAAACACTTACACGAACAGTTAGAATAAAACCCTAAATGAGGTAAATTTAAAAAAGGCCGTCTTTCAGGGGTAACGTGTGGTCGTATTTCCCAAATATGACACTGTCGACACCACTCTGTTTGTTTATACTAACCCAAGGACGAGGTCCAGTTTCTCAGCACTATACTTGAATAAAGAACCGAATAGGAGTACAATAAAACGGTTTCCGGTCAGCATTTGTGTATTTCAGGCGCTCAATATACTCCCTGGAAACCGGCAAGAAATCCCAAGCTTCTCAGGCCTACTCAATATTATTGCCATGGATTACAGAATTGAAAAACGTTTACCATTTGGCAGCACGAAAGACAATCATTAAAAAAGGTGGTTGCACTGCACTATTTTCTGGCATCTGTGAGGAGAATATCTAGACGAAAACGGTATTTTGTTTGTACATTTCACTTTGAACTCTGTTCTGTGTGTTAAAAATCCATGTTCTTTCTGTATTTTGTCAAATATGAAAATGCTAGAACTTTTTATTCGTCTTTGTTTGTTAAAAAAAACTGCCCAAAAATGGAAATGAAAGATAAATTTAAAAACCAAAAAGAAAAAAAACCAAACAACCACGAAACGTGTTTTATGGATACGAACATCTGATGTATTTTATATGCTTTGTCATGCAATTCTTAAAAGCTGCCTTGTTAGAATAAATAAAACCAAGACTCCTTCTCAAAGACACCCACAAATATAGCCGTTTACCTATGGACTGTTTGGCTTTCCAGCACATGAGCTGATATCAGTGGCACATCGTTTAGACATCATACCAGAACTCCGTATTCCTGGTATTCACATATAAAATTGACATACCCCCTGGCATTCACATATAAAATGATCTATATTTCAACTACACTGACGTAGCTACATGTTTCTATTTCACTAGAAGTATGTGCGACATATATTTGCCCTCTTTTCTGATAACAATGCTTACCCTACTGAGATGATGGCATTACTTCCCTTACAATATTTTCGTGCCGATCTATTCTGCATGGTGGTTTAATAGAGTGTCCCCTTTGACGTCAGGAGATCCGAGATCAATCCCGGGTAGGGTCATGCCAAAAACGTAACAAAGTTGTACTTGTTGCTGCCTGCCTTGTGGCTCAGCACTAAGGGATTAGGAAAAGAAAACAGGACCATTCGGCCACGTGTCAGTATATTGTGACTGGGTGGGGTGTCATGTCTCGTATGTTTTTCTCAGAAATGCCAAAGCGACGTCTTGGCCAAATTAAACAAATATCGAAAGGTAAATTTAAAATAGAAGTGTTGTTATCACCCCTGTCTTTAAAATAATATATTATTCTTACATCTATTTATTGTTTCTTTTGTGCGCTAACTTGACCAATTTTTTGCCTCTGTGTACGTTGTAGCCTGAACAATTGTAATTTCCATGGCCCAAAAATAAACTTTAACATCGTCTATTTAGATTGACGTAATTAGTAAGCTATCTCCTACGGTGGGGTCTTCAGGTAAACAATACAATGATCAGTTATTAGCGTTGATCGTTAGTATATAACCACATATTGATCTGACTGGCATGCTTTCTTTGGGGGTCAGCCAATGTCGGTCTTTGTTTACCTCAACGGTAAGAATGTTATAATAAATAATTACGAAGAATTTTCAAGCTAAAGCTTTAACCGCATTCGGGAGAATTGCTTGCTGGTTTTATTTCCGTTCTCGAAGAGCTGCCGCAGAACGAATTCTTACCTATTCATGCTAGCTTACACGTGTGTTCGTTTCTTGAGATTGTTTTTAGATTACTTTATAGGATAACAATTCGGTGGGTAACGCTACAGAGAACACTGGCCTGTGCTTGTGACACGTGCCACTGCACATGTTTCTATGAGATATGTCTGTAGGCCTCAACTGTACACTGAACATATTTTACATAACTGGTGTCAGCTGACCAATCAGACGGTAATGCTATACTTATGACATGTTACTACATGCCTTATAGATGCATTTCCTCAGTAACACACGCACTGCCCCATAGCGTGCGTGTGTGTTGTTAAGCTGGTGGCTTAGGCCTCAGTGTGGCCAGAAGACTATCGTATGCACCCAGTCAGATTCTTGTCAGTCTTGATCAATTTCTTGAAAGTTTAATGGCAAAAGGTATACATAAATTGTCTGTGTCTTTTGAGGAGAGACACCAGTAGTGCTTTTGAGGAGAGACGCCAGTAGTGCAGAAACCAACGAAAACACCTATCCTTTTACTTTCTTTCTCCTGATACGTTGTTTATTAGAAGGAATGACTGTGCGAGAAAAACGATACTGTGCTGGCTAAAGAGATGAGATCAGATGTGACCAAAATTAGAAGGGAACATCCTCTGGAGATGTACATGTATAGCGATTATATACCGTCGCACTGCAATTCCGTGCCTGTTGAAAAGGGTCCTTCCGTAAATAAGGTCTTCAGAAATCGCTTTAATGTGACCAGGCCATTTTAGGCATCTAATGACGAACACAGTTTCCACTGAAGATATTGGTTATTTCACCCCTGAGTTACATACATTTGTGAGGAAAATCGCTAGTTAGACGCCTGGCACAGACAGATTACTCCCATTATCTCTCTGTAATATGTCGATCAGATGATGAGCTGCAAGAACTAACATTTGTGGTGCATTGTGGTGACACGAGAGAAATGAATTCAGATTCAAAATATCAAGATAAGACTTGAGACCTAATACTAATGTAGCAATTATCATGTATTGCAGAATGATTGACAAATGTAGTCATGTCGTTGAAAATGAAAGTGACAGTTTTATTAGTGTAGAAACCAAACAATGCATACTACACACAGAAAATTTACTGTCTTTATGATTTACTATTACTTCGAAGTGTTTTAATGACCTTCAAATTTGTTAGATGAGCAGAGCGATTCTGTAAACTCGCTGGATGTAAGCCAGCATCGCTCTCAGAAGAGATAACATCAGCCATGTGTATAATCGACCTTTCGACTCCAGCCTAGAAACAGGTAATCCGAGGAGAGCAGTTTTGTAGTTATTGTTAGGTCTATTTTGGACAAACAAAAAAACATACGAAAGACATACAAAAGAATGGCAGCTCTCTTGTGTTAAGTGTAACGTTGTGTTCTAAAATTATTAGCATGCTTTGTAAATATGTTTACAGATACCGATAAACAGAGAATTGCCTGTCTTTAAGTTTTACCATTACCTCGAAGTATTTTAAGGGCTTTCAAATTTGTTAGGCCCCCTTGACTTTGAATGAGCAGAGCGATTCTGTAAACTTGCTGGACGTAAGCCAACATCGCCCTCAGAAGAAAGAACATCAGCTGTGTGTATAATCGACCTCTAAACTCCAACCAAGAAATAGGAAATCCGAGGACGGCAAATTTGTAGTTATTGCTAGGTCTGTTTTGGATACGAAAGAATGGTAGCTGTCATCTGCCAAGTGTAACGTTGTGTTCTAAACTTATTAGCATGCTTTGTAAATATATTTCTAGATACCGACAAACACCGGCAACACAACTCCCAAAAAAAAATTGCCTCAATTATCCTCCTGTCATATAAGGTGTTACAATACAAAGGCATAGCGGCAGTAGTTAATTTAATGTGGTATTAAATCTAGTGACAGAAATCAACAAGTTGTTACATTTTTCTCCGGAGTTGTTTCACTTAATTTTACTTTAACACTTGTTTTAAATATTTTTCTTCTCAAGATAATACTTATACATAATATTTATAACAAATCCCCGCTTTCATACGTCATGGAAACTGCTTTACAATAAGATAAGTATAACTGTCTGGAAATAAAGACGCAAACAATACAGGTAAATAAGTAACCAGACAGTCATATTGTTTTAACCATTACATATAAAATATAATTTTCATCAAAATAACAAAACTGCAAAAACTGGCCAAAACGCCAGTTTGATTCGTACATGTGCGACAGAGATAAACAGACAGCACTTACAAGATATTGCAGATTATTCAACTTGAAGAGAAACAATTTGACTTCCCGCAAATGTAGCAGTACTTGTGGTGTCTCGTGACTTGTATCATCCTTCTGTACAGATACTCTCCTATAGCTGACAATCACACATAAAATGATTCACATCTTGAACTACATGTACAAAACTACAGTTTTTTAATGAACTAAAGGTGTCTACGACATCTGCGACGTATCTGCCCTTTTTTGACCATAACACTGCTTTTATTACTGTACTCATCGTATCTACTTTGTTTACAGTATCCTTGCTCGCCCGATGGTATCGCGCGAATGAATGCGGTCCTGCATTCAGCGGTTGCAACCCCTGCTCAAGTCTTGAGCAACGATTTCCTCCAAGTCTTACCCAAGTCCTGGACAAACAAGTGCAACAACATTGACGTCAACTGCAGCAACTCTCCGTGAAAATCGTGATCACATTGACTTAGTGCAGACAGAAAGACAGGGGTTGTATCTTTCCATGTAGATATAGTCATCTTGTATAGAATTCAGCATTCTCACAAAAATAAGACATATACGACATATACAAGATTGCTCTTGGAGTTTTGTGATCCTTGGAAGTGTGTACCTCTAAACATGTAAGAAATAAAAACACAGAAGACGTGGTTAATATGTCCCTTAAGGAAAACTGGGCTTAGTCTATTTCACATCTCTGTATGATGTAAAAAATGGAAAAATATTGGGTAATGGGTCTAAACGTGTGATACTGTTGATTTTGAAACTTGAGAATCTAGCGTTGAAACGTATTTCGCAATAAACTAATATCAAGAATGTCGACATATCTTATCATAAAACAAAGGAAAAAGCTATCATAACAATATTAGGGTGCAAGAGGAATGTCTTTGCCCTTCGGCGCATTAATGATAAATGCCATGACTTTATAACACACCGGCCCGAAGACTAATAATCTGATGCAACTGCACGGCGTATTTCCTCAGCGCAGTGGTGCATATCGTGTTGGAAATTATCTTATACATTTAACTGATTTGCAATGTGTTGATTATGGATTGTTTTTGCTCCACTCCTTCCTGTTTGAAACTTTGTACTCTTTCTTACAAAGGAGAAACAAAACCTTTTCTACCACAGCCTAAAATGCCTCTATTTTCGTAATGATCGCTGGAGATATTTAGAAAGATATAGGCGTTTTACATGTAAGTTCGATTATAATCTGTTAGACAAGGCATACTTCCTATGATTCCACATTTTTCGCAATACGCTTGAAAAATATTTCTCGGTTGCTCAACAAATGAAAAAGATAACTTTGTCATGATTAGAACTATGAGGAAATTTAATTGTTGACATTAACTTTTTGGTTTTTAGTAAAAATCTCCATCACTTTAAAATCGAACACGTTATCATGGGCTGGCCTGTGTATTCCCGTGGGCATACTTACACAACAATCTCCTTTATACAAGTCGCTGGTTTGGCCACTACAGTGGTCACGTGATTCTACATTTCTGCTGTAAACCAGGGGCATTCACCGACTTCAGTCGTTCTTTCCATGACAGTTCCTTTATATTAGGATTCAAGATAAGATTACACACATATGAGCCACAAAGGCCGCTCTTCGTCTACAATGTGTCCTTCAATACCCCTTATTTCATCAAACCTACTCATACAAACATTATGTAAAATTAGAGCCAAGAAATATCAGTAATTTTCTTTGGCGCTAATGTATAACAGCTTTTTTTGTCCATTTTGTCTAGTGGATGGGATTCTGTAGCAGGAGGTGGGTGTAATGACATTAATAATATCCGTCTGCGAGAATTGCGTGTTTCGCAACTGTAAGTTGTAGCAACCTTCAACAAAATCAGAATAAAAACATCTCTTTTATTGCAATACTACAGTTATTGGCGCTTCATACTAAAGAACAACATTAAGACTACACTAAGAGAAAAAGTACACTTAATTTGCAATTAAACTCTATCGCTACTTTTCTTTCCACTGCTTATGAACAAGCGTTACTTCTTAAAATACTCACAGATTAAGGCTGATGTGGTCACTCGTGGACATTCTCTGCGTGTTCCAGATCTCTAGAGCTGCACGTTTTATAAACCACGTGGCTCGAGAACGCGAAAAAGCGAGATAATCTTGGTAGGTGTGACAAAATCTTACGAATTTAGCAGTGATCTGGGGACGGTCTGATGGGTTACTACTCTCGCAACTAGTCTCAACAACTATTCTCAACAAACAGGGGAAAAATGTCCTGAGCCTCTCGAGGCATGGGGTATTTTGCAGCCTGAGAACAACAGGGTCAAATACGCCAGAAAATGGGTAAATCTCGCGAGGTTTTTACCTAATTTCGCATTCACGGGTTCTCCAGCCGCGTGGTTTGTAAACCGTCTTCCATACTTTTAGTTAAAAAATCCAATAATTCTTATGACAGTATGATGTGTACTGGAGCTTTATGTAAAACAGCGGAGAATATGTTGTCGGCTGTTCCTAACTTAACCATTACCTGAATACCTTTTTATAATCCCTCAAATTTTGAAAATGAATTAATGGAAAAGTCAGTTTTATATCTAAATCATCTAGATCATGGACAAAGTCAGACCAGCTGGAAATGAAGAAGGAGTTAATAACAACGTATGAATAAGTTCCATGACAATGAGATCGACTTGGCTATGTCACATTTGGCAATTTGCCCAGTTTGCTGGAAACAATCGCACCGCCCAGCTGCGTTCTCTTGGCTGAGACAGTTGTACTACCATGGATCTTTTCGAATACTGCCTGTAACAGACCACAATTATATCCACTAATAAAACGCGAGCTCTGAGACACAATGACAGTAAAATGTAATCGATCTTCACTACAATTGTTACCTAGCATAACCCTGTGATGCCCTCTAAAGAGACACGACTTACCAGGCAGTATGTGGTTATTAACGAAGGCTGTTGTATGTATTTTCTTTTTTTTTCTTCGGTGGAGGGGCGAGGGGGAGGGTGGAGTATGTCCCCTGACTGTGAGTTAAGTCCAGTTCATGCTGGTTTCCTCTCTTTCCGTACATGGAAAGGTGTGCCAGCAATCTGAGGCCGGTCGTCGGTTTTCCCCTGGGTTCCTCCCTTTATATAGATGGCTGCTGTCACATAGGTGTAAAATTCTTGAGAGCGGAGTAAATCCCCAAATGGAGTAAATAAATAAACCAATGGTATTCGGTATAACTGCCAAATTTTTTCTCCTTATAACATGCAGCAAACCTATTCGTGGTAAATCTTTAGCGACTTTAAGATAAAAAAAAGAAGAAACAAACACATACATATGGAGGTCATTTTGTGTACTCAGTCAGCACTTGAATTGATTCGGCACTTGAATCACGCAAATATATTTTCCACATAACTGAAAATCCAAAACCTCGTCAAAATACTCAATCTCTGAGTACTCAGAACTTGTACACATTTGTGTTGATATAACATTGACTTATAGTGGGTGTGATTGTAATTCCTATGGACCCAAGAGAAACTTAACCGTCGTGTATTAAATATTGACATAAACCATGAAGGAGCTCGCACAATCAATTGCTTAAAAAAAGCAGTAGTTTTGCTTAAAAAAAAGCAATAGCAATAGTTAGAAAGCCCCCCCCCCCTTTGGCTGGCAATTACTTTGCTAGCGCAGTAGAATGACCCAAGGGCATCTCACTAATGCTGTCGGTGTGAGTTCAAGTCCGGTTCAAGCTGGCTTTTTCTTTGGTCGTACATATGCGTTGGAACGACTGACAACAACCTGTGGATGAACGATCGTTTTTCCCGGGCTTTGTCCCATTCCCTTTCACAATATTCCTAAACACAGTCATACAAACAGAATATTCTAAGCAATGGCGTAAAGCGGCGGTCAGTTACATAAATAAATAAATCAAAATCCATTTGATCGGCTGGCATTCTGTACTTTTAAGCGTACGTTATGCACAGAGAGTTAACTCTGTTGACACATTTGTCTCTCAATGTCGAATTTTTAGCTATCAGCAATACGTGCCATTTTATTTGCAATTAAGGCAAAAACTCACCATTTTTTATCAGACTGAGACATGTTGTAGCAATTTGTCTTACTTCACCAGAAGAATCTTTAAACCAAACAAACTCATATTCAAGAACTCTCTTCATTAGGACTTGCACGAATGGGAAGCAATTCTGCACCCAACTGATAACATGATTATTTAAGGAAAAAAATGGCCATCAGTAGTCACCACTTAAAAAAGACCACATTTTTAGAAATTACTCCTCATCTGCAGGTAATTTTGTGCTGAAACCAACATCTCTGTGTTTATTTCGGTTTTAATCACTGTAAAGAATGTCCCCAAACCATGAAGACCATAACATGTAAACATGTAATGATGACAACTGAAGATGAAGATTTAAATCTTTAAATCTAACACATAGGGTACACGTAAGTATATACAGAACAGAAAAGAAATGAAGTCTTTGCGTCTGGTATATCCTGGACAATGACTTTCTATCTAAAGCTAATGAAGCGTACAATGAACGAAAACTCGGGATACTAATATAACATCAAACTTGTACTTAAACTATCAACGCGTTTCGCCTGTATACAGTCAGGTAGCTTAGAAACCCTTAGTTGCTGCTTGGTGTTTATATATGAATAAACTTCAAAACTCATTTTGCTGTCACCAGGTCATTTTGAACATCTGATGTCGAGGTCAGTTTCCGTTGAAAGGCTTTCAGTTCTGGGGAAAATTGATGGCAGAAGAAAGTTACTCCGATTATCTCGATGTAAAATTTCAATTACATGACGGACTGCAAGAGCTAACATTTATAATCTTGTCATGAATTGAGAAAAAATGAATTCAGTTTCAAACTATCAAGATAAGATTTGGGACCTAAAATTAATACAGATATCATGATGTAGTGCAGATAAAATGACTGAGAAATTTATTCGTGTCGTTGAAAATGATATTGTTAGTTTTGTCAGTGAAGAGACCCGACAATACATACTACACACAAAGATTTTTCTGTCTTCATGTTGTAATATTAACTGAAGATAAATTTGCTTCACATTTAACATTTTCTGGTATAAATCGTCACTCCAAATAATGAGGGGCTTTTGGAGAATCTCAGTTACATAACTTTTGATGTATAAGGCCACTCTTCGCAAAGGACAACGTGTCCACCTGTATATCTTACAGTGCTATCGCTCGGCCAAAGAGAACCGCGAAGAGAACCAAGTGATCAGAAAACATTGTATACCGTCGAAGGCTGACTTAATACCCAGAGAGTTAACTCCCCTGAAACCCACATCTCTCGATGAAGAGGATGACAGCTTGGCTTGACAGGTAAAAAAACACCGAACCGATTTTATATCGCCAGGCAGGCATGAAACGGTGGGGGTGGACTGTGATTGGCTATATCTCTGAAGTGTGTTGAAGCATTTCCTGGTAAATTTTGAGGGAAAAGGTATGACAAATAAAGGTTAAAAAAAAAGGTGCAATGAGCAAATAATCCCGACAGCCGGTTTATATGGCGTCGGGACGGTAGTACCTGGCTTCCAGCTGATTTATTTTGAGAAAATGGTGGTCAAAGTATGATGATATTTGGATACGTTGTAGGTCGGGCATGTCGTTATTTGGCAAAATGTGTTATTTGGGAAAACAAGAATTAGGGATAACTGTTTTGGTGTTTGTTCTGTGTGAGATTACTACATAAACGGTGAGGGTTTTTTGGAGGAGGGAGGGGGGGGCGAGGTTATACCTATAGTTTCAGTCACTCTCTGACCCTGATGTCTCTTTATCCTGAATGACACCAGTACATTTTAAGTGCCTTACAATACGGGGAATCCATTAAATTTTACTTATCTCTTTCAAAACCACCTTAGAGAGTATGCCGAGTGGTTGTCAAAGCGGCGTTTCATACGTGTACATTTGGACCAAACTCATTTTACTATTGAAATCATAAAAGAAAATGAACCCGTTTAAATATTTTTAACAAATGTTAAAGTTTTGCTGCATAAATAGTTTTCATTTGTCTGCCCAACTCTATATGTTGAACTCCTTGAACTTGACGCATAATACACAAATCAAGTTCGCTCTGAACTGTTTGGATCATCTGTATCGATTTTACAAGATGGTGGCCAAAGTTACACGCGTCTGTCCACGGGAAGCGCTGGCGGTTTTTACCTCTGTAGCATACTGATCCCGACACATTATGTAAATTGGCTAGGAATTATTTTAAAAAATCTTCAAATCGTCTCACAACTATGAAATGATCAGCCACTCTCACTGACAAAGTGCATTGCGGCGTGTAATAACAAGTATAACAATAATACATATATAACAAGGGTTTAATGTTATTACTCTGCGTATAAAGCCGGACAAACTAGGTGAGGTGTACAGTGATTCAGGGTTGAATGTTATTAACAGGTACCTACACCAGGTTTTTCCACGGAGTGATTGACCAATCTCCAGCTCAGTTCTAACAAATACCAACTGGCAGACGTTAAGTTTATCTTTTGTCCATGTAGTGTTTAAGAATAAACTGCTTCAGCTGGTGTTAAGATATTGCAACTGTGACCTGGGTCAGAGAGGCAACACCTTTACCTCGACATATCGGAGCCATACATGTATGATCGTCTTGATGATCAATGTGACCATGAATCTCGTTAGTGCCTGTGTTCTTGGGCAAAAATCAGGCTAACAAACAGTAATTTACAACGGCCGAAGCAATCTGGAAAGCATAGTATATCAACATCAATCTCAGAAAGACTTGGAACCCCGAAATTCCAAGTCTGAGAGGATCTGTTACACTGTGTTTTGGGAAGACATCTTCATCATTGACAAGGTTCCTCTCAAACAGGTTTGAGTGCCACAGCGCTAACCCGGAAGGTGCATGTCCGTGATCCCCTGTGACACAGTGTTTTTGGAAGATAGTTACGTCCCTGACAACATCAATCTAAAGGAGGCCTGAGTGCCACGGCGCTAACCCGAAAGTTGCAGGTCTGTAAGCCTCTGTGACACTGTGTTTGAGAAGATATTTTCATCACTGACAACACCAGTCTAAAGCAGGCCTGAGTGCCACAGCGCTAACCGGAGGTTACGAGTCTATCAGGGTCTGTGATACGGGCTTTTGGGGAAGATATTTTCATCACTGACAAAACCAGTCTAAAATAGGCCTGAATGCCACAGCGCTAGCCAGAGGTTACGGATCTGTCAGGGTCTATGATAGGGGAAGATATTTTCGTCACTGACAACATCCATCTAAAGCACTAGCCCGGGGATTGCCGGCCTGCGATGCTTTGTGACAAAGTATTTTGCGAAGATATTTTCTTTACTGACAAGATCCATAGAAAACATTCACGAGTCTCTCAGGGCTAACCATCCACCAACGGGCGCACTCAACGGGCGCACAAACACAAAAATGTGTGCCACTCGTTCTAGAACGTAATGCAATATTTTCCAACCAGAATCCCATACACTATGACCTATTGTTTCCACAGCGACTACAAGTCATACATGCAACGAAAAGCGAACAACACGACACAAGTTTTAACAGCCATGTAAATATTAAGCAATTTATTAGGCAGTTGTCCTATTTTAAGCCAAACATGTGTATAAAGACATCATGCGCCATGCAACAAAATTATCTAAATAATGTACATACATGAGATTGTCATTTCGTTATTGTAGTATTGACAGATCACATGCTGCAGTGGAATATATCTTGTGATATATCTTACACAACATTGAAGTTTTTATAGCATCTGGAGAAAAATGTTTGTAAAACAATAGCTTAGGACACAATTCTGTTTTCTTCTTGACGTCTATTCCCCAGAATAAAAAAGCAAATACCAATAGAAAGAATATACTATTGTTGTAATTAAGCTACTTTAATCTGTATTTATTCTGTACAGCAATTTAAATTACACGTTTCTTAATAATTTAAAACATGTCGTATCTACTTTTTTGCGGTTATATCTTTTACATTGAATATAATGAAATGAATACAAATCCAGCTAAAATGGATTAGCGCTGTATGTTTGCGCTAAATGTCAATCGTGAGGAACTCAGACAAATTCAATGATTTGGTTTGCACAAGGTATATTTTATGAAAAAAGTCTGCTCACAACATTTCAAAATCTAACCTACTTGGCTTCATTGATATCAAAGGAAGGGGGTTTAGATTTCGTCATGTCAAACACGCTAAAAAGCTGGTTAACATTTCCATGCAATATTTGGCAATCAACGCTAACTAAATAAGCAAATTAATAAAGTAAGTAATCAACAAAAACATTCACAAAGACATCAAAGCATTGTATCAAATGATCAAGAAATTCGTAATAAAATGAAACGCACACCATTAAATACTTTAAATTTAATATACATATAATCGACGTCAAACCACAAATTCTAAAAAGAAAGAGCTTCATCAAATTAAATAAGCACAAAAACAAAATACTTGTAAGCCATACAGGTTAGCACTTTGGGAGGGCATTATTTTTATATCTGTACAAGAGTTTATATTTATCTTTCAAAGTGGACTATCTGTACTGTCACAAAATATCGACCTGCACAAAAAATACTAGTTTTAAAGAGCTTATCGGTACTTCCAGTTACACATGTAGACAATTGATTTCGTTTTACATTATTTATGGTGAAATACTGTGGCACTGGGGAAAACAAATCAATGATATAACAAAGAGTGATAACTGATATAGTAAATTCAAAAAACAGGCCTATTGCAGTGTATTGTTTCTATTGACACATCATAATATTAGGCCAATAGTAAACGTTTTGCTCTGATTGAACTTGTGATGTGGTGGCCAATCACCTTACCTGTTCTTTGATACAGAAATTTGCAGTAGACAGTTTTGCTGATATACATACAGATTGTGCAAATGAAGCGCTGGTCATGGGAAAACCCACTTATGACCTTTGACTAAACCAGACACAGCGTCACCTACATGTTTAAAACAAAGTTCACACCAACCACGGGAAACGGTCCCAGGGCCGCAACGAATTCCATTCCGATTCCGTGGCACATGGGTGTAGTATTAAAACATAAAACCGTTCACATACACCGGAGTCGAATTCGTCTCAGGCCACGGATTAGGGCAGACGACTTGCAGGCCATTGTTTCCGTGCGGACAGAAAAAATCGTAACCGATTTTCACTACTGACCAAAGGCAGAGTTTAACTTTTAAACATATCGTCATCTACAGATCGCATTGAATTGCTGATTTACGAAGTGGAAATGTATAAATTGTTGTACGATCCTAGACTACAACTACAAAGGCTGCGGGAGAAGATACATGCGCCCAGATTTACACGTGACGATTTGATAATTTGTCCAACTCTGATTTGTCCGATGATAATAATCCTAGAGCTGCCAGTCGACAAATCTGTAATATCATTTCCGACACAAGAGAAATATCCTACGTAGAAGGTCTATCCTGTCAATATTTCGTGGATAGCACACAGGCCTGGGATGAAATACTTCACCTATTCACCAAACATATAGATTTTATTTTCAATAACACCATTAGCGTTTTTCTGGATAACATTTTCTGGATATTGCCCAGGTTCCACTACAACAAATTGGCTGGGACCACTGAGGCTGTCAAACCAGCGATCTCGTAGTCAGGCACCAAATTACCACTATTAGGTGTCAGCTCTCCAGGAACTTTTAGAAAGTGCATGTAAGGGGTGTTAGATTCATTAGTGTGTTGCTTCACTGGCTGTGTACGGCGTGGGAGTGTGGTTTCGCACAGGGTGCCATGTAACTGACATCCTGCTTTACTCGATGTAAGAATATCGTATATAACTTGCTCAATTATTTCTTATGCCCGTGAAACTATGCAATACATTTGTTTGGGCAAATGTTACGTATATGTAGTGCTATTTATCTTCTCAGTACAGCAGGCCGTTTGTCAATAGCAGCGTGCAAAATGTAAGCTCCTGCACTGAGTAGTCAGGTCGCACAGTCTGTGATCTGCACTTGGGGAACGCCAGCGTAACCTGATATTGTCTGTTTTTTACTTGAAACCAGCAGGGTGTTAAATATTGTATATCTTATTTCCACATATCCTGTAAGACTTAACACGAACGTGATGAAAAAAACGGCCTCTTGTGTCTTGTGCTTATCCTCAGATAATCCTTGTGTGACCGACATGTAGAAAGGTTACATTTTTTCTTGGCGCTGTGATGTGTTTGGAAAACAACATTAGGAGACTCCCAGGCCTAATTGTTAGCCTGCTAATGCCACACAACAACCCAGGAGTTTCACAAGACAGTCACTGTGAGCTCAAGTTCATATCCAGCTGGGGTTCTCATAGTGCGTTTCCCCTGGGCAATATCCGGTTTCCTCCCACCACAAAACTGGCAGTTGAATAAGTCAAAAATCATTGAGTAGGGCTTAAATAATTTAGAAAATGAAATGAAGCAAAACATAATTTGCCAAGCTCAAGTAACTCGAATGAAAGGTTCTAAAGGGTTCTCCAATTTCCAGAACCCGTAAACCTGACCCTTGTGATACAAGTCAAAAATCGTTCAGCTCTCTGTTTAACAATAGTTCATCAATCAGTCAAGTCTAATCAACCAATCACATTACCGCACACGTCAATGATTCCAGGATACTCCATCGAACGTGCTCATTCTGCTCCTAACATCACACCTGATTGTAAATGTGGACAGAGCGATGTGGATCTCTGGCGACCTGAGTCCTAACTGTGTCTAACTCCACTGAACCATGGGCTGCTCGCCATATATGCATTCATATTTATTCCATATATATCAGGATGCTGCTTTTATGAATAGTTGCAATCAAAGCGCCACCGAGATAAATATTTAAACTATACATTTGACCTAATAATTACGATAACGAATTTTACGTTTGATTTGGGTTGATTTATTTTTCATGCATTTATTTTTCGTTCGAAACTTAAGGGTGCTTCTGTTTCACATGTGAGCATCATTTATTTTTTGTATAACTTTACCCTTGAGAACACCAGTGTTTCGGTTGTTTTGGATATGAGCCCTGAGATTACAGACCTGGAACGCCCTTCATGATCTACATGGGTAAGCCAATGTCGGACTGCACTTAGATGAGAGAAATCTCAATAACTGTGGCTCTGTGTGGAATGTAACTTTAATACTGAGTAAGTTGTCTTATTAACTATAGAACAAGAGATTAATACAGAAACAATAGCACGAAAATGGGACGAAAATAGAATTAACATTTGAGCCCTCACATGTGCTTTGTAAATGTACTGTAAGACTTCTCTCATGTCTCATAGATGTATGGTAATTGATTGTTCATGCAAATGCAAGGGAATTTGAATTTAGCGACAAAAATATATGCTTGAAATGACAACAAAGAGGCACAAGAATCATGTTAGTTCATGATGGTTTTCAATTAAATCAAAACATCGATTGATGGCATCATTATTACTCAATACTGCTGTTCGAAAGTCGACTTTTATTTTATCAAAGAATTCGAGGTTTCGTTGATAAAAACACAGAAATCTGAAGTTAACTCTGAACTTTGTGCCAGTACACAACTGAATATATTGAGCTAATTACCTCCTCCCACTGCTATACTCATTGTTCATGCCAGTCTGTAAATGTCTAGCTTGAATTGTATTTCGTGTTCTCATATCTCTCTCTTTGGCTTTATTATTAATACAGCTCAGTTTGTACATGTATATAGCCCTCTGTAATGTTAGTGCATCATATCTTGATAATGGTTTTGAACTAAACCGAAATATCGACCAAACCGGATTCATTTTTCGGAGGTAACTCACACTTGCTGTTCGTTAAGTTCCTCTATGGCTCATTTGAAGTCGAATATCGGTAACCCCTTGTCATAGATTTTGGCATAGAAAAACGTGTGAGAAAGTGTTAGAGAGACTACGTATTAAGGTTTAGGTCACATTTTGTTGAAGAAAATGAGCAGCCACTTCCTGAATATATGGCCTTACGTCAGGACAGAAATAAGTCAGTTAACGTCGTTGATGTTCGTAAAGTTAGCCATCATGTTTTGTACTTCACATTGGAGCTTGGCTTTATTGTTTTGAATTTACTGAGGCGAAAACGGCTAGTGTTTAAAGCTGGCACTGAACACCAATATATGGCGCCTTCGTGTATGTACGGTACCGAGATCTAGACAGAGTTTGCTCGAGTTTAAATTATGAGTAAACAGTGGCTGTTAGAGGTCTGAAAGTGTATCGAATGCAAGACGCCCATACGATGGAGAAAATGTAACACATAAGTAGAGCCGAATTGATCGGCTGTTAGCCGGACAGTGGGTGGCCGAGTTTGCGTCATGATTGTTCATTTGTGACTTCTTGGCTAGCGTTCGGGGTATTAGGGGCGCGTGGTGTCGCCCTCGATCTGGTACGGAACGAACTGCCATAAGACGGTTAATATTAATGATATTACCAATGTGGATTTAGCTTTATATGGAGAAAGGGTGGAAGCGGACTAATTATTGAGTTCGTTAATCCACCCGTTGTGGTTATAATTGTATAGAAAACAAAAGCCTTCATAAAGGAGCAGCTAAAAAGAGCTTATGCTGTAAAACTCTCAATCATATTCGGTGCAAATTCCGTTGTACCCTCTTTAAAGTCACATAAGATGATTTTAATCAAATCATTTAACAACAAGTACTTTAAGTCGAATCACTTTCAAAAAGTGATTTAATTTTAAGCGATTTCGTCAAAATACTCTTTCCCACAGGCACATTTAACATAAAATGTTTAAAATTAAATCACTTTGAAAGAGTGTTGACATCTTTTTTCTAAAACACAAAAAGGCAATCGTAACTTCATTTATTAATATATTTATTCAAAACATGAAAAGGAGTGTTGTTATTTTCATGAATATTATGTTGCAATTACAACTATCAATGTATACATCATTTGCAACTTTTCAACAACTTTTGAAAACTAAAAAAACACACTGAACATTAAAATAAAATATGTAAAAATATTAAAAAGCAACTAGATTTCGTTGCCAAGTCTTTTATGTTCTAGATGATATATTTTTCTGAAAAACAAAAAACAGTCAATTCCACGGCACCTAATCACCTATTCACATCTAAACAATGTTAGCTTTCATCTCACTCTATAAACTCTGTATTGTTCATTACGGGTAAAATTCAAAGTTTTATACTAATATACGAGTAACTGTTAGCTGCAAACAGATATATTTGAGATACAATCGTCATAAGCAGGAAAATTTGTGGGAATTCAGAGAAGACATGTTTCGAAATTGTTTTGAAGATGTTTTGAAATTAACAAAGAAAGAATAATTTTCCCTAATTTTAAATCCATCCTCCATATTATAACAGCCAGTTTATACATACAGGTGATACTCTCCCTGCCACACACAGGGTATCACAAATGGTTTAACCTTGAGTCACACCAGTGTACAAAATGTATAATTAACATACCATTATGAGCCACTAAATTACAGATTTCAGAGCTTAATAGGTTGTTTTATAATCAAACATAATGCAATAAAATTACAAATAGTTTACATAGATTGGATTTTGGCTGTATAAAGTGAAAGCCAGTGCCTGACCCAATACTACAGACAAATCTTTTATGTCAATTCGAATGTTTCACAACCTGTTGTGCACAAACACCCCTCTTCTCCATTTGAAGAAACGATAATTAACAAAAAAGGTTTTTAAGCATCTTGAAACGTAGACGAAATGACGTATGAAACAACCTTTTCAATAACTATTAAGATTTTTGCTCAGCAAAATGCATATAAGGCCTTAGTACCTCTGTTGGTCTCCTGATCTCCAATTGACTTTTGGACAATATTGCTGATGGCCAATTTCATATCACTTCCTAGACAAGTTCAAATGATAAAATCCTTAAATAGATTTCTTTACCCATAAAACTGACCGACAAATATAAAACCTTGTAATTATTATATATATTCCTTAACGGTTTAAATGCGCATTTATACTTTAAACTGACCTGGTAAAAAATAATATTTAATACAGTACACTGAATTGAAAGAAATTTCACTAGAAAAGCACAATTGACTCAAACACTCAGAAATAAAGCGCAACGAAATTAGGTAAAACAAAATTAAGCAAAACTAAAGTTAGACATCCGTTTTATATGTTGTGAATACATATCACATATTTTGATTATATATACCATAACTTCTTGAAGCCTAAAAACGAATGGACTCCGCTGGAAGCATATTACATGTTGAGGACAAATTCAAAACGAACAATTTGCGGTTGACATAGCTTAACGTGCAAAAGTCTTCAGTTGAAACACCTTCTTTCCCCACACTGAGATCGATTCCAACTGACAGTTTTTTGCAGTAACTAAGCAGTACATTTCTAACAGCAAATACGTGTCACGTTGAAGAATTTTACTGTTTTCCTCTTCATCATGCGATGACAATTCGCACTCAGCCTTATTTGTCCAGCTCGGATTCTTCTTTAGGGATAGTTTCCTGAACATCCTTCTCAGAGTTTCCTGACCTGGACACCTAATTTAATCAGAAAATCAAGAGAATTAGCTTTAAAGTTTATTGCATCATATATCGGCAACTATTAGGCATATGAATCTCAAACTCAAACAAAGTGTGCAGAATGACCTGAAGTTGTGCTCTGTCAGGTTATTTTTTCACATTTCGATCTATTATAGGAGGTGTCATCCCTTGCGCATATATCTCAACTTTGTGCAGAGCATATCCAGGGAAATCTTAGACATTATATTCTCAAACTGACACAAATGTGCAAAGTGAACTGAACCTGTGAACTGTGAAATGTTGAAAAGTTAGGTCAAGCCCACACGGCTGGTTCTAACATGTAACATTATTAAATCAATTTTTCAGTGTTTGATGTCGTGCACTGTAAAAACTTAAACTGTAATTTCACAGTGAAAGGTGCTAGCAAGTTTGTGACCGGTGCTTTTTATTGTAGATTGACAAGACGTACTGTTTGTATATCTACACCCAAAATATCAGCTATTTCCCCATAATACTATTGTAATAACCAGTAGAATCCATTGCAAATTAACAAAACCTCACTGTGATTTTATTTCTGGCTTCACAGTGGATTTGTACCTGTCTTTGCTGTAGTTATGCAGAGGTAACCATTGTAAATTGGCAACGAAATTCATAAGAAATCAACAAAACCCTTCTGTAATTTTATTATCCACTTCACAGAAGATTTTGCACTTGTCGTTTCTGTAGTATTACAGAGGAAACCGTGCTGTAATAATGTTATATGTTAGAACCAGCCATGTAGCCTGAACCTAACAGCTCAATTTTTAACTTTTGTTGTTTTCATATCATCCCTAAACGGGATGATAATACCCATTCAGGGATATGGCAGGACAATGCTAACAATATAAACGGCCATTAAATGTTAACATCAAATACTTTGTCATCCTGTGTATTTAAAATCAAAGATAAGACATAACTGAGCTGGATACCTCCAACAATAACGCTTCTCCTTTATCCCGATGTAGCATGTCCCCGTCTTCACCCTGATGTTCTCTGTCTGCTGTTCCCATGAAGAAGGCCTATTTTAAAGTAAAATTAAAATGAATAAGTTACAATAAGAAGAAAAACGCGAAAAACATTCTGGACGATGTTTCATTCTCTCTTTTTCGTCCACCTTGCTCACACACAAAAGTGCAACGAGTTTAAGCTAACAAAATTCAAGAATCATCAATATATCTGATAGAAACGGATTCTGAAGTGAAACTGTAAAGGTGATTTGTTTCAAGACAACCAGAAATCGAAACATGCAGTGCATGTCTACAATTTTGTTCCTTCAAGCCACATGTCATTATGCAGTTCTTGTATCTTCACTTAAAATGATATCAATGTAGCAGAGTAACTCGTTAGCAACATCAGGAGCACTCGAAAGTACAGTTGATAAAATCTATATCCATACTGATAAAAGACATAGTTATTAACCTTTCCTCAGCGCAAGAATCAAAGTTCCGGATTCTCCCAGTAAACGTCATCACTCGGTGACTAACATGAGTTCCCTTGGTTTTGTGTTTTGCTAACTATCAGTTTTGTGTTAAATATTCTTGTATTGTGTGCATATTCTTTACGTGACGATATTTTTCAGTTGGTATGCATCTTTACTTGGTTTCTATCGTATGTATATGTAAACTAGTCTCTTCAGTTTCTTGTGCTTTCATTTATCACTTTTCTGTCAATCATACTTACCTTTGTCTTTATAATGCAACACATGCAAATCATATGAAAGACGACTCCCAGGCAAACAGAGGACGCGCTCACTGAAATAATGGAAAATTACTCGTAAGCGAAGAGACCCTGTACACCACAAAAGAGTCAACGGTTGGCAAAAAAGTGTGTTTAATTAATAGCAGCAGCTCTCAGACCTGCACACTCTTTTGTTTCATGGCTGTCCGACTGGTACTGTAGTTTTGCATCGATACAAGACTGAGAAGAACATGGAGCGTGGCCGTATGTATTGCTCACCTATGTCAATAAGATAGATAGCGTGTCTCAAACAGATGCCTACAATCGCTGTAATGACTCCGACGATAAGGAGCGAAATAGAGCCGCCCAGCAACAGTCTATGTCGGATGTCTGCAACAAAATATGTATGGCTGATAACAGTTGAAAAATAACGCAATGAATGGGCAAGTGAAAAGTTGTAATAGCATTAATCTGCACGATGACGCTCAGCTGCTGGATATATATGGTTGATTCAAAACAGTTAATTCCGCTACACACATGTATTCACAGCTGTGGCCTTAGGCAGTTTCGAGTTAATTCCTACAAAGAAATATGTGGAATACAGCAAACTGGACATAGTTTACTCTCCGTCATAATAACATATACCACTCCTTCTGCAGATAGAGAGCTTATTGTTATTCCTGTAACAATATCTCGGAAAACAGCCCAAAATGAAATGGAAATTTTGTTTTGATTTATTACCATTTTACTCAGGTACACATCAATATTGTCTTCCATACTAAATGACATGAACTACTGCAAAACGATGCCCCAAATTTTAGCTAAAAATAAACATTTCTGGCATTTAATAGGGACCTACAGGTAAAGCAGAAATGAAAAAGGTGTCTTTTGGAATGGGTGCACATACACCCCACAAATGCGATTTTTTTAACACAGCAACGGAAATTCCCATGTCCCATTATATTTCTTTTCGTTTTATGTGTGATATCATCACAATGGGGCCTTCTGAAACTCAACTCAAGTATTAGTAATACTCAATTATAAAGATCCTAGTGTTCGATAGATACCTGTGGCCCCGTGTCGCTCAAGGCGGCGCAATACAACAACGTCAGTAGCAAGGGCGATCACACCGATGATTGTCAAAGGTATTGACAGCCCATATACCCAAGCTGGTGAAGTGTATCCATCCTCAGGGGGAACTGTGTTTGGCTCAGCAGACTGTGAGGCATTGGTCACAACTTCTGTTTGACGACATGACATACATGTACGAATAACATAAAAGCATAATAACTATTTCTTTCTTTCCATCATTTTACATTTGTGCCAAGAGATGTGCCGGTGGATTTGAACAAGTCAAGATGAAGAAGACTATAGGCGTGCGAAAGTTCATAAAAATCTCTTTATCAAAGTGTGAAAGGAGGAAACGACGTACCAGGAACAATCATTGAGCGCTCGACTGATTTCTTCTTTAAGTTATATGCCATGCATTCTTCTCTGTAGCAGCGTGTACAGAGGACATATTTTCATATATATATATATATGGTCATTTCAAATTCTCATATGCAAATTGCCCACTTTCACTAAGTTCACGCAGCATGTATAGATTAGGGGGAAATTTCGTGTACGGAAGAATTCAGTCAGCTTTTATTGGAAATTTCCTATCAGATTCATTGTATGTATTTCCTCGTAAGTATCTGACATCTCCTGTGTTACTATAATCGATAGTAAGTTGTGGCGTAAATTCACAAGATCTGGCGAATGTTTTGTTGTCAGGTCTCCTGTACAGGAAGCTAGGTAAGACAACAAGATGTTTTGAATGACCGGAGAGTTGTGGTGAGATACCTTCAGACTGTCACTCCATATGTATTTTGTAAGACGCTAATCTCTTAGCTCCAGTCATAGAGTGCTCAACCAACCGAAAACGCGCCATCCTTTAGCCACGAAAGTCCTTATATCGTTTATATTTTTTGCATCATTTCGATTAATTGAAGACACTAATGACGTGATCAAATCATTTATCTGTGCGCTCTTACATTAATTAATACTAAATTTACACCAAACGACCATATTATAATACTGGCCGAAGATCATGGGCCGTTGTGTGTGTATGTGCCGGTAAGAAGAAGTAGGCGTACGCAAATCGATTGGTCCTTGTGTTCCGATTTATCGAATTACTAAATCGTTATAAATATTTAGCAGTTCGTTGAAACGAATTAATAACTCGTATTTGAAACCGTTCTCACGGATTACCAATATAATGATATCAGTATGTTATAAGAAATAACTAACTATTAAAACAGAAGAGTATGCCTCTTCC
Source organism: Acanthopleura granulata (assembly GCA_016165875.1). Taxonomy (NCBI): domain Eukaryota; kingdom Metazoa; phylum Mollusca; class Polyplacophora; order Chitonida; family Chitonidae; genus Acanthopleura; species Acanthopleura granulata. The sequence goes on from JABBOT010000006.1 coordinate 13,323,542, forward strand.
GTTTTGAATCGTACACATTTTTTCTTTATGCAATTGCTCCAATAAACGCTTCATTAGACCTTTACACGTGTATCATCGACCTTGTTTAGAGGATTTCACTGGTGTACACTTTAAAGCTGAACTGTCCGAGTGGATAAGGATTGTTTTTGCTCAAAAGTGGCACATTATTTCCTGATTATATTATATACCTAATTTAAAGAATATAATTCGCTAGATGTCTTAAAAAAATATTTTTGGAAAACTAGTAGGCATAGTTTCATGCAGCATTGTGTTATCTGCTTATTTGCACCTCTACACGCTTATCTGCTCCTGCGACGTGACCATTTCGAACCCAATAAACACTCTGTATCATGCTTTAGCCATTGTGAGGAGGCGTGTTTGATCCGCCATGCAGACTAAAAACATTGCTCCGAAAAAAAAAAAAAAAAACGAAAATGTCACAACTAGGTCAAGCATATCTGGAAGACTAGCGGCATTCAAGGGCAGAGAAGCAATGTGCCAGTTTTTGTGTCAAGCGCATCATTATTTTCTACAAGAAAAAAAGAAGAAACTCCCCACATGCATTTCTGTTTGCATCGTTTTTATCATATATGACCGGTATATTATTCAGTCGAGTGAAGTAGAGCATAAAACCGGGACAGTTCATCTTTAAATATTGAAGATATACCATTCAGTTATTAAAATGTAACGCCCTGGCAAGGTGGGGATTGATATAATGTTATACGACCAGAAAGCCCATATCGATACCTTTATTGTAAATCGCGATGCATGTTGCTTCAGTGACTCGAGAAAATGTGGATTGTGGTAAAAGAGTACGCGAAGGTTGAGACTGCAATATACCGAGTGTGTTATGTAATCAACTCCACCTGGAAAAGTAAACCAGCATACTGTAAATTCTTCGTGGCGTAAATTTTTCATGTCAAACACATGTACATATAATCACTTGGTGAACGTACCGGCAGTGGTTGTCTCCCTTGTACTGATCTCTATCACTATCAACTTGGTGTGGCCTGTATCTTGTGTTTTCTTGTCGTTAGGTGCAACAGCTCTGAACGTGTATCTGCCAGTGTCGTTCAAGCCCGGATTCCGAAGAATCAGTGAGCATCCAACACCCCATTTAACTCTGTCTCTGTACCTGTTCCCATAAAAGATTTGATTCAAAGAGTCCTTGACGATGACAACGTCTCTTCCTAGCTCCCATCTGATGTTACATTTCTGGTTTGGATTTTCCAGCTTGTACTCACATGGTAAGATTACCTCTTTCGTCTTTGGATGAGTGAATACTTTGAGGGTTGTTGTTACATTAACGGCATACACGTCTGTAATGAAAACGATTCCAGGGATTGAGACTATTACGTATAATTCATGAGGGGTTAGACATAGATGTGCTAGGCACTCGTGTATACAGGTTTATTAACAAATGATTAGTTATTCACATATTGTAGTCTGGAAGAGTAAGTTTCATAATGTTCCCTCTAAAGTGGATGTGTCAATAGGATATTGAACAAACGTTCCAATTACAAAGAGACTGGTTACAGCCAATTTAACCAGAGATCACTCCGTTATAGATCTGTTTAGAAGAAACCCATTTTCTCATACCATTGCATTCATGTGTAATTTTGCGTCTACATCAGTGTTACGAACCCAGTCCTTCTGCTCACTTGACTTGACGGCCATATTGGATTTTATTGAAAACCTTTAAAAATCTTCTGAAAAACCTCCGAACACATTGTTCTCAAACCTGTTACTTGGTATCTCGAAGGCCGTCCACTTGAAAGGGAAAGTTTTATTGGGGGAAAATGTAGAAACTAGTTATTGGGTAATTATGTCATTTGACCCCAAAACTGGTTTATTCAAAATATTTTCTAAACTGTTAAGAATTTTCCCGCCCTTAATGTTTTTATCTGATGCAGTTCGGGACGCTGGTTCTGACGTCATCCAAATCTTAAGTGGGTGAATCTCCATAACGAATGAAGCCAGAGATGCACTCTTAAGGCTTAACATCATCGCAAGACATGGATACAAATTTAACATAACCAGAAATGACGTCAGCAAACCGCAAGTTGTACATACCAAAACAAAATCGCCATTTTTGTAAATTTTAAAATTCAAGAGCTCCTGGGGCTAAAATGGCAAGACAGAAGTGCGCGAATCTTAGATGGGTAGTAGGCCTGGACATTGTCTTTTGTGAGTAAAAGTTTGGATGTTCTCGCTCAAGGTTGCTTAGCTGTGATATTGGGTTGATAAGAAAACTTTTGGGAGGCATTTTCTTCCGGAAACAACATGGAATTGATCCGGAATTTTGCGCAAGTAACAACTGTTGCCTTAAAATTATTTGGAGAGATAAAGAATGTGTGCAACGTGTGAGCAAATAAGTGGAACCGGATGTCGTCATGTGAAAACAAAATGTTCAAATCTGAGTTTTTTAAATATGCTACCAGACGTAGAACCTCGTCTTTTTTTTACTATGTTGAATATTTTTGTCGCCAATTGCGACCAAAGTGCGAAAAGGAACAATTTTCCCCATGTTCGCGGGTTACAGCTATAAAGCTCAGGATGGCACAGTGGAAAACGCCACATATGTACTGTATGTGTGCTGAAAATTTGGACTCTCTTAAAAAGTGCAGGTTGTACAGGGCTTCAAAAGTTTACACAATGAATTTGTGTTTAGGATGAATGTACAGGTGTCGTAAGTATGCTACTCACGAATCTGGTATTATTTCTTTCCTGTTATGGGTACTCTCCTGGCTAATTGCGATCAAAATAGGAAATTTCCACATATTTGGAGATCATGTGACAGAAATACATTACAGCCGTAAAGCTGAAAATCACAAAGTACAAATCATTACATATGTACGATATGTGAGCCTAAATTCGTTAAGCTGTGTCAATAAATAGAGGACATGCAAGGATTCAGATATTGTTCACAGGCCGATTGACTACATATGGCATTTTCATCTATATGCATGAAATGTGGTGTACATGCAGTGTATTAATAGCTCCAAAAAATGTACGTTTTCTGATTAGGTCATCCATGAAGATACCATTTAATTAACACAAAGTGACGACACACAGCCCGGGAATACCGGCGTTGAACACCATCATTGCTACTTTAGCGGCTGTATTTTTTGTTTGTTTTTGGATTAACCGAGTCAATGTCCCACCTACGTTTTTCCCACTGTGTATGTTATAACCTGCACTGGCATTCAGTCACGCGTTCTCGAGGCCTTTGTATTGATGAGTTTCATGTCATTGTACATAGATCGTACATTCTGAAAAGATGTATTTGTGTTATAAGCATGTTTACGATCAAGCCATTTAGAATTGTCTTTATATTAGTCTATAAATATGAGCGACGAAGTTGAAAACTTTGCAGTGATTTTCGCTTACTTCCACTGGGGGATCTCTTGATTGAAGTTTCGGCTTTCACGCCAATTTGCACTCCAGTTTTCTGTACTTTCCCACTTTGTGAGCTTGTGTTTTGTTTGAGACGTTCCTTTGGAGCTTCTACCGCTTATTGTCTCTTTGTCCTACTACGTACATTTCATCCCAGCGCTACCCTGAAAGTGACTTTGTGTACATTTCCAAGGACTGAAACATACACCGACAGGTAGGTGTCATAGACGCTATTGTCAACCGTTCGCCCTGGAAAGTTGCACCTTGGCAGGGAGCTGGTTTATAGACCATCGCGGTCTTACCGAGCCCATCTGCTATTTGTCACTTACAGGATTGTCGTCCTTCATTTGGAGAATTCCGGTGAACTGTGGATTCCATATAGACGTGGGCTGACTCGCCTTTGAAAGCCTGAATATTCCATCCAAATTTGGAAGCTATCATCAGTAATAGACTAATTATTTTGTAATTATCTGCGTTGTTTTGTTATATTTTTGTCAGTTGTACTATTTGTCTATTTTGTTCAAATGTATGCATTGAACTGATTCAAGGGTCTTTGTGTTTCTTTGTTTGATCTTGTGTAAGGCCTATCGCTGTTTGAGAGTCTTGCAAGCCATTATTCATCGCTGTTCCTCTGCGTTAGTGGTACCCTTACAATCAGCTTACCTTGAGAACAAAGGTAAGCCACCACCACCACTGGTGTCCAGGTCGCCAGTACTGAGCTCAGCATCATTATTGCTCTGTTTTATCTTCTTGCTCACAGCTCCCTGTAAGTAAGCATTGTACCTTATACTTGTATTCAGACATAGGCAGGTATTTGAAATGTTATTAGAAGACTGAAAATGTAAATGCAGAATACTATATTTTACATTTTAATACCTTTAATGTATACGGAGGTCATCGGCTGTCCCATACTTATGGAAACATCCATCTACACCGGCTCAGATAGTAAAGAATAGGCACAATTTGCTTGGTACATGCAAAGCGTTCATCACAGGACACGGGCAGTAGCTTCGCTTGAGATTATTGTTTGTTTGTTTGTGTAGTCACCGAAAAGAAAACAAGCAGTGACAAAATATTAACTGAGCATAAAGGCGGGAATAAAGTCCAATGGACTTCATCTATCCCGTTATTGAAATACATAAGTAAACATATCACCATGGAAGGTAATAAACAAATTTCACACAATTTTTATAGGTAAAGTCAGCGCTATTGTAACAAAAAACGGGGCTTACCAAGAATCAGTATTTAGTAAAACATCGCTATAGGTATTGCAACAATCCTGTATAAACAGATCCGTCGAGGCAGAAATTTGATAATGTTACATTACACTGGCTATTTTCTGGATGTAGCTTACGTGATTTGTACAGGATAAACATATAGCTTATATTGAAGTGAACCATTCAAATCGCTCAGTAGCTGACATGAATATTAAGAAATACAGTTTAAAGTGTTACAGATTGAGACAGTTAGCTCATATCTGTTGTACTATTATTGTTGACCTGAAGGAAATTCGCCTAACTTTGACTTGAAAAGGGACAGAGCGTTTAAGACCCATATTTAGCTTATTCCGTTCTTGCGGGCCAGCATTTCGAATATAGTAGAAGGAATGACTTGAACGGAAGAAAGATCGATATAAATTAAGCCTATGAGTTCTAACTGGGATGTTATGAACGGCAGGTTGTCTAATGGAGGTTCCACGAACGTTGCGCCTCAGAAGTTCTGGATTGTAGATATATTTGTGACATAGAAAGTTATAGAAAAAGAAAGTTTTTAGGATTTTTCTTGATGCAGAAAAGCCTTCCATATCATGCAGTTTATGCCCTGTTTTACAAGGGATTTTATGCTTTTCGGTCGGAATGTTATGCTTTATATGTATGCCTCTGTTAACAAACAGGGAAATCGTGTCCGATTTCTAATAAATGGGCAATGTGACTTTTCTTTATACACCAACCCCATCGCGATATGGAAGCCAGATGAGAACATCTCCTCTCAAGCCTCGTGGGACGAGGCCCGCGGCACGAGAACGGTACCATTCGTCAGCGATTTGCACTGTCCTGCTGTTGTTGGTCTCGACCCGTAAAGCGCTTTTGGAGCGTACGAGGCCGGTCACCGTACGCGCGCGAAGGGTAACGCCCTCGGCCACTTGTGCCGCGTGTCGGTGTCGAGACCAGTGACAAGAGGACGGTAGCATTCGAGGCAGGTTCTCACCGTCCTCGTGGGGCGGACCTCGACCCACGCGGCGCTGCACGAGTTCCATATCGCATCGCGTTAAAATAATGCATAAATATTATATATTGGGTGTTTAAGGAGAGCCGCTAATGGTCGGAAGATTTGTAGGTTTGGCAGTTAGGTCGTTCTGCATTGTAAATAGGTCGGCCACTTTTGGGCTGCGCTTTTGAGCTATTTACACGTATTCTTCAATCACATGATAAAAGATAATTTTCTCTAAGAATACCAAAAGATTGTCAACTCTATAAACAGTGGCATTTCCAGAGCAACTCTGAAATACAAGTCTAATACACTTCAAAATGCTTTCCAGCCAGAACAAAGCCTGCAGTCTCCTTTCCTATGGTGGAATAATTCTTTGGATGTTTTTTTCTTTTGGTTTTACATCATACGCAAGAATTTGTCCATCATATGACGACAAGGAGTCCGTAAAATGTATATATTTTGTGTCTTCTGGTGGCAGGGCGAATCCATGCCTCCACTCAGTCATAATGCGGAAGACACCAAACACCAAATACTGGCACAGTGGCCGACCAGTCCTATTTCTCTGCTCTAACCTGTCAGTGCTGAACGCCAAGCGCCTCAGCAATAAGTGTCTTCTCAAATGCATTTTTATTAATGTCATCATTTCGTCAAGAGCAAGATCAGGAAACAAACAGTATAGTAAACAAGTGGAATAAATCCATCTGCTCGAGAAAGTAAACGCCGGCATGCAACAACATTATATATTATAACGTGGTACACTAGCTGGAGACAGGATGTATTTAAATGTCTCACTACTCACTTCAATTGTCTTTGTAACTCTGTTCTCTCCTGAAGAAAAGAAAAAAGATGCGATAGTGCTTTAATCAACACTGATGGAATTGTTTGCTAACGCTTTTTGTTTGCCTACAAGTCGAATTACCAAGGTCCTTCTTCATTATTGCGGCTTTATAAACTATAATAGCTCTTCTATAAAGAAAGACAAACAAATGCTTGTCTTTAACAGAGACGTAAAGTAGACATTATTATTTAGATCTGGGTTATGTGTAACGTGATTAGATTTCGCTTACTTTCCAAACAGCTAATGAAGCAGTGGGTACTCACCGGGTGGTAGTCAAGTGTTCGTGGGAATTTTTACAGGCACACGGTTTTAAAAAGCGGGTAAACGTCTGTAAAAGTCAAGTGATACGCAGGTATGATGGCAGGTCTGTAGTGTAATATAGATAGCATGCAAATGTTTAGTACACAAGCAGCTTTTACTGGGTTTTACTGCTCCCGCACCAGCAGTTAGATATTTAGGTTAGGGGAAAACCCAAGGTTATTCAGTTGCGACTTGCATGTCCCCTATAATGTTGACACACTTCGTCCTCGTGGTTTACTCTGCACCACAAGTGTCTGTGTATCAGCCCTGCTCACGCTACATGTCCCCAGTCGGCGTTACACGTGGGCTCCTGTCTGTGGGCACACTGTACACAGCTCGTACCTGTCTACAATGCATAATTTGCACACGTATCACCCTACACACAAGTAGTAATCCCACAACAAAAGCAAGAATCATATTTTTTTTGGTAACATTTATTCCCATATGTTGCTTAAAGGTCTGTATGGAAACTAAATTAGTATGTAATAAATATATTTATGTTTTAAGCTCACAGATGGAAAGCAGTTTTAACACAAGCTCACCTGAATTTATCGGTAAGAAAGTGTATATGTGGTGGAGATGATGACGACGAGGATACATAAATCTTTTCACAGGAATTCACATATATTTATCCACTAACAGCAAATAGTAGCAATATTTGGAACTATGAAAATACACTATAAACAAACAATTATAAGCTTACCAATAGTTTCGGCTCATTCAGGGGAACACGTTTTCGTGGATATATCAAGACAAATATGTAGCCCCAAAAATCTAAAAGCAAAACGGCACTCTTTGATTTTCTTTCAGTTGGATTGTTTTCGCAGGTGATGCAGAGTATAGACATGTCAAAGGCGGACCTTCTGCTAGCTTTTTATTATATCACCACAGTCGTTATTTCATAATTGTGTTTCTATACACCTATGTACTTGTACCAGAGAATAATTTACTTGACAGTGGGAAACTTCAATTTTGATGTGCAATGTTTATAACCTTACATTTTTGCTGATATTTCCATTTATTTTAAGAGAAGAACTTTACTTACTCTCCTAACACCAGGAAAACCAATTTTGATCATGGTGTCTGGAATTGTTAGAAGGCACATCCTGATTTAATACTATATAGGTAAGACTTATTGACCTACACTTAGGTACTTAAAGACAGTGCATATAGGATACCACCAGATTTTAAATGAGGCCTGACCAGATATGCTCAGTGATCATATTTACCTCCTGTGGTAATATGACATTTTATACCCCTGAGTAAGTCTACAGACGGCAAGCGACTATATGTACCACTGCTCCTTTCTTGTGTTTCAAATTAGCACATTTTACCGGTCCATGACATACACTGTAATGGACCTATGAATGTTTATATACTTAGGTTTTACTTCATACTAAACATTTTGACGTCGTTATCAACCCCTTTTCTGCCATATGACGACGAGGAGTTCTCAGCATGTATATATACTGTGTCTTCTTGTGTCAGGGCGAGTCCATACAACAAAAGTGCTGGCGCGATTGAAACGTCGTGACGAAGACATCAGACGTGCATTGTACTTTCACACTATAGTAACGCCGACCGAGCCATCATGTTTCCTTGTTCTAACCTGCCAAGCGAAGGTAGCAAGAGGTACATTATATGCTATCACCCATCCCGTGATTGATCCCGTATGTCCCGACCTCAAGGCGGGCCCTCTATCCATGAACTGAACCACCGAAAAGATCTGCTCTGCACATGACCTTGACCTAACTGTAAACCGAAACTGACCCTGTCTGTACAATCAGACTAACATCAGTCTCGTTCACCAACCTTGGAACTCGTTTTGCAAGAGGTATAAGGAAGCTACTGACCTATATATTTTTGGTTACTATTTCGTGGGTTTGCATGAATTTTTTTTCAACGCAATCCAAGGGGTTTGTACCTTGAAACAGCTACATATATTTAAACAACAACCAGCAATAACAGTCAAAAGTCATAAACATTCTTTATTGGACTCAGCGTTGGCTGAGAAAAATAGTGTACAACTAGACGTCGATACGGATATTCGCATTCCAGCCGTCAACGAAAAGGGGCGTTCTGGGTCAATAACCTCTTTCCAAAAGTCACAAATAACACACACCACCAAAGAACTAAGAAAATATATATAAAATAAAAATTAGGAAGGATTTAAGCCCATTTATTATGAAAAAAATGTACTTGTCAGAAACTGTTTCACCGTCACTGTGCCGCTTTGGAGACGTTTCCACATTTAAACAGAGCAACTGGGTATGACCGAAGATACATGTTTACGCCTATGTTTCCAAAAGCTAGTATTCTTAAACTTTTCTCGTTCCGTGCTTGGATATTTCTCAGTCTATTTTTATCCTGATTACCTGCGAAATTTAACTTCGTCGTGTGGTGCCGAACAATGAATCGGCTGGCGTTTATCCTAAAGTTATCCGGTGCACAGCTAAAGGACCGATCTTCTGAGTTCCTGATTTGCCAGTCGTTTAGCTCTCCACGGAGAGTTGTGTTTTAGTCCCCGTGTAAAACATAAGGTGGTTTTAAATTGACGCACGTTAAAGTACCTTTATGAATTCGACCCTATGTGTTTTCCTGTGTCCTCAACCGTGGTCGCCGTCTACGACTGTCCCGCACCAATGTCTACGTTTTACTACCCGCCCTACTTACATGTATTTTATAGGCTCATTTGTCACAATCAATCGGATCCTGTACATCACGACTATCTTTAGGAACATGTTAACTTATATGCATACATGATGTAAAACTGCAGCGACCAGAGAACTGTGACACGTTTAGGTGATAATATTTATCTGTTTTTTGCTCAACTTAACAACAATAAATATTTCCATTTACACTTCATAAGAGTTATATGTACAGACGAACGGGTATCACGATAACAGAGTCAAATCAAGACGATATGCGATTAACATAGGCAATTTTAAACTCTGAATGTATAGTATACAAACAGGACAACGGCTTTGGTTTTAAACCATCTCCAAACGCGGCCCCAAACCGACAAATAATACTTGACACTCAAGCTGTACACCTATAATCTCAAACCTATGACTCACGTAGTAAATGTAACAGATTTTTTATACATGAAAACAAATTATACTATTATTATGCTATTATTTTGCTCGCGTCGAAAGTTATATGCCCTAGCAATCAAGATATTTTGTGATCTGCTACACTATTATAAATTTTCATAAAATTACGGGCAAAATTAAGGCCAGTCAACAGGCTGCCACGTGTTTTTACTGTAAATAACGGTCATACTGGCCGTAATGTCATCGTGTGAAATAATGTGTGAACCGTACACAGATCACGAGTTTATCCTGTTAAGGGTGTTTTACCACTAAACCCACTGTACCAGTGAAAACCGGGTGGAAATAGCGGAAGTAGTGTAGTAAACACACAGACTCCTACCAGTGTAAAGTCAGTTCAAGATGTACATTCTGTCTAATGTGTAATGCAGAGCGAAAGTCGACAGGCTGTCATCTCTAAGTTCATTGGGTTTCATTCGGCATAATGGAAACCACTACTACACGATACAGAGTGATTTACCAGCATCGACAGCTGATGTATAACTGGTGCTGCTCGCTCACTATAAATCAACTATCTCCGACCGTCGAGTCACGATGCTGTGTGATACAAAGTCTGTACTTGGTCACAAGACATCTGCTCAGTTTTAATGTCGAGGGTTTCAGGGGCTCTACTGACTGTATATTCTCCTCAAACACTCAAAACGTATTTGTAATGTTTTGTGCCAGATCGATGTAGGCCTCGTCTGCGATCCTTTGTGATTGTAATGGATACATTGTGCCACTTGTACGAAGTAATCGATCTACACCTTATTTGTACACTAATCCGTCATTACCTTGAGTATTCCTTAAGGCGGAATGTTTGGGTATTCTACACAACAAATATTTTTTTTCACGGCACTATGCATTGCTTATGCCAAGGACATCAGAAGATTCCCCCTGTACCTGCCAAAGGGCAATGGTTTAGTCACTCCGAGAACTACAAGTCATTGGTCAAAGACAAGGGGTTCGCCATGGCCAACTGATTATCAAAGACCAAATTTTAGACCATTGCTAAGTGATGTCCTTAAGGACAAATGATTGGTCAAGCACTGGTAGCAATATATATGTAAATAAAAGGACAATCCAGAAATATGACATTTAAGAAACTGAAATTCTCATGATTTCATTGTTTTTTGATGTTCATTACACATGATACTGGCAGGCGCGTCCATGGGTACGGAATTTGTTATCATTAGAAGTTTGCCAATGTGGAAGGCTATGTAGTTCAGGATACATGTATGTCAACATTTCTATCTACTGACCCATTTCACTACCACGGTATGTCGCTGTCACACCGACCTTATCGCTGTTGTGTACCAGTGTCATGTACATAGTTGTTTTTCTGTGTGAGGGTGCTTGTGTCTATACCTATATACATAAGAATGATATCGGCGGTATATTTGTACACGGAAAATATTACGTCTATAAACTCAGGCATTTACTGCATTAAGGTAATGATCTTTGGATTGGAGAGATTACGCAGAATTACGATTCCGGTGGCTGTTAGTCCATGTCAAGCACAGTCATTGTATTGTATAGAGAGACAGAACACACCTTTCGCCTCTCCCAGGACAGCTAACCAAGACTGACCATTATGAAGCCAAAGTAAAACAGTAATTTTAGGCACCCATGTCACAGTTGTCCATCTATAATTCGGCTACAGTATTTGTGCCGTCATCAGGTGAGTATGTTCAATAAGGAGTAACAAACTCACATGTAGGTTACAAGTACATATATACTAGAACAGCTTGTTGGCTATATGCATTACCAGTCCATTACTGTTGACATAGTTTAGCAGATACATGCAGGCCTGTGTTGACATAATTAACTAATGCCGCTGTCTTCCCATAATTGAACCGATATAGTGCAAATGGCAAACTGCACAAGAAACTGATGTTTATTCCTATCAGAAGAGATACAATATCTATAAGGATAACCATATACCGGTACCAAGATAACAGATTCACATGTGAGTTATACGGCATTAGTAGACAACTTTAAATTTTGTATGTATGGTATATTAATATGACATAGAGCAAAACATGTGGCTTTAAACTGCCTGCGAATATTCGTCACTTTATCTTTCGGCGTTCAAGCTGTATATCGCTGTTCCTGAACATATTTATGGTAAATGTAAACTTTTCATCAAAAGCAAGACAAGAAAACAAACACTATGGTTAACAAACGGAATAAGTCTAGTCAAGAAAAGTAAAATCAGAGACAGATCTATGTTATACGTCTATGACTTGTGTCTAACACGGTAAACTAACTGGGGTCAAAATATATTTAAATTTCTTATTACTCACCTAAATTGTCTTTGTAACTTTGTTTCCTCCTGAAGAAAACGAAGAAGATGGTAAGTGGGTCAGCAAATTAAACTGAACGACAAAGATATTTGTTAAAGCTTGTTCACATGATGACTTCACAAAAGTTATCATTCATTATGGTTATTTTATAAGTTTATCCACTTCTCGATAAACAAACAAGCAAACAAAAAAAATAACAAACAAACAAACAAAGAAACAAGAGTTAATTATAAGAATATAAAGAGAGACATAATAATTTGATTTCAATTTTGTGGATCGTTATTTTAACTTACTTTGCAGTCACCAGATCAACCACTTTAGATGACAGCTCTGTTGTGTTTGTGAACGTTGCACGTCGGTAGGCCTTATATAGCAATGCTGTTTCTGGCTGGCTGAGTTTCTTGGTATTGTCTGACCCACTTTTATACAGTTACACCGTTATTTTGCAGTTATTGTTCTGAGCACACATTTCTTAATATATACATTTATGGTCCATGGAAAAAATTCCCACTGTTCATTTACAAATGCAGCAAAGCACATTTTCCTTAATAGGGAACAAAAATATTCATAAGTTGCAGTATAAATGTTTAGGTATTTTCGTTCAATTTGTTTTGAGGTTAAAGTCCGATAAAATATACTAACTCGACTTAAAGGTGGACAATGAATAGTTCCCTGTTTATTGAACATTGCCTTCACTTAACGTCGCAATATACTGTGTGTTGGCTCTCACATTTGAAGGCAGACGAAATGTCAAAGGGCTTGAACACTCTTTTAGAGTGCATTGCTTCATTACCAAGTCAAAGGTAACGTCACTGAACAAACATTGCATATATAGAAGGCCGTGTATAATAATACTTCATTGCTTATCGAAGTAAACAGCTCACACTTCCAATAAGTCAGTCATTTCGGAATTGCTGCCCTGCAAGATTGGCTTGGTATGTGCAGAGCGTTTATTATAGGGCAGGTCTGGCGGCTTCGGTTCAGTTCATACTAAAGCGCAAACCATATTATGACATGTCACACAATGTCATGAAACAAAATCATGTGCTTTTACGCTTTGTATGGAATGTTCCGCTTAGCCTGTAAGCCGTAGAATACAGACTGGAAAGTAGTGTCATAGACACGCATGTTATTCATACACCAACCCCATCGTCACATAAGTAATGCATGACTATCGTGTATCTTTTCAGCACGATTACTGATGCTCACAAGGCCTGAAAGTTTGTCATGTAGCTCGCCCAGAACCTCCGGGTCGTGAAATGAAACGCTAAAGTTTTAATTTAAAACTGTTTCCAAAAAATGCTGGGAAAAGGGTATAAATCGGCTGTGAACACTTTGTGTTTAACCTACTACACCTGATTTACTGTATTCTCCTTTCACTTAAAACCAGTGTGTTTTACGTGAGTGGAAGTTTTTCACAACACCGTAGTGTCGTCCATCCCCAGATCCTAGCACCATAACGTTTATGAGTGGCACGATTTATGTGCTTACCCACACCTTAACAGGTTTACTAAATTTATGTCTTAATGTGGCAATGGTGGTGGAATTCAGTATCATTCGTTCTGGTTGGAGGGTGTGGTTTTAGTACAAGTGCAGTTGTGGGGTGGGGAGGGGGTCTTTGAGGGAGGTGGTGAAGCCCAAGAATTTCTGTTTTAGCCGTTCATGCGAGGTTGCCAAAGCCGCCTATAGGAACGGGAAGCTGTGGCATTTTAAACCGTTGGGAGACGCATTTTAGGCGATATTTGCCAACGAAAATCATGTTACAGAGCCTGTATAAACTGTCTCTTCGGTGGCACATCGTACATGTGTATTCATAGTTTGAGGGTTTTAAGGCAGCAAAACTACTATTGCAACTGACTAAAATTCTTGTGTATAATTATGTATAGTTACAACGTGACTACCAGATATCTGCGGATAGTCGTGGGTTTCCTCCTTACTATGCCCGGGCTCCTCCCACCATAATGCTGGCCGCCGTCATGTAAGTGAAATATTCTCGAAACTCCAATAAAATAAATAAATAAATAAAAAGTTGTTCTCTTTTTTAGTGTATTGAGGAGATATATAAAAAAACTTCTAACATTCTACATTGTTGTATTCCTTTAATACGTACATTAATACAGAAATAAAATTAAATAGTGTAATAAAACCATGTACAAAGTGAGAAGGCTTTTTGTGTTTTCTTATAATTATATATGTAAACGGGTATATAATTGTGCTTTCGGTGGAATGTATAGGCACTGGGATCCCAAGGATGGTGGTTTATCCACTCCAGGCAGCAGCAGACCTGGTCCCAGTTGTGGTAGCCCAGGGATGTCCACAATAATACAGCTCGATGTTGTCTCGTCTGATCTCAGTTGTATTTGTTGTCATATTGGAATAGTTAGCTCACAATTCCACTATCTACCCATATCGGTCATAACATTCATTCAGTTCAACTGTGCTACTTAGAGTTACCTGAGTTTGGCACCGTTCCATATATATTTGGGGTTTGTTTTTCTTTTGGGTGCGATGGATCTTTTCTTCAGAGAAGTCATTTTATTATCCTACGAAGATGATATAAGTGCTATAGTGACTACAAATATTATGCTATATCAATGTGCAAAAAGGACCGTATCGTGGCCGTATGGCCGAGATTGTTGTTTTCAACGCGATCGCTAGAACACTGGGGTTACGGGTACAAATCCGATATTAATTCGACAGGAAGTTTGTGGTTTGTTCTCTTCATGTGGCCTCTGTGACAATAAACGCCCTAGTTTGGTAAACACTTCCTAAGGGCATTGAAGCTTTAAACGACAAACACACAATTCTTTTTATAAAATAAAAATTTGTGAACTTAATATCAGCACAGAAATGGATTGCAATCGCAGTTATCGTATTCAGTTAAGAGAGAAACATGGAACTAGAGCACGTGGACTAGTTGAGCATAATATTACGTAACCTTATTACAAAAGTTTATACCTCAATCATCCATGTAAAATAGTGGAAACAATATCATGAAAATAATAAACAATGTGCTAGCTTGCTTAAATCTCACTGCTTTTCAGTTCAGAGGGCCTTCTACAGTGTGCTGGGTCATTTGTGCTGGCGCAAATCGCCATCTACCTGGTTTAGAAAGAAGACCAAACTTTTGAAGAATTTTAATCCGTGACAAATTTATAGGCTTGAACGATACATATATCATTTATGTGTCATGAAATTTTTCCATGCATCGGTTAAATAACTAACACTGTGGTGTAATCATGAACACTAACAGCCTTTATGTATAAATCGATGGTCATTCCACAAGGTTTATTATTGTTCTAAAAATAGTCCTAATATTTGTAATACCACTGAACCATTGGATGGTGAACATTCTTAAACAGCAAATTCTTTTAAATCAAACTCGAGGAAAATTGACCACATGCTAGATGTTACGGTACACTGATTTGACGTTTTCCCCTTTTCTGTCTAAAGTCTGTATGAAAGTAAGAGAAAAAACTATAGATTTTATAATAATGAAAACATGTTTGTAGCGCAAAGAGATACAGAGCATTTTTTAAGTGGTGTTGTGCTTAACTCACTAGTGTCACATCTTTGACGACATCTTTGGAGAAAGTGGTATGATTCATATAGGTCATGCTATATAATGTTTGACCAGTGTGCCTTGGTCCATTTGCATGTAATACTGGGTTAGCTTTATGCCACAGGGCAACATGGATCTTAAGGAGTTATCCACAGGGGTGTTGGCATGTGCGAGGCATCTATTTAATAGGCTCTCGTTGTCCATGTCTAGTCAGACACTCTGACAAATACACGCCGTTTTGGTGATTGAGTGAGTGAGTGAGTGCTTGAGATTTAACGTCGTACTTAGCAATGTTTCAGTCATATGACGACGAGGAGTTCTTCGGCTGTATGCCTACAGTGTGTGTTCCTGTGGCAGGGCGAGACCATGTCACCAAATTGTTGCCGGCACAGGAACATTATGCCAAAGACACTACACATGACACCTCACCCAAGCGAGGCAGCTACAAGCACCATTTTTAAGGTCTTTGATATGATCAGACCCGGGATTGAACTTGGATCTCCCTACCTCAAGGCGGAAGCTCTAACCACTACACCGCCGAGGCGGTCCCGCTGTTTTAATAGATGTACGCTTATGTATAAAGTATCATACCATGTGTACAGCAATTTGTCAAAGTGTGCGGAACTGACACCCTCTGCAACAAGTCTGCGCTTTCAGTACATTGATCATTAAGACCGTCTACCAATAATTTCAGCCACGATATGGCTGAATGTTTGCTGACGTCAGTCACACGAGTCCAAGTGTAAATGTGTATGGAAAGAGTATCACACTCGAAATTAAAAAATAAACAAGAATGTGTCTTTCAATTTTTCTGATGTTTTTTAACCGACATATCGCAAAAGTAAACCAATCAAGCATGAGTACAATTAAATTAATACTCCGATGATTCAGGGTATTGTAAAATAAAAACCAACAGATAGGGTTACCAAGAGCGTCACATGGCAATAACAACGATTCCCAGCTGTTTTCACCCTCATTATGAAATTTGTTTAAGTCAAAGGTTGATTGGTTTACCTTCGTATTTTTGGCATAGTTTCCCGTTAATAACAGTTACCAATGAAGCCATGATTTGGTATATATAAATCTACATGAAAAACATTTATTTGCTAGGTGACATAGATGTGATTCAGCCCAGGACAGGAAATTTGTAAGGACATTTGTGGGATCTAGGCGACTGTTGTCTTCCACCAAATTGGTGTGCATATCTGTACATCATCTGTGGTAAAGTTAATCAGTAATTTGCCAAAGGTCAGTGGTTTACACCGGGCACTCCAGCTTCCTCCATCCATAAAATTTACTGCTCTCGGATAAATAAAATTTTTCGGTAAAACAACAATAAATTATTAATTTATTTAGTTCATTAGAGTTTTACGCCACACTCAGAATTGGGAAACCCACGACCATTCGCAGATTGCTGGCTGACTTTCCCATTTATGACAAGACGGGAAACCAGCGTGAAATAACTAGAGAAATAATTAAATGCATGTACAAATTGAAATTCCCGGATATTTTTTCCTAGACCACGATAAATAAATATTGTCTTTCAATATGGAAAATGTTGTTTTGATTGGTCTTTTCCATGACATTCTGAAAAATTTGTCTGATATTTACTTTGTTACAGATGCCAGAAATCCCTACTCCAGTGATCAGTCTATGGAACTACCAAGAAGGGAACCCGCTCCATCCAGAAAGAGTCCTAATCCATATGAACCAAATTGCCGTAATAACGGATTATCCCAGTGTAGACATTTCATATGCGCCGGGATAGTCTTTTCACTATATTATGTATACGGGATAGTTTATCCGAAAGGCTCTCTAAACCTCTCCTCTTATTGGAGCGGTTTGTTTTCAAACTGAACCCAGTTGAAAATGTACCAATAACTGTTTCCAGGGTGTATAATTAATAATGGGCTAGTTGTAGCCCCCTCAGCGAAGTTGGGTTGGTGTCTGGGGTGGGCGGGGTGGTCGTTATGGAAGGAGGAATCACCCTCTTTGTCTGGCCGTCTGTAGGCACGGTTTTGGCCATGCATATCCTACCATTCATCTTGCTTCTCATATGAACTTGTGCATGCTCAAGTTTAATGGCAATGAGGCAATTACTTGCATTTGCATGATTACTGCCGTTCACGTACTTGGATTTTCATGTACGCAGATTTTGCCTATGCTTAAGTATTGCACTAATTTTCCTGAAACTTTGTGTATATCTTTTACATGATCTAAACATCTACATGCTTAGTAATAATGACAGGCTGGGTATTTTATTTTCATTGTTACCACCATTTAAGTACATGGTGTAATAATGTTTTTCATATAACTAAGGTTACATGTAACACATAGAGACTCTGCGTTTTCAGTTCACTTTCAGATGTTTCCTGTCCTCAGAATTGCCATATTTTATAAACCGGTGTGATTTATCGCAGTCTGTGCGTGCTGGGTTTCAATATAGGATCTTTAACAGTAGTCGAAGGTTGGGACATCAGAGTGAATACCGTGTATACAGTAGGCCTAAAAAATGTGGAGACAGAAATACCTGTTCTGTGAAATCTGTCCATGCATCTTACTGCATTTTCTCACACCGTCACGTTATATACGATCTATATTTCTTTGTTGATAACCTGAAAGGTAACTTAAAACCTGCTAGACATTAGAGATTCCGACGATGTGGCCGCGAGGTTAATCTCCGGTCGTACGTGGGAAGGCCCGTCAGTAACCTCCAGAGGGCGGGGGTTTTCCACAGGATCCGTCCGGCTCTCCCTCATCATATTCCTGACCATCGTCGTATAAGTGAAATATTCTTGAGTACGGCGTGAAACACCAATGAAATAAATATATAAATTACCGACATATTCAGTTCTTGATGTATCAGAGGAGGTTACCAAGGTTATCCCCAGTGCAAACTGTAGAGACACTCTATTGTTCTGTACCACTCACATCAGTAGGACTTGTAAACATTAACGCAGGAGAAATAAAGCAATACTTATTGTCATTAATTTTCATGTAAAGAAGGGATGAAAACATTTGTGTCTTAAACACGTTGCATTAATACATTTGGTAGATTTTAACTCCTGTGGACCAAAGTGTTTATACCTGTCTTGTATAGTGGAGGTGGCGACTCTAAATAATCCATGTTTTTGTACTCGTTACTATGTTGATAAAGGATACATCCGCAAAGTTTTTCAAAAAAAACAAATAACTGTTAGAATTTGCTAGAATCACCCACATTCATTAATCAGTTAGTCATTGGCATATTCTCAATCGCTGTCAAAAAATGAAGCCCGCTACTTCAGTACTTTTCTCTGTGTCCAAATTATGTACACGTACAAGTCAGCATACATTCTACATTTTTAGTCTCCCCTAAAACGTCTTCAGTCTTAAGAAAGCGCATTCTGTATGGATTATCACTGAACAATCTTTCTGATCCAGACAGTTTCTTTAACAAGTGTAGATTTTCATTTACTATCGTTTTCTATTTTCCTCTGTGTAATCAAGTTATTACATATTTCTTCTCTAGGAAGAAAACTTTCTGATGGTGTGATGTCAGAATTATTATCAGCAGAAATATATCTCCATCTGAAAATATAACACAGGCGTGCATTTTCCATTAGTGTTTTAAAATTTAGAAATAAAACAGTTACACAGAGGTGTGGTCTGATCTTCTCATACTTCACAGGTCACCAGTAATGTGGATGCCAGTAAACCAATGAGCCAAGTTTTATACATTTTTGGATTTATCGTTTTGTTGCCATTGATGTTGAGACGCTTAAGATTTTCTCTTCTTTCGATTCTGAGCGATGCACATGAAGCGCCGAGATTGCCGGTATGCATGCATGTATTACAGGAGAATGCCGAATCATGATATAGAAAAAAAACACAAAAAAAAAACAAACAAAACATTTGCATATTTGTGCATACAAGTTGGATGTAATGGTCTTCGTTACGAATCCCGTCTTTAAAACATTGTATTTTGATTTGTTTTTGAGCTAACCGGGTCACTGTCTGACCTACATTTTTCCCTCTATGTACCTTGTGATCTGGGCTGGAATTCAGTCGAGTTTTCTCGAGGCTTCTCTGTTTGTGAGTTTCGTGTCATTATACACAGAGCGTACGTTCTAGAAAGATGTACCCATGTGGTTAACATGTTTACGATCAAATCATCCAGAATATTCTTTACGTTAGTATACAAATATAAGCGACGAAGTTGTTACACTCACAGTCTTTTACTGAAGTCCACCTGAGAGCAGTCATTTTTACGTCCACTTGGGGATTTCGTTGAGATTGTAGAGCCTTTCATGCCATTCGACAATTCTGTCATTTTGTATTCCATTTTTCTGCATTTAGAACTTTGTGACTCTGTGTTTAGCCACTTGTTATTTTCTTTGAGACATTATTTTGGAGCTTGTATCGCTCATTTGTCTCTTTGCGGTTACGCATATTTTATCCCACTTGAGCCTGAAATAGAATTTGTGTATATTTCCGCGGAGTGAAGCATACATTGCCAGCTCGGCCTCACGGCCTGTCAAACCGTCTGCCCTGAGGAGCTGCACCTTCACGGGCAATTGGGTATCATCGGCGTGCCGTACCCTACTGTTCGTCACTTACAGGACTATCATCCTTCGATTCGAGAATTCCCAAGAAGTGTAGATTCTATATTTTCGTGAACTGACGGGTTTGTAGAAACCGGAATATTCCATCCGGATTTCTACGCTGTCATCAGTAAGAAACTATATATTTTTGTAATTATCTCTATTGTTTTGTACATTATTTTCGGTTGTATTATTACTGTATTTTTTTGTCGAAATATATATGTTGAACTTATTCAAGCGTCTTCGTGTTTGTTTGTTTGATCTTGTGTAAGCTCTATCGTTGCCTGAGACTTCAAGAAACCATCTGTTTATCTTTTTCCTCTCCAATAGTGATACCCTAATATTCTTTCTCATAGAATTTCCCATGCATACTAAAAAAACACTTCAGACATTATTCAGTGGTTGGGACGGGGGTGTGTGTGTGAAAAACGTCCCCCCCCCCCCGTCCAACAGCCACAGTGTCTCTATTCATATGGCAGACTAGCACCATTATGTTCTGACATGTACTGAAGTGATCCAGGCACCCAATGGATATTTATCTGGCAATGGGCCAACTTCCTTGCTCTACTTCGTCTTAGCTTGTATCTGTCATAGAATAGTATTCAATGTCGCCTATTAAACCAGATCTTTGCGTTTGGCAACATAGATAAAAAAGGTTCAAAGAATTTGCTGACATACATTGCTCTACAATTCCGTTATTTTGAGAGATTTTTTTTATTTCATTGTTGGGGTTTACCGCGCACCTAACAGTAGTTGACCTGTTTCAGATCACACATACAAATATACCTGTACAGGTGAAGGTTGTCCCTGTATAATGCCCCTCAAAGTTGCTCAATCCTACGGTGTCGTTTACTTTAGCGTGTATGCCTTTGTTAATAAACTTGAAATTGGGGTCTCATTTCTTTTAAATGGGCAAAACGCACTTTACATTTAGACGAACACCCAACCCCCCAACGGCATCTGCGTAATTCATGGGATTATATATTGAGTGTATTCTTTTCAGCATTACCTCTAATGCTCAAAAATGTCTGGAGGTTTACCCGGTAGGACCGCCTGCACTGTACATAATTTTTGGATCGTGAAGAAAACACAGTTTAAACAGTTTAATTTATAAAGGCATGTAAAAAGCGTTACACTCGGCTATAAAACGTTTTTATCGTAAAAGTGTATCGATCCAGGATATCTTATTTATTCTAATATCAATTCATTTGATACAGTAAAACAGGGGTGATTTACTGCAGTTATTGTTTTACAACAGTGGCCTGTAATGCAGCCACCAATCTTAGCCCCGCAACGGTCATGATGGGGCGATTTCTGTGTTTACCCACACGTTTACTAAACACGTCTTACATGTAATACACCAAGGACGGTGGGAGGTCATATAAATCGTGGTGGGTGCAGGGTTGAAGGATGACAGTGGGATGGGGAAAGGCCAAGCAATTACTATCCTAGCCGTACATGCGAGGGTGTCGGCGGCGCCCAGACACGGGACGCAGTGGAAGCTCTGGGCAGAAGCGCATTTTGGGCGATTACCATGGCAAAGAGTCGGAATAAATTGTTACTTCCTTGGCACATTATACTAAGAGTTTAAGGTTTTTGAGGCAGCGAAACTCGTATTAAAGTAACTGAAGTTGACATATATAAATGTATACATTTAAAAAGTTGTTTTCTTTTCTGGTGTGGAGAGGGGGTATAAGAAAAGAAAAAACAACCTTTACAATCTACATCGTTACATTCCAAGGATACATATAACGATATAGAAATATACATTAGGCTATATAACATCATAATGTATATGACAGTTTTTCTGTTTCTTTTTTTTCTGAATTCGTCGTCATCGTAGTTTTGAAAAATTACCAACGGCATTAAACAACAGCTCAGGAATGCCTTAGGCAATAGAGCTCGACGTTTTCTCCACCGATCTCAGTTGTATTTCGTGTGATGTTGGAGTAGTTAGCCCACAATTGCGCCATCTGCACATATCTTTCATAACATTAATTCAGAAATCCTGAACTGATGAGATTTACGTAACACACGAGTAGTGTAACTCCGAAAAACCAAGATTTCATTGTGGCTCAGTATTTTGGCATTTTATTTTGCCATTATCAGGAGAGTGGACAGAATAGACAAGCAACGACACATATACATTGTACAGGGATGTGATTTGTTCCAGCAATGATTAAACATCAAAACCAGTGATTTATGCTACATTGTCAAGCACATATAAACAGGAACTGCAGAAGCAACAGAGAATCATAAAGCCATAAACATTAAGTTAGATAACTACTGACTAATAAACGATTAGGAAAACAAAGTTGTAATAACTTGCCAAAGGCTGGTGATAACCCCGGACACATTCACCACCGCTATCATGACCGATATCATGCAGCAGAGTGAAGGATTCTTCAGTATGGCATCAAACCACAATTAATAAATTAATGACCCAATTACCCCTTCGTTTGAAATTTAAGATCCGCACTGTTTGAGATACTCATTGATGTAAGGGCTGCTTATGAGAAAAAGAGAAGATGGCAACATTCAGTCTGAAAAAAATCTATTCCCAATCCCCTGCAACTCGCTCGCCTTTCACCTGTTCAACACGTATCGGTGCAGAAATGATTTTGTTACATTTTCCGGCGAGTTTTGTTTTTTGTTTTTAAAAACAAGTTGAATTATTCTGAGTTTGCGTATCTCATAAAATGAGATCTTACTATCACAGGAATTGTAAAGTAGAAACCGACTTATGGGGTTACCATGCGCGTCAGATGGAAATGGCAACCATTCCGACCTGTTTTCATTAGCAACTCCCAAATAATGTGTTTGATTAATGTTTGTGTTTTCTTTTAAAAATACACGGTTTAAAAGTTTTAAAAAATTCTGCTTACTGCGGGGATACATTCCGATAATTGTAAGTCTATCTTAAGTGAATAAAGGAAGATATATTGTACAAAGATTAGTAAACGATGAAATTTATATAGGTGCTGTATGGTGTAAGTGCGACTTGTACTCGTTACGTGGTGATCTCTTCGTCTAGCACGTCAAAGGGAGCGACATCGTAGTGAATAGCAAGTATGTCCGTTTTGTGTAAGCTGTTCATGTATCTTGAATCCTTTTCTCACACCGACACCATACATAGTCGACCTATATTTCTTTGTTGTTAACTGCGTGAAAGATAGTGTACCGGTGCGACTTGCTACACACTGAAGACTCCGACGAGGTGTAACACATACTTATACATTTACTGAAAGGTGAATCCTGCTGGTGAACATGTTTATAGCTGTCCTTTCTAGTGGAGGTGATATCACTAAATAATCCGTGTTTTTGTACTCGTTGCTATGTTGAATAAAATGATACATCCACGACGTCTTTCAGATGAAGAATTTGTTGGATTTAGTACTTTATTCTGGTCTATATATTTCGCCTAATCACCATATACGATTTGTGTACACTCTAAAAAAAGTCTTATTCAATGGATGCGGAACGGAGTTTTCTACAATGTTCCCTCCGCCCTATACTCATCCCTCCCCACTTGCATAATAATCTTCTGTGAAACCGTAAATGTTTCTGAAATGCACTCCTGCACGCCGTCAGATCGTACGAATGTAGCTGGCAATGAGCAAGTCTTGATAAAGCGTACATTGTACTATACTGTACCTGCGTATAAACACGATTCTTGCTTTCTCGCAGTGTATATGTATATTGGTAATACAATGTACAGGCCTACGTTATATTGAAAATTTGTAGCTTTTTGGTTTTCTTAGTTTACCGAGTTTTACGGCTCTCTAAGAATGGAAGAATGAATGGTTATGACTTAACGCCACATCGGCAATATCTCAGCCATATCGTGGCGAGAACTAGCTTGCCTATTGCAAATCGCCATTTCACTCTTTCATGACAAGTCGAGATCACCCCTTTGTAACCCTTCGTACATACACAAAACACAAAACTTTAAATGCCGGTTTGATCCCAAATATTTGCATTAGTTTTTGTACCATTGAACTCAATGTAGTTTTTCATATGCGAATTAAATTTCATATTCCTCTCATCGTCGTGTAGGCTGAATATTCCAGAGTACCTCGTAAAACATAAAAAAACAAGCAAAAAAAATATACTAACACTAATAGTAATAAATACATGATTTTATTTCTTCTCCTTTCAAAGAAAATCCCTAACAGGAGGCAGGTGTAGCACGTCCGGGTCTGACAGTCTCTTAGAAATGCTCTAGCTGTCAGTTCAAGTCCAGTCATTAATATGAAAAATACAATGCAGTCATCAATTACATTTGATATTCACGTGTTTGCAGATATACCATACATGAACATAGAATTTCAATATGTGTTAACATAACTTTCAGATTGCACTGTCTTTTGTGTTGACCACAACAAAATTAATTATTCCCTACATAAAATTATTAAAATGTCTTTTATATATATTTGGGGGGGGGGGGGCTCCTTGGCTCAGTCAGCGAGCGCACCGTAATGACCCAGAAGCCTCCCACTAATGCGGTCGCTGTGAGTTCAAGTATAAATAAATTATTACAAAGGCAGACCATATAAATGTATGGGGGTGTTGAGTCAGAATCAACGGGGTCTTTACTGCATTGTCCGCCATCAAGTTCCGTGAAACCCTATTCAATGGTGACATATACAGACTTATACAACTCCGTGATCTTCACGGCGTCTTGCTGCACAGCCCACAAGGCCCTCTGTTGTTCAGCTAAGGCTATTTTCGTCGAAAAGACTTAGACAAGTCGTAAATTGCTCTTATCCGTAACATAATATTTTATGTCAGTGTGTGAATATACTCTCCAGTCGTAGTTGTTTACCTGTCACGACACGCGCATGGACTCTGTGAAAAGAGCCCTTCATAAGCGGATTACAGTGCAAATGTAGAAAAATTGGTACCGCTCTGCCCTATTTAAAGCCCTGTAGATATCTTTGATAATTACAATCCCTTTAAAATTGAACTCTTGCAAATATGCAGTTATTTAAAGAGAAGAACATTAACTCCTCTTAGAGTACATCAACACTTGTTTTGTAACTTAACAGCTTGCACATAGAACGCGTACACTAAGAAACAAGGTGGTTACGTCTGCGTTCCTTTGTAAGCGTGTTCCACTGAATAAAAACGGTCTATATCGGATCTTATTTAGCTAGCTAAAGGAAAATCCTACATTTTATAAGAATGGTTTGCTCTGCAATATAACTTGCTTCAGTATAAAAGACTACAGCAAAGACGGTTAAGAACGTCTAACTAATGTTGTCGCTGTGAGTTCAAGCCCAGCTCTGGCAGTCTTCCTCTCCAGTCGTATGTGGGAAAGTCTGGAAGGGTCTGGGGATGATGGTGGGTTTCCGCCGGGCTCCATCCGGTTTCCTTCCACCGCAAAGTTGGACGTCTTCGTATGAGTGTTCCTGAATGCGGGGTAAACACCAATCAATTAAATAAACAAAGAGATAAATACTTACTCCAGAGCACCTGAGCACAACCATACGCCGAAAGGTTAAGTGGCGATGTGCAACGTTTTTCATGACAGACGAGTGCGTAGAACATGTGCGAATGTGTTAATAGACTACCATAATCGCTACTCTTACATGTATCACATTTCATCAACCGTCTGTTGATGTAGAAAACTGCCATGAGGAAAACTGGGCGAACAAAATGTGCAGTGATGTTAAATTTAATATCTATTAGAACTCTCAGATATAAAATTAATCCAAACACTGTGTTGTAATCAAAGCATCAGTGAAGAGACAAGTGATTGACAAAGTGTACACAAACATAGGTCAAACATGTCGGCCTCTTTGAAATTTCTTTACTTTTAAAGGTTTTTTTTCTGTAATTAAATTTACATGAAATCAGTAATGCATTTCCATACAAATGCCCTGCATTCTCCAACCAAGTCTGGTAGCAGAACATATACGTATTTCCAATGGACAATGCTGTTCCTATATACCTGTAATTTATACATAGTGCATGAACTTCAGCTTTGGTTTCCTTACATACGTCAAAACGAATCATTAAATTTATGCAATTACCCTTACAATTATTCATATTGATATAACCAAGGCTTTATTTTTCTCATATCCGTTTAGCATTTTTTTCCTACTTAGCTTGTTAAGAAATAAATGCTACATCGTATCCGTGCATGTTGTAAAACCTGAGAAACTATTAAGTAGAGACATAGCTGTATTTTCTGGATTAGAACCTCTGACCAGTTCGCTTGAGGCTCTCCAACAATGACACAGCTATTAGAGAATAAATATATTTCAGACTGGTTAATTAGGCAGAGAGAATAGGAAATAAACTTGCGCTGAACACCAACAACAAAAACATGAATCCTCACCGTGATAGTTAAACAGAAGATTGACGCAAATATTACTGTCCATAACGTTATCATATACAGCGAATACTTGAACAAGGGCAAAAGAGTTATTGCACTTTTCCTCCCATAGCTCATTTATGAAATTATGTCATAAAATTTGTTCTGTGTCATTCTCGGGTTATGAAACCAGCGCTGAACGGCTTGTGTCTAAAAATTGGTTGCTAAAATATATTTCAAACAGCCAAACTGATGTTGATCGCAGCGTTGAAACTTGGCTGAGTATTATTACTTATCCGTAGAGAGCTGTGCTGTAAAAGGGACAGGATGTAACCATCGACGGGGCTGCCCGCGCTTAACTTGTTAGAATTCTTACTGATCTGAGACGGTTAAACATTGTGTTTTATACTATTTCTTTGAAGCTTCGACCTCCGATGGATATATATGAAATAATGTCTCCCTTAAGATGCGGAATTTTCTCGGCTTATTCTCTTTGGTATATGTACTCTCTAAACCCAACAGTGTACCTGAGGTACACATGGATTGTAACAAATTTGCACAGGAACATCAATGTATACCTTGCATAGGACATTTTCGTGTAACTCCACTTTCAATGTGTATGAAATTCTGTACCTGTCGTACACATCTTCTTTACATCTCGCGTTTTCAAAGTGTAAAACCCGAGTGTAGCCTTTGTTTCCCTGGATAAGTATTCATTGATTAGCAGAACTGCATGTAACAATATTTTAGTTCCTTTTTTTTAACGGCAAAGCTCAACCATGTACATGTATTTATCTTCCAAGATAAATTCTCCGTGATGTTCGTTTTGTCGATTTATGGTCGATGTCGGATTTGTCCATATGTGAAGAGCGTAAATGTATGAGTTGCAATGTCGTCTTTTGTAAACCAGATGTGCATTGGATGTAATTGTGCTTCCTTACATTGATAAACACAAGGATCCTGCATTTGTAAATCTGGTGTTTTCATGAGGAATAGATGTAAAATAGATATACATGTATATACACTATCCTATCCAGGGGATGGCCACATGGCTTTGAAATTGTTTATATAGATGAAACACACTTTCTTACCGGACAGTCCACGAAAGCAACATGATTATACCCGTCCATCTACCACGAGGACGTAGCCTAGTTCCCGGGAAGTCTATTAATAAACATCTCTTTCATCGGTATCGGTTAGTGCACAGGCTAACAAAAACACAAGGAATATCAAATGTATTTAACATCATTATCGTCTGAAATAGGCTTTACCATTCCTTCACTACTAATGTTATTATTCCCCAAATAACGGTCCAGTATTTACAAAAACCGGCTTGACAGAATTTGGGTGTCATGTGTCAGGTGATCTACCGTCAAATTTGGATTGTAATGAAAACCTTTAGACAGATTATTTTCAAAAACAACTGAATTTACTGACATCAAAACGCAAATGTCTGTGTCCAGGATATTTTCCAAACCTCTTTGAAGTCTGATATTGGATTTTTAGGCAAATCAGGTTTTAACTGGCCAGCGAAAACAGCTCGAAAGTGTGTCATGTCTAATAACCCGGCAGGTAACCGAACTAAACGGTGCATACAGCAAATTTTGATCACAGGATGCAAATGTCTGTCGCTAGGCATGTAGTTTTCTTAGAATTGGCAACTAAACAATTCACAAATGTTGAAAAGTTTCTCGTTGACATCTAGTTAACATGAGAGCTTCGTGTAAGAAGGCATAAAACATAAAACTCCTCGGCTGAGAAAAGGCATGCGGAATCAGCCTTGCAACAACGCATTATTTCTATAACTCACTGCGGACAGTTTCGGTGGTTTAGTGGTCGTCGTCATATGTCTAAAACATTGTTAAGTACGACGTTAATCGCCATGAACTAACTATAACCTTCTGTCAAAATATACATCAAAGGTCCAGTGCAAGTCCGTGCACCGTTTTCTGCAAACGATGTATTCTATGTGCTTTCTGGTTTACAGTAGTGTGCATATCTTGAATTGTTTGGTGAGCTATGAGAACAGAACAATCCACTTGATAAAGTTTAAGCATTAAAGTCTGCCGCATGTGATGGTTAATATATCAAAAATCCAAGCATTGAAATTTACTGTTTAATTTGGCTGTTATGGCTGGACAGTTAGATTATAAAGAGTTGGAATCTCACCTCTGCGTGATACCGGTAGCTTTTAATTACATTCCATTCAATGTTGTATCAAGCAATTGTAAGTTTTATTGAAATAATCCTTCATGCAACCGAGTCACATCTTCCACTCTATAAAGCAAGCAGAAAAAAATTGATTGAAAAAGACAAGGCGCTTTCGCAACACCCCCCCCCCCCAAAAAAAACATATCATAGACAGCGGAAATACTATTTCGTAATAACTTTAAATTTATTTCTCAATTTGAGTACTAAAATAAAATGTTTTGAAAACTAGGTTTACCTGCAGGATGTCCAATACATTGTTGTGTGATTGAATTGATTCGAAAGGTGTCCAACTTCTCTGCTCTGAGAGCTTCACGTATAATATTACTTTCAATCAAACAAAATCATTAACGATATCCCCTACATCATTATTTGTAGTAACGTAAATTCTGTGGATATGTTTTAAAAGTTCCAAATTGCTTCGTAATTCCGGAAGAGATCTCGCAAAATGACGCACTTTTTCCACTAGTCACATCGAACTATGGACTTTACATAACTATCGGAGAATTCACAAATAATAATTCAAAAATACTTTCTATTTACTACTTTACTTACTTGATACAACTCTACATAACTGAAATGCTCTTTTATCCTCAATACCTTTTTCATTATCATCAAATGTTAGACTGCGTTAAATACTGGCCTGAACTGGACAGTAGTACTGTAGCCCGAACAGCAGCAGTCGCAGTAAAATACGCTAGTACACAGTGTAAAGAAAATGTTCGTGCTGTAAGTAACAGTAGCATTAGAAGTAATTGCAACAGTTACTAAAGTGCTAGCATTACTGGAAGTACTCCGAACCTGAGCTTTGCGATGTTAAGAATTAGTACTTGCGCAACACACCGCAATACATGGATTCCAATCATTATATGTATAATGTTGTTCAGTCCTTGGACAGGTACTGAAAACATATTATGATCTGAACACACACACTTCAATATTTTCCAGTTTACACCAATCTGAAAGGAAAGGAAGAAACAAAAAGATAACCAAAATGGAAGTCAGGAATAGAAGACGTCGATGATTTACGCATACTGTCAATATTCTCTGTATTCGATAGAGAATGTATTATCCCCAAGGCGTGGTCTCTTTGCAATGTTTTCATGTACTCTGTGTACATATGTTATATGTGATGACAACACGATACTTTGAATAAACCTAGACAAATGACGTCTGGTAGATTAAATTTAACATCACTGTGATTCTGCTTAAGCCATGGTTCTAGAGGTAATGGAAAGTCGACTCTTCTTAAACACTTACACGAACAGTTGGAATAAAACCCTAACTGAGGTAAATTTAAAAAAGGCCGTCTTTCAGGGGTAACGTGTGGTCGTATTTCCCAAATATGACACTGTCGACACCACTCTGTTTGTTTATACTAACCCAAGGACGAGATTCAGTTTCTCAGCACTATACTTGAATAAAGAACCGAATAGGAGTACAATAAAACGGTTTCCGGTCAGCATTTGTGTATTTCAGGCGCTCAATATACTACCCGGAAACCGGCAAGAAATCCCAAGCTTCTCAGGCCTACTCAATATTATTGCCATGGATTACAGAATTGAAAAACGTTTACCATTTTGCGGCACGAAAGACAATCGTTAAAAAAAGTGGTTGCACTGCACTATTTTCTGGCATCTGTGAGGAGAATATCTAGACGAAAACGGTATTTTGTTTGTACATTTCACTTTGAACTCTGTTCTGTGTGTTAAAAATCCATGTTCTTTCTGTATTTTGTCAAATATGAAAATGCTAGAACTTTTTATTCGTCTTTGTTTGTTAAAAAAAAACTGCCCAAAAATGGAAATGAAAGATAAATTTAAAAACCAAAAAGAAAAAAAAACAAACAAACACGAAACGTGTCTTGTGGATACGAACATCTGATGTATTTTATATGCTTTGTCATGCAATTCTTAAAAGCTGCCTTGTTAGAATAAATAAAACCAAGACTCCTTCTCAAAGACACCCACAAATCTAGCCGTTTACCTATGGACTGTTTGGCTTTCCAGCACATGAGCTGATATCAGTGGCACATCGTTTAGACATCATACCAGAACTCCGTATTCCTGGTATTCACATATAAAATTGACATACCCCCTGGCATTCACATATAAAATGATCTATATTTCAACTACACTGACGTAGCTACATGTTTCTATTTCACTAGAAGTATGTGCGACATATATTTGCCCTCATTTCTGATAACAATGCTTACCCTACTGAGATGATGGCATTACTTCCCTTACAATATTTTCGTGCCGATCTATTCTGCATGGTGGTTTAATAGAGTGTCCCCTTTGACGTCAGGAGATCCGAGATCAATCCCGGGTAGGGTCATGCCAAAAACGTGACAAAGTGGTACTTGTTGCTGCCTGCCTTGTGGCTCAGCACTAAGAGATTAGGAAAAGAAAACAGGACCATTTGGCCACGTGTCAGTATATTGTGACTGGGTGGGGTGTCATGTCTCGAGTCTTCGGTATGTTTTTCTCAGAAATGCCAAAGCGACGTCTTGGCCAAATTAAACAAATATCGAAAAGTAAATTTAAAATAGAAGTGTTGTTATCACCCCTGTCTTTAAAAAAATATATTATTCTTACATCTATTTATTGTTTCTTTTGTGCGCTAACTTGACCAATTTTTTGCCTCTGTGCACATTGTAGCCTGAACAATTGTAATTTCCATGGCCCCAAAATAACCTTTAACATCGTCTATTTAGATTGACGTAATTAGTAAGCTATCTCCTACGGTGGGGTCTTCAGGTAAACAATACAATGATCAGTTATTAGCGTTGATCGTTAGTACATAACCACATATTGATCTGAGTGGCATCCTTTCTTTGGGGGTCAGCCAATGTCGGTCTTTGTTTACCTCAACGGTAAGAATGTTATAATAAATAATTACGAAGAATTTTCAAGCTAAAGCTTTAACCGCATTCGGGAGAATTGCTTGCTGGTTTTATTTCCGTTCTCGAAGAGCTGCCGCAAAACGAATTCTTACTTACACATGCTAGCTTACACGTGTGTTCGTTTCTTGAGATTGTTTTTAGATTACTTTAAAGGATAACAATTCGGTGGGTAACACTACAGAGAACACTGGCCTGTGCTTGCGACACGTGCCACTGCACATGTTTCTATGAGATATGTCTGTAGGCCTCAACTGTACACTGAACATATTTCACATAACTGGTGTCAGCTGACCAATCAGACGGTAATGCTATACTTATGACATGTTACTACATGCGCTATAGATGCATTTCCTCACTAACACACGCACTGCCCCACAGCGTGCGTGTGTGCTGGTGACTTAGGCCTCAGTGTGGTCAGAAGGCTATCGTATGCACCCAGGCAGATTATTGTCAGTCTTGATCAATTTCTTGAAATTCTAATGGCAAAAGGTATACATAAATTGTCTGTGTCTTTTGAGGAGAGACACCAGTAGTGCTTTTGAGGAGAGACGCCAGTAGTGCAGAAACCAACGAAAACACCTATTTTTCCTTTCTTTCTCCTGATACGTTGTTTATTAGAAGGAATGACTGTGTGAGAAAAACGATACTGTGCTGGCTAAAGAGATGAGATCAGATGTGACCAAAATTAGAAGGGAACATCCTCTGGAGATGTACATGTATAGCGATTATATACCGTCGCACTGCAATTCCCTGCCTGTTGAAAAGGGTCCTTCCGTAAATAAGGTCTTCAGAAATCGCTTTAATGTGACCAGGCCATTTTAGGCATCTAATGACGAACACAGTTTCCACTGAAGATATTGGTTATTTCACCACTGAGTTACATACATTTGTGAGGAAAATCGATAGTTAGACGCCTGGCACAGACAGATTACTCCCATTATCTGTCTGTAATATGTCGATCAGATGATGAGCTGCAAGAACAAATATTTGCGGTGCATTGTGGTGTCATGAGAGAAATGAATTCAGATTCAAAATATCAAGAGAAGACTTGAGACCTAATACTAATGTAGCAATTATCCTGTATTGCAGAATGATTGACAAATGTGGTCATGTCGTTGAAAATGAAAGTGACAGTTTTAATAGTGTAGAAACCAAACAATGCATACTACACACAGAAAATTGTCTGTCTTTATGATTTACTATTACTTCGAAGTGTTTTAATGACCTTCAAATTTGTTAGATGAGCAGAGCGATTCTGTAAACTCGCTGGATGTAAGCCAGCATCGCCCTCAGAAGAGATAACATCAGCCATGTGTATAATCGACATTTAGACTCCAGCCTAGAAATAGGTAATCCGAGGAGAGCAATTTTGTAGTTATTGTTAGGCCTATTTTGGACAAATAAAAAAAACATACGAAAGACATACAAAAGAATGGCAGCTCTCTTGTGTTAAGTGTAACGTTGTGTTCTAAAATTATTAGCATGCTTTGTAAATATGTTTACAGATACCGATAAACAGAGAATTGCCTGTGTTTATGTTTTACCATTACCTCGAAGTATTTTAAGGGCTTTCAAATTTGTTAGGCACCCTTGACTTTGGATGAGCAGAGCGATTCTGTAAACTTGCTGGACGTAAGCCAACATCGCCCTCAGAAGAAAGAACATCAGCTGTGTGTATAATCGACCTCTAAACTCCAACCAAGAAATAGGAAATCCGAGGACGGCAAATTTGTATTTATTGCTAGGTCTGTTTTGGACATACGTGACAGATACGAAAGAATGGTAGCTGTCATCTGTCAAGTGTAACGTTGTGTTCTAAACTTATTAGCATGCTTTGTAAATATATTTCTAGATACCGACAAACACCGGCAACACAACTCCCCCCAAAAAATTGCCTCTATTATCCTCCTGTCATATAAGTTGTTACTATACAAAGGCATAGCGGCAGTAGTTAATTTAAAGTGGTATTAAATCAAGTGACAGAAATCAACAAGTTGTTACATTTTTCTCCGGAGTTGTTTCACTTAATTTTACTTTAAAACTTGTTTTAAATATTTTTCTTCTCAAGATAATACTTATACATAATATTTATAACAAATCCCCGCTTTCCTATGTCATGGAAACTGCTTTACAATAAGATAAGTATAGCTGTCTGGAAATAAAGACGCAAACAATACAGGTAAATAAGTAACCAGCCAGTCATATTGTTTTAATCATTACATATAAAATATAATTTTCATCAAAATAACAAAACTGCAAAAACTGGCCACAACGCCAGTTTGATTCGTACATGTGCGACAGAGATAAACAGACAGCACTTACAAGATATTGCAGATTATTCAACTTGAAGAGAAACAATTTGAGTCCCCGCAAATGTAGCAGTACTTGTGGTGTCACGTGGCTTGTATCATCCTTATGTACAAATACTCTCCTATAGCTGACAATCACACATAAAATGATTCACATCTTGAATTACACTGTACAAAACTACAGTTTTCTAATGAACTAAAGGTGTCTGCGACATCTACGACGTATCTGCCCTTTTTTGACCATAACACGGCTTTTATTACTGTACTCATCGTATCTACTTTGTTTACAGTATCCTTGCTTGCCCGATGGTATCGCGCGAATGAATGCGGCCCTGCATTCAGCGGTTGCAACCCCTGCTCAAGTCTTGAGCAACGATTTCCTCCAAGTCTTACCCAAGTCCTGGACAAACAAGTGCAACAACATTGACGTCAACTGCAGCAACTCTCCGTGAAAATCGTGATCACATTGACTTAGTGCAGACAGAAAGACAGGGGTTGTATCTTTCCATGTAGATATAGTCATAGAATGCAGCATTCTCACAAAAATAAGACATATACAATATATACAAGATTGCTCTTGGAGTTTTGTGATCCTTGGAAGTGTGTACCTCTAAACATGAAGAAATAAAAACACAGAAGACGTGGAAAACTGGGCTTAGTCTATTTCACATCTCTGTTTGATGTAAAAAATGGAAAAATATTGGGTAATGGGTCTAAACGTGTGATACTGTTGATTTTGAAACTTGACAATCTAGCGTTGAAACGTATTTCGCAATAAACTAATATTAAGAATGTCGACGTATCTTATCTTAAAACAAAGGAAAAAGCTATCATAACAATATTAGGGTGCAAGACGAATGTCTTTGCCCTTCGGCGCATTAATGTTAAATGCCATGACTTTATAACACACTGGCCCGAAGACTAATAATCTGATGCAACTGCACGGCGTATTTCCTCAGCGCAGTGGTGCACATCGTGTTGGAAATTATGTTATACATTTAACTGATTTGCAATGTGTCGATAATGGATTGTTTTTGCTCCACTCCTTCCTGTTTGAAACTTTGTACTCTTTCTTACAAAGGAGAAACAAAACCTTTTCTACCAAAGCCTAAAATGCCTCTATTTTCGTAATGATCGCTGGAGATATTTAGAAAGATATAGGCGTTTTACATGTAAGTTCGATTATAATCTATTAGACAAGGCATACTTCCTATGATTCCACATTTTTCACAATACGCTTGAAAAATATTTCTCGGTTGCTCTACAAATGAAAAAGATGACCTTGTCATGATTAGAACTATAAGGAAATTTAATTGTTGACATTAACTTTTTGGTTTTTAGTAAAAATCTCCATCACTTTAAAATCGAACACGTTATCATGGGCTGGCCTGTGTATTCCCGTGGACATACTTACACAACAATCTCCTTTATACAAGTCGCTGGTTTGGCCACTACAGTGGTCACGTGATTCTACATTCCTGCTGTAAACCAGGGGCATTCACCGACTTCAGTCGTTCTTTCCATGAAAGTTTCTTTATATTAGGAATCCAGTTAAGATACACTACGATAATTGTAAGTCTATCTTAAGTGAATAAAGGAAGATATATTGTACAAAGATTAGTAAATGATGAAATTTATGTAGGTTGCTCTATGGTGTAAGTGCGACTTGTACTGGTTACGTGGTGAGCTCTTCCTCTAGCACGTCAAAGGGAGAGACATCACAGTGAATAGCAAGTATGTCCGTTTTGTGTAAGCTGTTCATGTATCTTGAATCCTTTTCTCACGGCAACACCATTTATAATCGACCTATATTTCTTTGTTGTTAACTGCCTGAAAGATAGTGTACCGGTGCGACTTGCTACACACCGGAGACTCCGACGATGTGTAACACATATTTATACATGTACTGAAATGTGAATTCTGCGGGTGAACATGTTTATAGCTGTCATTTGGAGGCGACATTTCTAAATAAACCGTGTTTTTGTACTCGTTGCTATGTTGAATAAAATGATACATTCACGACGTCTTTCAGACGAAGAATTTGTTGGATTTAGTACTTTACTCTGGTCTATTTATTTCGCCTTATCACGATATACGATTTGTGTACACTCTAACAAAGGTCTTTAGACGTTATTCAATGGATGGGAAACGGAGTTTTCTACAGTGTTCCCTCTGCCCTATACTCATCCCGCCCGACCTGCATAATGATCTTCTGTGAAACCGTAAATGTTTCTGAAATGCACTTGTGCACGCCGTCAGACCGCACGTATGTAGCTGACAATAAGTAAGTCTTGTTAAAGTGTACATTGTATTATACTGTATTTGCGCATAAACACGATTCTTGTTTTGTCGCAGTGTACATGTATATTGGTTAATAGAATGTACAGGCCTACGTTATAGTGAAAATTTGTAGGTTTTGGATTTCTTAGTTGACCGAGTTTTACGACTCACTAAGAACTAGCTTGCCTATTGCAAATCACACATTTGACTCTTTCATGACAAGTCGAGATCACCCCTTTGTAACCCTTCGTACATACACAAAACACACAACTTTAAATGCCGGTTTGATCCAAAATATTTGCATTAATTTAGTACCATTGAACTCAGTGATGTAGTTTCACATATGTGAATTAAGATTTCATATTCCTCTCATCGTCGTGTAGGCTGAATATTCCAGAGTACCTCGTCAAACATCAAAAAACCAAAAAATAATGATAGTAATAATAAATACATGATTTTATTTCTTCTCCTTTCAAAGAAAATCCCTAACAGGAGGCAGGTGTAGGTCCGGTCTGACAGTCTCTTAGCAATGCGCTAGCTGTCAGTTCAAGTCCAGTCATCAATATGAAAAATACAATGCAGTCATCAATTACATCTGATTTTCATGTCTTTGCAGGTATATCATACATGAACATAGAATTTCAATATAAGTTAATATAACTTTCAGATTGCACTGTCTTTTGTGTTGACCACAACAGAATTATTCATTCCCTACATAAAATTATTAAATTGTTTTTCATATATATTGGGGGGGGGGGGGCTCCGTGGCTGAATCCTCAAGCGCAGCGTAATGACCCAGAAGCCTCCCACTGATGCGGTCGCTGTGAGTTCAAGTATAAATAAATTATTACAAAGACAGTCCATATAAATGTTGGGGTTTTGGGTCAGAGTCAAGGGGGTCTTTGCTGCATTGTCCGTCAGCAAATTCCATGAAACCCTATTCAATGGTGACATATACAGACTTATACAACTCAGTGATCTTCGCAACGCCTTGCTGCAGAACCCACTAGGCGCTCTCTTGTTCAGCTAAGGCTATTATCGTCCAAAAGACTTAGACAAGTCGTGAATTCCTATTATCCGTAACATAATATTTTATGTCAGTGTGTGAATATACTCTCCAGTCGTAGTTGTTTACCTGTCACGACACGCGCATGGACTCTGTGAAAAGAGCCCTTCATAAGCGAATTACAGTGCAGATGTAGAGATTGCTACCGCTCTGCCCTATTGAAAGCCCTATAGATATCTTTGATAATTACAATCCCTTTAAAATTGAACTCTTGCAAACATGCAGTTATTTAAAGAGAAGAACATTAACTCCTCTTAAAGTACATCAACACTTGTTTTGTCACATAACAGCGTATACATCATTTGTGTCGTGATATTTCCATAGAACGCGTACACTACGAAACAAGGTGGTTACATCTGCGTTCCTTTGTAAGCTTTTTCCACCGAATAAAAACGGTCTATCATGCAGATCTTATTTAGCTAGCTAAAGGCAAATCCTACATTTTAAAGGAATGGTTTGCTCTGCAATATAACTTGCTTCAGTACAAAAGACTACAGCAAAGACGGCTAAGAACGTCTAACTAATGTTGTCGCTGTGAGTTCAAGCCCAGCTCCGGCAGTCTTCCTCTCCAGTCGTAAGTGGGAAAGTCTGGAAAGGTCTGGGGATGATGGTGGGTTTCCGCCGGGCTCCATCCGGTTTCCTTCCACCGCGATGTTGGCCGTTTTCGTATGAGCGTTCTTGAATGACGGATAAACACCAATCAATTAAATAAACAAAAAGATAAATACTTGCTCCAAAGCAACTGAGCATACGCCGAAACGTTAAGTGGCAATGTGCAACGTTTTGGGTGACAGACGAGTGCGTAGAACTTATGCGAATGTTTTACTAGACGACCATAATCGCTACTCTTACGTGTAGCACATTTCATCAATCATCTGCGTGCCATGTAACTGACATCATGCTTTACTCGATATAAGACTATCGTACATAACTTGCTTAGTTATTTCTTGTGTCCGTGAAATTATGCAATACATTTGTTTGGGCAAATATTACGTATATGTAGTGCTATCTATCTTCTCGGTACAGCAGGCGGTTGGTCAATAGCAGCGTGCAAAATATAAGCTCCTGCACTGAGTAGTCAAGTGGCACAGCCTATGATCTGCGCACGGTTAACGCCAGCGTATCCTGATATTGTCTGTATTTCAGTTGAAGCCAGCACGGTGCTAAATATTGTATATCTTATTTCCAGATTTCCTGTATGACTTAACACGTACGTGATGAAAAAAAACGGCTTGATGTGTCCAGTGCTAATCCTCAGATAATCCTTGTGTGACCGACATGTGGAAAGGTTATCCTTTTTCCTTGGCACTGCGATGTGTTTGTAGGACACATTAGGGGACTCCCAGGCCTAATAGTTAGCCCACTAGTGCCACACAACAACCCAGGAGCTTTACACGAGGGCAGTTATTGTGTGTTCAAGTCCATATCCCGCTGGGATTCTCATAGTGCGTTTCCCGGGGCTCCCACCACAAGGCTGGCAGTCGAATAAGTCAAAAATCATTGAGTAGGGCTTAAATACTTTAGGAAATGGAAAACAAAGCAAATGAAGCAAAACTTAATTTGCCCAGCTCAAATAATTCGAGTAAAAGGTTCTAAAGGGCTCTCCAATTTCCAGAACCCTTAAACCTGACCCTTGTCATAGAAGTCAAAAATCCTCCAGCTCTCTGTTCAACAATAGTTCATAACTCAGTCAAATCTAATCAACCAATCACATTACCGCACACGTCATTGAGTGAAGGATGCCCTATTGAACGTGCCAATTCTGTTTCCAACATCACTCCTGATAGTAACTGTGGACAGAGCGATGTGGATCTCTGCACGATCTGAGCCCTAACTGGTTCTAACTCCACTGAACCATGGGCTACTCGCCGTATACGCATTCATATTTATTCCATACATATAAGGATGCTGATTTTATGAATAATTGCAATCAAAGCGCCACCCAGATAAATATTTAAAGTAAACACCTAGTAATTACGATAACGAACTTTACATTTCATTTGGGTTAATTTATATTTCATGCATTGTTGGAAACTTAAGGGTGCTTCTGTTTCACATGTGAGCATCATTTATTTTTTATATAACTTTACCTTGGAGAACACTAGTTTTTCGCTTGTTTTGGATATGAGCCCAGAGATTACAAACCTGGAACGCCCTTCATGATCTACATGGGTAAGCCAATGTCGGACTACGCTTAGATGAGAGAAATCTCAATAACTGTGGCTCTGTGTGGAATGTAACTTTAATACTGAGTAAGTTGTATTATTAACTGTAGAACAAGAGATTAATACAGAAACAATAGCACGAAAGTCGGACGAAAATAGAATTAACACATGTGCTTTGTAAATGTTCCGTAAGATCTCTCCCTTGTCTCATAGCTGTATGGTAATAGATTGTTCATGCAAATGCAAGGGAATTTGAGTTTAGCGACAAAAATATATGTTTGAAACCACAACAAAGAGGCACAAGAATCATGTCAGTTTGTTTTGAATTAAATCAAAGTATCGATCGATGGCATCATTATTTGGGGTGACCTCACTACTGCTGTTCGAAAGTCGACTTTTATTTTATCAAAGAATTTGAGGTTTCGTTGATAAAAACACAGAAACCTGAAGTTAACTCTGGACTTTGTGCCAGTACACAACTGAGTGTGTTCAGGTAAGTACCTCCTCCCATTGCTGTACTCATTGTTCATGCCAGTCTGTATATTTCTAGCTTGGCTTGATTTTCGTGTTCTCATATCTCTCTCTTTGGCTCTATGGGTAACATAGCTCACTGTGTATATGTATATAGTCCTCTCTAATGTAAGTGCATCATATTTTGATAATGAGTTTGAATTAAACCGAAATATCGACCAAACTGGATTCATTATTCGGAGGCACCTCACTATTGCTGTTCGTTAAGTTCCTCTGTGGCTCATTTGAAGTCGAATTTCGGTAACCACTGGTCATGGATTTTGGCATAGAAAAACGTGTGAGCACGCAGTTTTTGAGAGTCTACGTATTAAGGTTTAGGTCACATTTTGATGAAGATAATGAGCAGTCACTTACTGAATATATGGCCTTATGTTAGGACAGAAATAAGTCAGTTAACGTCATTGATGTTCGTGAAGTTAGCCATCATGTTTTGCACTTCACATTGGAGCTTGGCTTTATTGTATTGAATTTACTGATGCGAAAACGGCTAGTGTTTAAAGCTGGTACTGAACACCAATATATGGCGCCTTAGTGTATGTACGGTACCGAGATCTAGATAGAGTTTGCTCAAGTTTAAATTATGAGTAAACAGTGGGTGTTAGGGGTCTGAAAGTGTATCGAATGAAAGACGCCCATACGATGGAGAAAATGCAACACATAAGTAGAGCCGAATTGATCGGGCTATAGCCGGACAGTGGGTGGCCGAGTTTGCATCATGAGTGTTCAATTGTGTTTTCTTAGCTGGCGTGCGGGGTGTCAGGGGTGCGTGGTGTCGTCCTCGATCTGGTACGGAGCGAACTGCCACAAGACGGTTAATATTAATGATATTACCAATGTGGATTTACTTTTATACGGAGAAAAGTAGAAGCGGACTAATTATTCCGTTCGTTAATCCACCCGTGGTTTTCATGATTGTATAGAAAAGATAAATTATTATTACGAAACTGGTCATAATATGTGACAACATCCTGAACGCTTTCAACCGCAGGTGGTCGTATCATTAAGCTGGATAGGGCTATCCACCTTGAGTCTCCCCTATTTGTTTATGTATTTGATTGATGTTCTACGCAGTGCTCTAGAATGCAGCTAACGTTATGATGACAGGAAACCCGGCAATGTCTGAATCTCACTAAGGAATGTAGTGTTAATTTGGACTGATTACATGGTGATGTGTATGACAAAAAATATAATTCCAGAAATTAAGGAAATTTGTTTAGATCTAATATTCCCCTGGAATTGTATACTTGTTGCAATAAGTCAGAAAACTGAGATATGACAATTAAGCTAATAAAACGTATTACGATAAGGTTGTATTCGTTCATTCATTTTTTTTTACCTGACAGTATTTTAATAACTGAATACCTTCAGTGTCTTCTGGAAAACCATGCCTCCAAAACGAGGCAGACATGATGTATTGGTCGAGATCAAAGTCTCACAGAGCAGCGCGAGATGCCTCGCAGGTAGGATGACGTCATTAACGAGGATAGCATCGGCGAATCGTCTCCAACAAATGAAGAAGCCAGGGAATTATTATGACAGCAATGTACCCATCTGACTAATCGGTTCGCATTGGATAGCAGTTCGTTGCATGTTGCTATCTTTATAGTTTACAAGATTACTCTGTATCACATTAGCCAGTTGAAATGATCTACACAGGATCCAGGTAAAACTTTTGTTGAGCAAAGATGTAAAACAATTACCAATGGACCAAATGACAGAGAGAACATTCGGTGGTAAAGAAAATTTATTGGCTGAAAAATCATAAAAACCCAGCATGTTTCATTTAATTAGAAATGTGACGACACAAACCTCTTAAATGTCAAAAAACTGAATCTGAGCATGTGACTCCATACCAGTATAAAAGATGATAAAAGGACAATGGCTTGGAAATGTACAAATTGGTGTCAGTAAATCCACGGAGTTTCTTAAACAAATGGGAATAACCCGGGATTAACAACATCACATGACATAACAACAAAATAAAGAAATACATAATTTGTAGAAGAACAAATAAAAATGTTTAATACATAACACTGTATTACTTTTAAGAAGAAAAAACACAAAGTGACAAATATAATCCATTATGATTCATACAATATCGGTATACAATGTTACATATCTGTACGTAATACTTATATCCTAATAAGCAGACAACAAAAACTCGCAATTCTTAGGCCTCGGGACGCATTCTATAGGCCTGGTCACAATTCTTACGAGTCCCCGTCTCATGAAAGTCCGGCCGTAATTCTTACTAACCTGTCCGAGATACTCTGGTAGCATTGTGTTGGAGTAAACCCGCTGTTCGGGCTAACAAGACAAACAGTGATACAACAACAGCTGAGTTGGCGTAAATGAGATTTCCTCTTACAAATAATACAGTGTAATCTTGCACATCATATACCTGTAAAAAAAGATCAACAATACCGGACCTTTGTCTCAAAAAAGGGCCAAAAGTTAACAGCAATATCCGTCCTTATCCTGATGTTCTCTGTCTGCTGTTCCGATGAAGAGGACCTATTTTAACGTAAAATTAAAATTAATAAGTTACAACAAGTAGAAAAACGCGAAAAACAAACTGAAGGAGGTTTCATTCTCTTTTACGTCCACCATACTCACACACAAAAGTGCAACGATGTTAAGCTAAAAAAACCTCAAGAATCGTCAATATGTATGATAGGAACAGATTCTAATGTGAAACTATAAAGTGATTTGTTTCAAGACAACCAGAAATCGAAACATGCAGTGCATGTCTACAATTCTGTTCCTTCAAGCCACATGTCATTATGCAGTTCTTGTGTCTTCATTTAAAATGATATCAAGAGTGTAGCAGAGTAACTCGTTAGCAACATCAGGAGCATTCGAAAGTACAATTGATAAAACCCATATCCGTACTGATTAAAGACATAGTTATTAACCTTTCCTCAGCGCAGGAATCAAAGTTCCGGATCGTCCTAGTAAACGTCATCACTCGGTGACTAGCATGACTTCCTTTGGTTTTGTGTTTTGCTAACTATCAGTTTTGTGTTAAATATTCTTGTATTGTGTGCATATTTTTTACGTGATCACTTTTTTCATTTGGTATGCCTCTTTACTTGGTTTCTACCGTGTGTATGTGTAAACCAGTCTCTTCAGTTTCTGATGTTTTTATTTGTCGCGTTCTGTTATTCATACTTACCTTTGTCTTTATAATGCAACATGTGCAAATCATATGAAGGACGACTCCCAGGCAAACAAAAGATGCACTCACTGAAAGAATGCAAAATTACTCGTAAACGAAGAGCCCCTATACATCACAAAAGAGTTAACGATTGGCAAAAAAATGTATTAAAGTAATCGCAGCAGCTTTCAGACCTGCTCATTCTTTTTGTTTCTGGTATTGTACTTTTGCTTCAAGACAAGACTGAGATGAACATGGATCGTGGCGGTATACATTGCTCACCTATGCCAGTAAGATTGACAGCTTGTCTCAAACAGATGCAGACAACCGCTGTAATGACTCCGACAATAAGGAGCAAAATAGAGAAGCCCAGCGACAGTCTGAGTCGGATGTCTGCAACGAAACATGTATGGTTCAAAAGATTTGAAAAATACCGCAATGAATGTTCAAGTGAAAAGTTGTAATAGCATTAGTCTGCACAATGACGCGCAAATGTTGGATATGCATGATTGGTTCAAAACAGCTAATTCCACTATACACAGGTACTCACAGCTGTGGCCATAGGCAGTTTCGAGTCAATCCTTAAAAAGAAATATGTGCAATACAGCAAACCGGACAAAGTTTACTGTTCGTCATTTTAACTTATATCACTCTTTCTGCAGGTTGATAGATTTTTTTTATTTCTTTAACAATATCTTGGAAAACAGCCAAAAATGAAAAGGAAATTTTGTTTTGATTTATTACCATTTTACTCTGGTACACATCACTATTGCCTTATACACTAAATGACATGTACAACTGCAAATGCCCCAAATTTGAGCTAAAAATAAACATTTCTGGTATTTTATAGTGACCTACAAGTAAAAACAGAAGTAGAAAAGGTGTCTTTGGGAATAGGTGCACTTACACCCCGCAAATGCG
Source organism: Acanthopleura granulata (assembly GCA_016165875.1). Taxonomy (NCBI): domain Eukaryota; kingdom Metazoa; phylum Mollusca; class Polyplacophora; order Chitonida; family Chitonidae; genus Acanthopleura; species Acanthopleura granulata. The sequence goes on from JABBOT010000006.1 coordinate 13,367,688, forward strand.
ATTTTTTTTAAACACGGAAACGTGACGGAAATTCCCATGTCTAATTTTATTTATTTTCGTTTATGTGTGATATCATCACATTGGGGGGTTTTGAAGCTCAATTCAATATTAGTAATACTCATTTCTAAAGATTCTAGTGTTTGATATATACCTGTGGCCCCGTGTCGCGTAAGGTGGCTCAATACAACAACGCCGGAAACAAGGGCGATCACACCGATAATTGCTGCAGGTATTGACAGACCATATCCCCAAACTGGCGAAGTATATCCATTCTCAGGGCGAACTGTGTTTGGCTCAGCAGACTGTGAGGCGCTGGTCATAACTTCTGTTCGACGGCATGACATAAAATTACAAAAAAAAATAAAAGCATAATAACTATTTCTTTCTTTCCATCATTTTGTATGTGTGATCGGAGATGTGCCAGAGGATTTGAACATGTCAAGATGAAGAAGACGATATATGTGCTAAAGGTCATAAAAATCTCTTCATCAGAGTGTGAAAGGAGGAAACCACGTACCAGGAACAATCATTAAGCGCTCAACTGATTTTTTCTTTAAGTTATATACCATGCATTCTTCTCTGTATGAGCCTATACAGACGACATATTTACATATATATAGATATACACTTTCAGTAAGTTCATGCCCCATGTATAGTTTAGAGGAGAAATTTCTCGTGCGGGAAAATTTAGTCAGCTTTTATTGGAAACTTCCTATCAGATTCATTTGGATACATTTTCCCGTAAGGCTCCGACATCTCCTGTGTTACTGTAATCGATAGTAAATTGTGGCGTAAATTCACAAGATCAATGTTTTGTTGTCAGGTCTCCTGTACAGGAAGCTAGAAAAGACCACAAGATGTTTTGAATGACCGGAGAGTTGTGGTGAGTTACCTTCAGACAGTCACTCCATGTCTATTTTGTAAGATGCTAATCTCTTAGCTCCCGTCATAGAGTGCTCAACCAACCGAAATCGCACCATCCTCTAGCCACGCAAGTCTTTATATCGTTTAGATTTTTAGCATCATGCCGATTAATTGTAGACACTAATGACGTGATCAGAATCACTCATCTGTGCGCTCCTACATTAATTAACACTAAACTTACACCAAACGACCATATTATAATACTCGAAAAACATCGTGGGCCATTGTGCATGTATGTGCCGGTAAGAACATGTAGACGTAGGTAAATCGATAGGTCCTTGTCACTGTAAATAAACCAACTGTGTTCGAATTTGTCGACTTACTAAATCGTTTTAAATATTTAGCAGTTCGTTAAAACGAATTAATAACTCGTATTTGAAATTGTTCTCACGGACTACCAATATGATGATATCAGTATGTTATAAGAAATAACTACCTATTAGAACAGAAAAGTATGCCTCTTCCTTTTTCAGATTTCACTGGTGTACACTTTAAAGCTGGACTGTCCGTGTGGAGAAGGTTTTTCTTTGCTCAAAATTGGCGCTTTATTTCCTAGATGATATAACTGATTTAAAGAATATAATTCGCTAGATGTCTTAAAGAAAAATATTTTGGAAAACCAGTAGGCATAGTTTCATGCAGCATGGCATGGTCTACATGATTATCTCCTCCTGCGACTTGACCATTTCGAACCCAATAAACACTCTGTATTATGCTTTAGCCATTGTGAGTAGACGTGTTTTGATCCGCCATGCAGACTAAAAACATTGCGCCCAAAAAAACAAAACAAAAAAAAACCGAAAATGCCACAACTACGTCATATCTGGCGCACTAGCTCCATTCAAGGGCAGAGAAGCAATGTGACAGTTTTTGTGTGAACCGAATCATTATTTTCTACAAGAAAAAAAGGAAGAAACTCCCCACATGCATATTTGTTTGCATCATTTTCCCATATATCACCGGTATATTATTCAGTCGAGTAAAGTAGAGCATAAAACCGGGACACTTCATCTTTAAATATCGCAGATATACCATTTATTTCCTAAAATGAAACGCCCTGGCAAGGTGGGGATATATACAATGTTATGCGACCAGAAAGCCCATATCAGTACCTTTATTGTAAATCGCGATGCATGTTGCTTCAGTGACTCGAGAAAATGTGGATTGTGGCAAAAGAGTACGCGAAGGTGTAGACTGCAATATACCGAGCGTTTTATGTAATCAACTCTACCCGGAAAAGTAAACCAGCATACTGTAAATTCTTCGTGGCGTAAATTTTTCATGTCAAACTCATGTACACATAATTACATGGTGAACTTACCGGCAGTGGTTGTCTCCCTTGTCCTGGTCTCTACCACTATCAACCTGGTGTGGCCTCTATCTTCTTTTTTCTTGTCGTAAGGTGCAAAAGCCCTGAACGTGTATCTGCCAGTGTCGTTCAAGCCCGGATTCCGAAGAATCAGTGAGCATCCTTCGCCCCAATTAACTCTGTCTCTGTACCTGTCCCCATAAAACATTTGATTCAAAGAGTCCTTGACGATGACAACATCTCCATTCTGGTCCCATCTGAAGTTACATTTCTGGTTTGGATTTTCCAGCTTGTACTCACATGGTAAGATTACCTCTTTCGTCTTTGGATGAGTGAATACTTTGAGGGTTGTTGTTACATTAACGGCATACACGTCTGTAATGAAAACGATTCCAGGGATTGAGACTATTACGTGGAATTCATGAAGTGTTAGACATAGATGTGCTAGGCACATACATATATATACAGGTTTATTAACAAATGATTAGTTATTAACATATTGTACTCTGGAAGAGTAAGCTTCATAATGTTCCCTCTAAAGTGGATGTGTTAATAGGATATTGAACAAACGTTCCAATTACAAAGAGACTGGTTAAAAGCAATTTAACCAGAGATCTCTCCGTTATAGAACTGTTTAGAAGAAACCCATTTTCTTATAACATTGCACCGAGGTGTAATTTTGCGTCTACATCAGTGTTACGAACCAAGTCCTTCTGCTCACTTGACTTGACGACCATATTGGATTTAATGAAAACCTTTAAAAATCTTCAGAAAAACCTCCGAACACATTGTTCTCAAACCTGTTACTTGGTATCTCGAAGGCCGTCCACTTGAAAAGGAAAGTTTTATTGGGGGAAAATGTAGAAAATAGTTATTGGGTAATTATGTCATTTGACCCCAAAACTGGTTTATTCAAAATATTTTCTAAACTGTTAAGAATTTTCCGGCCAGAAATGCTTTATCTGATGCAGTTCCGGACGCTGATTCTGACGTCATCCAAACCTTAAGTGGGTGAATCTCCATAACGAATGAAGCCAGAGATGCACTCTTAAGGCTAAACATCATCGCAAGACATGGATACAAATTTAATATAACCACAAGTGACGTCAGCAAACCGCAAGTTGTACTTACCAAAACAAAATCGCCATTTTTGTAAATTTTAAAATTGAAAAACTCATGGGGCTAAAATGGCAAGACAGAAGTGCGCGAATCTTAGATAGGTAGTAGGCCTGGACATTGTCTTTTGTGAGTAAAAGTTTGGATGTTCTCGGTCACGTTGCTTAGCTGCCATATTGGATTCATAAGAAAACTTTTCGGAGGCATTTTCTTCCGATAATAACATGGAATTGATCCTGAATTTTGCGCAAGTAACAACTGTTGCCTTAAAATTATTTGGAGAGATAAAGAATGTGTGCAACGTGTGAGCAAATAAGTGGAACCGGATGTCGTCATGTGAAAACAAAATGTTCAAATCTGAGTTTTTTAAATATGCTACCAGACGTAGAACCTCGTCTTATTTTTTTACTATGATGAATATTTTTGTCGCCAATTGCGATCAAAGTGCGAAAAGGAGCAATTTTCCCCATGTTCGCGGGTTACAGCTATAAAGCTTAGGATCGCACAGTGGAAAGCGCCACATATGTACTGTATGTGTGCTGAAAATTTGGACTCTCTTAAAGAGTGCAGGTTGTACAGGGCTTCAAAAGTTTACACAATGAATTCGTGTTTAGGATGAATGTACTGGTGTCGTAAGTATGCTACTCATGAATCTGGTATTATTTCTTTCCTGTTATGCGTACTCTCCTCCCTAATTGCGATCAAAACAGGAAATTTCCACATATTTGGAGATCATGTGACAGAAATACATTACAGCCGTAAAGCTGAAAATCACCAAGTACAAATCATTACATATGTACGATATGTGAGATTAAATTCGTTGAGCTGTGTCAATAAATAGATGACATGCAAGGATTCAGATATTGTTCACAGGCCGATTGACTACATATGGCATTTTCATCTATATGCATGAAATGTGGTGTACATGCAGTGTATGAATAGCTCCAAAAAATGTACGTTTCCTTATTAGGTCATCCACGAAGTTACCATTTAATTAACACAAAGTGACGACACACAGCCCGGGAATACCGGCTTTGAACACCGTCATTGCTACTTTAGCGGCTGTATTTTTTGTTTGTTTTTGGATTAACCGGGTCAATGTCCAACCTACGTTTTTCCCACTGTGTATGTTATAACCTGCACTGGCATTCAGTCACGCCTTCTCGAGGCCTTTGTATTTATGAGTTTCATGTCATTGTACATAGATCGTACATTCTGAAAAGATGTATTTGTGTTGAAAGCATGTTTACGGATCAAGCCATTCAGAATTGTCTTTATATTAGTCTATAAATATGAGCGACGAAGTTGAAAACTTTGCAGTGATCTTCGCTTACTTCCACTGGGGGATCTCTTTATTGAAGTTTCGGCTTTCACGCCAATTTGCACTCCAGTTTTCTGTACTTTCCCACTTTGTGAGCCTGTGTTTTGTTTGAGACGTTCCTTTGGAGCTTCTACCGCTTATTGTCTCTTTGTCCTACTACGTACATTTCATCCCAGCCTACCCTGAAAGTGACTTTGTCCACATTTCCAAGGACTGAAGCATACACCGACAGCTCGGTGTCATAGACGCTATTGTCAACCGTTCGCCCTGGAAAGTTGCACCTTGGCAGGGAGCTGGTTTATAGACCATCGCGGTCTTACCGAGCCCATCTGCTGTTTGTCACTTACAGGTTTTTCGTCCTTCATTTGGAGAATTCCGGTGAACTGTGGATTCCATATAGACGTGGGCTGACTCGCCTTTGAAAGCCGGAATATTCCATCCAGAGTTGGAAGCTATCATCAGTAATAGACTACATATTTTGTAATTATCTGCGTTGTTTTCGTATATTTTTGTCAGTTGTACTATTTGTCTATTTTGTTCAAATGTATGCATTGAACTGATTCAAGGGTCTTTGTGTTTCTTTGTTTGATCTTGTGAAAGGCCTGTCGCTGTTTGAGAGTCTTGCAAGCCATTATTCATCGCTGATCCTCTGCGTTAGTGGTACCCTTACAATCAGCTTACCTTGAGAACAAAGGTAAGCCACCACCACCACTGGTGTCCAGGTCGCCAATACTGAGCTCAGCATCATCAGTGCTCTGTTTTATCTTCTTGCTCACAGCTCCCTGTAAGTAAGCATTGTACCTTATACTTGTATTCAAACTTAGGCAGGTATTTGAAATGTTATTAGAAGACTGAAAATGTAAATGCAGAATATTTTACATTTTAATCCATTTAATGTATACGGAGGTCATCGGCTGTCCCATACTTATGGAAACATCCATCTACACTGGCTCAGATAGTAAAGAATAGGCACGATTTGCTTGGAACATGGATAGCGTTCATCACAAGACACGGGCAGTAGCTTCGGTTGAGATTATTGTTTGTTTGTTTGTGTAGTCACCGAAAAGAAAACAAGCAGTGACAAAATATTAACTGAGCATAACGGCGGGAATAAAGTCCAATGTACTTGATCTATCCCGTTATTGAAATACATTAGAAAACATATCACCATGGAAGGTAATAAACAAATTTCACACAATTTTTATAGGTAAAGTCAGCGCTATTGTAACAACCAAACGGCGCTTACAAAGAATCAGTCTTTAGTAAAACATTGCTATAGGTATTGCAACAATCCTGTATAAACAGATCCATCGAGGCAGAAATTTGATAATGTTACATTACACTGGCTATTTTCTGGATGTAGCTTACGTGATTTGTACAGGATAAACATATAACGTTGCCTGGCTTATATTGAACTGAACCGTTCAAATCGCTCAGTAGTTGACATGAATATTAAGAAATACAGTTTAAAGTGTTACAGATTGAGACAGTTAGCTCATATCTGTTGTACTATTATTGTTGACCTTAAGGAAATTCGCCTAACTTTGACTTGAAAAGGGACAGAGCGTGTAAGACCCATATTTAGCTTATTCCGTTCTTGCGGGCCAGCATTTCGAATATAGTAGAAGGAATGATTGGAACGGAAGAAAGGTCGATATAAATTAAGCCTATGAGTTCTAACTGGGATGTTATGAACGACAGGTTGTCTAATGGAGGTTCCACGAACGTTGCGCCTCAGAAGTTCTGGATTGTAGATATATTTGTGACATAGAAAGTTATAGAAAAAGAAAGTTTTTAGTATTTTTCTTGATGCAGAAAAACCTTCCATATCATGCAGTTTATGCCCTGTTTTACAAGGGATTTTATGCTTTTCCGTCGGAATGTTATGCTTTATATGTATGCCTCTGTTAACAAACAGGGAAATCGTGTCCCCTTTCTAATAAATGGGCAATGTGACTTTTCTTTATACACCAACACCATCGCGATATGGAAGCCAGATGAGAACATCTCCTCTCAAGCCTCGTGGGACGATGCCCGCGGCACGAGAAAGGTACCATTCCTCTGCGATTTGCACTGTCCTGCTGTTGTTGGTCTCGACCCGTAAAGCGTTTTTGGAGCGTACGAGGCCGGTCACCGTACGCGCGCAAACGGTAACGCCCTCGACCACTTGTGCCGCGTCTGGGTGTCGAGACCCCCGACAAGAGGACGGTAGCATTCGAGGCAGATTTTCACCGTCCTCGTGGGGCGGACCTCGACCCATGCGGCGCTGCACGAGTTCCATATCGCAACGCGTTAAAGTAATGCATAAATATTATATATTGGGTGTTTAAGGAGACCCGCTAATGGTCGGAAGATTTGTAGGTTTGGCAGTTAGGTCGTTCTGCATTGTACATAGGTCGGCCACTTTTGGGTTGCGCTTTTAAGCTATTTACACGTATTCTTCATTCACATGATAAAAGATAATTTTCTCTAAGAATATCAAAAGATTGTCAACTCTATAAACAGTGGCATTTCCAGAGCAACTCTGAAATACAAGTCTAATACACTTCAAAATGCTTTCCAGCCAGAACAAAGCCTGCAGTCTCCTTTTCTATGGTGGAATAATTTCTTGGATGTTTTTTTCTTTTGGTTTTACATCATACGCAAGAATTTGTCCATCATATGACGACAAGGAGTCCGTAAAATGTATATATTTTGTGTCTTCTGGTGGCAGGGCGAATCCATGCCTCCACTGTGTCATAATGCGGTAGACACCAAACACCAAATACTGGCACAGGAGCCGACCTGTCCTGTTTCCCTGCTCTAACCTGACAGTGCTGAACGCCAAGCGCCTCAGCAATAAGTGTCTTCTATAATGCATTTTTATTAATGTCATCATTTCGTCAAGAGCATGATCAGGAAACAAACAGTACAGTAAACAAGTGGAATAAATCCATCTGCTCGAGAAAGTAAACCCCGGCATTCAACAACATTATATATTATAACGTGGTATATTAGCTGGAGACAGAATGTATTTAAATGTCTCACTACTCACTTCAATTGTCTTTGTAACTCTGTTCTCTCCTGAAGAAAAGAAAAAAGATGCGATAGTGCTTTAATCAACACTGATGGAATTGTTTGCTAACGCTTTTTGTTTGCCTAAAAGTCGAATTACCAAGGTCCCTCTTCATTATTGCGGCTTTATAAACTATAATAGCTCTTCTATGAAGAAAGACAAACAAATGCTTGTCTTTAACAGAAACGTAAAGTAGACATTATTATTTAGATCTGGCTTATGTGTAACGTGATTAGATTTCGCTTACTTTCCAAACAGGTAATGAAGCAGTGGGTACTCACCAGGTGGTAGTCAAGTGTTCTTGGGAATTTGTACAGGTACACGGTTTTAAAAAGCGGGTATACGCCTGTAAAAGTCAAGTGATACGCAGGCATGATGGCACGTCTGTAGTGTAATATAGATAGCATGCATATGTTTAGTACACAAGCAACTTTTACTGGGTTTTACTTTGTCCCGCACCAGTAGTTAGATATTTAGGTTAGGGGAAAACCCAAGGTTATTCAGTTACGACTTGCATGTCCCCCATAATGTTGACACACTTCGTCCTCGTGGTTTACTCTGCACCACAAGTGTCTGTGTATCAGCCCTGCTCACACTACATGTCCCCAGTCGGCGTTACACGTGAGCTCCTGTCTGTGGGCACACTGTACACAGCTCGTACCTGTCTACAATGCATGATTTGCACACGTATCGCCCTACATACAAGTAGTATTCCCACAACAAAAGCAAGAATCATATTTTTTTTTGGTAACATTTATTCCCATATGTTGCTTAAAGGTCTATATGGAAACCAAATTAGTATGTAATAAATATATTTATGTTTTAAGCTCACAGATGGAAAGCAGTTTTAACACTAGCTCACCTGAATTTATCGGTAAGAAAGTGTATATGTGGTGGAGATGATGACGACGAGGATACATAAATCTTTTCACAGGAATTCACATATATTTATCCACTAACAGCAAATGGTAGCAGTATTTGGAACTATGAAAATACACTATAAACAAACGATTATAAGCTTACCAATAGTTTCTGCTCATTCTTGGGAACAAGTTTTCGTATATATATATCAAGACAAATATGTAGCCCCAAAAATCTAAAAGCAAAACGGCATTCTTTGATTTTCTTTCAGTTGGATTGTTTTCGTAGGTGATGCAGTGTACAGACATGTCAAAGGCGGACCTTCTGCTAGCTTTTTATTATATCACCACAATCATTATTTCATAATTGTGTTTCTATACACCTACGTACTTGTACCAGGTAATAATTTACTTTATAGTGGGAAACTTCAATTTTGATGTGCAATGTTTATAAACTTACATTTTTGCTGATATTTCCATTCATTTTAAGAGAAGAACTTTACTTACTCTCCTAACACCAGGAAAACCAATTTTGATCACAGTGTCTGGAATTGTTAGAAGGCACATCCTGATTTAATACTATAGAGGTAAGACTTATTGACCTACACTTAGGTACTTAAAGACAGTGCATATAGGATACCACCAGATTTTAAATGAGGCCTGACGAGATGTGCTCAGTGATCATATTTACCTCCCGTGGTAATATGACATTTTATACCCCTGAGTAAGTCTACAGAAGGCAAGCGACTATACGTACCACTGCTACTTTCTTGTGCTTCAAATTAGCACATTTTACCGGACCATGACGTACATTGTAATGGAAATATGAATGATTAGATACTTAGGATATACGTCATACTAAACATTTTACGTCGTTATTAACCCCTTTTCTGTCATATGACGACGAGGAGTTCTCAGCATGTATATATACTGTGTCTTCTTGTGTCAGGGCGAGTCCATACAACAAAAGTGCTGGCGCGACTGAAACGTCGTGCCGAAGACATCAGACGTGCATTGTACTTTCACACTATACTAACGCCGACCGAGCCATCATGTTTCCTTGTTCTAACCTGCCAAGCGAAGGTAGCAAGAGGTACATTATATGCTATCACCCATCCCGTGATTGATCCCGGATGTCCCGGCCTGAAGGCGGGCCCTCTATCCATGGACTGAACCACCGAAAAGATCTGCTCTGCACATGCCCTTGACCTAACTGTAAACCGAAACTGACCCTGTATGTACAATCAGACTAACATCAGTCTCGTTCACCAACCTTGGAACTCGTTTTGCAAGAGGTATAAGGAAGCTACTGACCTATATATTTTTGGTTACTTTTTCGTGGGTTTGAATGAATTTTTTTTCAACTCAATCCAAGGGGTTTGTACCTTGAAACAGCTACATATATTTAAACAACAATCAGCAATAACAGTCAAAAGTCATAAACATTCTTTATTGGACTCAGCGTTGGCTAAGAAAAATAGTGTACAACTAGGCGTCGATATGGATATTCGTATTCCAGCCGTCAACGAAAAGGGGCGTTCAGGGTGAATAACCTCTTTCCAAAAATGACAAATAACACACACCACCAAAGAACTAAGAAAATATATATAATATAAAAATTAGGAAGGATTTAAGCCCATTTATTATGAAAAAAATGTACATGTCCGAAACTGTTTCACCGTCACTGTGCCGCTTTGGAGACGTTTCCACATTTAAACAGAGCAACTGGGTATGACCGAAGAAATATGTTTACGCCTATGTTTCCAAAAGCCAGCATTCATAAACTGTTGTCGCTACGTGCTTGGCTATTTCTCTCTGCCGTGTTAGTCTATTTGTATCCTGATTACTTCCGAAATTTAACTTCGTCGTGTGGAAACGGCTGGCGTTTATCCTAAAGTTATCCTGTGCACAGCTAAAGGACCGATCTTCTGAGGTCCTGATTGCCAGTCGTTTAGCTCTCCACGGAGAGTTGTGTTTTAGTCCCCGTGTAAAACATAAGGTGGTTTTAAATTGACGCACGTTAAAGGACCTTTATGAATTCGACCCTATGTGTTTTCCTGTGTCGTCAACCGTGGTCGCCGTCTGCGACTGTCCCGCACCAATGTCTACGTTTTACTACCCGCCCTACTTACATGTATTTTATAGGCTCAGTTGGCACAATCAATCGGATCCTGAACATCACGACTATCTTTAGGAACAAGTTAACGTATATGCATACATGGTGTAAAACTGAGGCGACCAAAGAACTCTGACACGTAAATCTGATAATATTTATCTGTTACCGAAAAAATAAAGGGACAAATAATACTTGACACTCAAGCTGTACACCTATGACCTCAAACCTATGACTCACATAGTAAATGTAACAGTTTTTTTATACATGAAAACAAATTATACTTTTATTATGCTATTATTTTGCTCGCGTCGAAAGTTATATGCCCTGGTAATCAAGATATTTTGTGATCTGCTACACTATTAGAAAATTTTCATAAACTTACGGGCAAAATTAAGGCCAGGCAACAGGCTGACACGTGTTTTCACTGTAAATAACGGTCATACTGGCCGTAATGTCATCGTGTGAAATAATATGTGAACCCTACACAGATCACGAGTTTATCCTATTAAGGGCGTTTTACCACTAAACCGACTGTACCAGTGAAAACCGTTTGGAAATAGCGGAATCAGTGTAGTAAACACACAGACTCCTGTCAGTGTAAAGTCAGTTCAAGATGTACATTCTGTCTAATGTATAATGCAGAGCGAAAGACGACAGGCTGTCATCTCTAAGTTCATTGGGTTTCATTCGACATAATGGAAACCACTACTACACGATACAGAGTGATTTACCAGCATCGACAGCTGATGTATAGCTGGTGTTCCTCGCTCACTGTAAATCATCTGTCTCGGACCGTCGAGTCACGATGCTGTGTGATACAAAGTCTGTACTTTGTCACAAGACATCTGCTCAGTTTTAATGTCGAGGGTTTCAAGGGCTCTACTGACTGTATATTCTCCTCAAACACTCAACCCGTATTTGTAATGTTTTGTGCCAGAACGATGTAGGCCTCGTCTGCCATCCTTTGTGGTTGTAATGGATACATTGTGCCACTTGTACGAAGTAATCGATGTACACCTTATTTATACACCAATCCGCCATTACCATGAGTATTCCTTAAGGCGGAATGTTTGGGTATTCTACACTACAAATATTTTTTTTCACAGAACTATGCATTGCTTATGCCAAGGACATCAGAAGATTCCCCCTGTACCTGCCAAAGGGCAATGGTTAAGTCACTCCGAGGACTCCAAGTCATTGGTCAAAGACAAGGGGTTCGCCATGGCCAACTGATTCTCAAAAGACCAAGTATTAGACCATTGCTAAGTGATGTCCTTAAGGACAAATGATTGGTCAAGCACTGGTATCAATATATATGTAGATAAAAGGACACAAATCCAGAAATATGACATTTAAGAAACTGAAATTCTCATGATTTGATTGTTTTTTGAGGTTCAATACACATCATACTGACAGTCGCGTCCATGGGTACGGAATTTGTTATCATTAGAAGTTTGCCAATGTGGAAGGCTATGTAGTTCAGGATACATGTATGTCAACATTCTTATCTACTGACTCATTTCACTAACAGGATGTGTTGCATTCACACCGACCTTATCGCTGTTGTGTACCAGTGTCATGTACATACTTGGTTTTCTGTGTGAGAGTGCTTGTGTCTGTACCTATATACATGAGAATGATATCGGCGGATTTGTACACGGAAAATATTACGTCTGTGAACTCAGGCATTTACTGCATCAATGTAATAATCATTGGATTGGAGAGCTTACGCAGAATCACGATTCCGGTGGCTGTTAGTCCATGTCAAGCACAGTCATTGTATCGTATAGAGAGACAGAACACACCTTTCGCCTCTCCCAGGACAGCTAACCAAGACTGACCATTATGAAGCCAAAGTAAAACAGTAATTTTAGGCACCCATGTCACAGTTGTCCATCTATAATTCGCCTGCAGTATTTGTGTCATCATCAGGAAAATATGTACAATAAGGAGTAACAAACTCGCTTGTAGGCTACAGGTACATATATACTAGAACAGCTTGTCGACTATATGCATTACCAGTCCATTACTGTTGACATGGTATAGTAGATACACGCACGCAGGTCCTGACATAATTAAGCAATGCCGCTGTCTTACCATAATTGAACCGATATAGTGCAAATGGCACAACGGCATAAGAAACTGATGTTTATTCCTATCAGAAGAGAGGCAATATCTATAAGGATAACCATATACCGGTACCAAGATAACAGATTCACCTGTGAGTTATACGGCATTAGTAGACAACTTTAAATTTTGTATGTATGATACGACATAGAGCAAAACATGTGACTTTAAACTGCCTGCGAATATTCGTCACTTTATCTTTCGGCGTTCAAGCCGTATATCGCTGTTCCTGAACATATTTATGGTAAATGTAAACTTTTCATCAAAAGCAAGACAAGAAAACAAACACTATGGTTAACAAACGGAACAAGTCTAGTCAAGAAAAGTTAGATCAGAGACAGATCTATGTTATACGTCTATGACTTGTGTCTAACACGGTAAGCTAACTGGGTTCAAAATATATTTAAATTTCTTATTACTTTTGTAATTGCCTTTGTAACTTTGTTTCTTCCTGAAGAAAACGAAGAAGATGGTAATTGGATCAGCAAATTAAACTGAACGACAAAGATATTTGTTAAAGCTTGTCCACATGATGACTTCACAAAAGTTATTATTCATTATGGTTATTTTATAAATTTATCCACTTTTCGATAAACAAACTAGCAAACAAAAAAACAAAAAAAAAAATAACAAACAAAGAAACAAGGGGGAAATATAAGAATATAAAGAGAGACATAATCATTTGATTTCAATTTTGTGGATTGTTATTTTAAATTACTTTTCAGTCACCAGATCAACCACAATAGATGACAGCTCTGTTGTGTTTGTGAATATTGCACATCGGTAGGCCTTATATAGCAACGCTGTTTCTGCCTGGCTGAGTTTCTTTGTATTGCCTGACCCACTTTTTTACAGTTACACTGTTATTTTGCAGTTATTGTTCTGAGCACACATTTATTAATATATACATTTATGGTCCATGAAAAAAATTCCCACTGTTCATTTATAAATGCAGCAAAGCACATTTTCCTCCATAGGGAACAAAAATATTCATAAGTTGCAGTATAAATGTTTTGGTATTTTCGTTCAATTTTTTTTGAGGTTAAATTCCGATAAAATGTACTAACTCGGCTTAAAGGTGGACAATGAATACTTCCCTGTTTATTGAATATTGCCTTCACTTAACGTCGCAATATACTGTGTGTTGGCCCTCACATTTGAAGGCAGACGAAATGTCAAAGGGCTTGAACACCGGGGCGAACAGCCACGTGTAGGTTGTATGGAATTAATAGACAGTCTGAAATTATGTGTGTATTCTATGGACAGACTGTTGCATATTTGACTTTAAAACGTTGCAAATGTTCGGCACTCTCGTTTTTGGTGTGTATAGCTGTGTATAGCTGTTCTTGAACTTATTTAATGTAAATGTAAAAAATTAATCAAAGGCAAGACAAGAAAACAAACAGTATGATAAACAAACGGAATAAGTCTAGTCAAGAAAAGTAAAATCAGAGGCAGACGTATGTTATACCTCTATGACTAGTGTCTAACACGGTGAGCTAACTGGGTTCAAAATATATTTAAATTTCTTATTACTCACTTAAATTGTCTTTGTAACTTTGTTTTCTCCTGAAGAAAATGAAGAAGATGGTAACTGGTAAAGCAAATCAAACTGAACGACAAAAATATTTGTTAATTCCTGCCTACATAATGACTTCACAAAAGTTATCATTCTTTATGGTGATTTTATCAATTGCATCCGCTCCTCAGTAAATAAAAAAAGGGGAAAGAAACAAGAGAGGAATATAAGAATATAAAAAGAGATATAAACACAATCATTTCGATTTCAAATTTGTATATCTTAATGTTAACTTACTTTTCAGTCACCCGGTCAGCCAGTGTAGTGATCACAAGATGAGAGCTCTGCTGTGTTTGTGAATGTTACACCTCGATAGATCTTATATCTCAGCGTTTTTTCTGCTTGCAGGAATTTCTTTGGTTTGCCTGATCCACTTTCATATATGGGTTCTCAAGTGACACTGTACACCTGAGCCTGTACATTGTGCAGTCATCTCTCTGATTCACTCGACTAACACAATTATACTCATGCAGACGCGAAGTAAACACTGTAAACACACAGGCACCAAAGAAGGTCCAAGTTTTAACTGATAAACCTAGATTTCTTCCTTGCTCAAATACACTTTGAAAACTAATTCATACAATTTTTTGTCCATGGAAAAAAGTTACCACTGATCATTTATAAATGCATCTAATCACATTTTCCCTATAGCCAACAAAAATAGGCATGAATCGCAGTATAAATGTTTTGTTAGTTTTTTGTTCGACTTCTGAGAAAATACACCGACTGAATTTAAAGGTAGACAATGAATAGTTCCCCGTTTGTTGAACATTGTCTTCAATTAACGTCGCAATATATTGATTTACAAACTCATTGCAGCTTGTGAAATTTTAATATGTTGGCTCTCACATCTGACAGCACGGGAAATGTCAAAAGATTTTACCACTTGGACAAGGTTGTAATTCAGACGTTTGAGATTTAAGAGTCATAACCAAGTCAAGCTAACCACACTGAACAAACATTGCATATAGACAAGACCGTGTATAATACTTCATTGCTTATCTAAAGAAACATCTGACACTTCCAATAAATCAGCCATTTCGGAATTTCTGCCCTGCAAGTTTGGCTTTGTCCATGCAGAGCGTCTATTACAGGGCACCTCTGGGGGCTTCTGTTCAGTTTATACTAAAACGCAAACCACAATATGACAGGTCACACAGTTTGGCCTCTACACAATCATGTGCTTTTACGCTTTGTGTAGGAATGTTCCGCTTGGTGTGTGTGCCGTAGTTAACAGAAAGTGGTGTAATACACACCCGCATGTCATTTATACACCAACCCCATCGTCACATAAGTAATGCAAGACTATTGTGTATCTTTCCAGGACGATTATTAATGCTCACAAGGCCTGGAGTTTTGTCATGTAGCTCGTCCAGCACTGTATATATGTCAGACACCTCTAGGTCGTGAATTGGAATGTTAGAGTTTTAATTTAAAACTGTTTCCAAAAAATGCAGGGGAAAAGGGTAAACTCTCTTTAACCCACTAGACCTTATTTACATTCCACTGACTCAAAACAGGTGTGTTTTACCTGAGTGGATACAACACCGGTGTGTGGTACATCCCAGATCTTAGCACCCTAACGTTTACGGATGATTCATCTGCTTACCCACACCTTGACAGGTTTACTAAATTCATGTCTTACTATGACAATGGCGGTGGAATTCAATATCATTCGTTCTGGTTGGAGGTTCTTGTTTTAGTAGAAGTGTAGGTTTGGGGTGGTGGTGGTGGTGGAGAGTTTGAGGGAGGGAGGGGTGAAGACAAAGAAGTTCTGTCCTAGCCGTTCATGCGAGGTTGCCAGAGCCGTCTATAGGAACGGGAAGCTGTGACATTTTAGACGATATTTGCCAACTAAAATCGTGTTAGACAGCCTGGTTAAACAGTCCCTTCGGTGACACATCATACATATATATTAATAATTTAAGGGTTTTCAGGCAGCGAAACTAATATTCCAACTAACTATTCTTGGAACTCCAATAAAATAAATAAATAAATAAAACAAAGATGTTCTTTTTCTTGGTGTGGGGGGAGATGTAAGAAAAAAATCTTCTCATATTCTACATTGTTGTATTCCTTTAATACATACATTAATACAGAAATAATAATAAAGAGGGGAATATAACCATGTACAAAGTGAGAAGGCTTTTTGTGTTTTCTAATAATTACATATGTAAACGGGTATATGATTGTGCTTTCGGCGGAATGTATAGGCACTGGGATCCCAAGGATGGTGGTTTATCCACTCTGGGCACCAGCAGACCTGGTCCCAGTTGTGGTAGTTCAGGGATGCCCGTAGTAATACAGCTCGATGTTTTCTCGTCTGATCTCAGTTGTATTTGTTGTCATATTGGAATAGTTAGCTCACAATTCCACTATCTACCCATATCTGTCATAACATCCATTCAGTTCTCCTGTGTTAGGCAGAGTTACGTGAGTTTGGCACCATTCCTATGCTGTTCTCTTACTCCACACATTATATCAAATACCTTTAAACATCACGCATGACTTGATATCTATGTCATAATGTCATTACAGAGAAAAGCTGTTGAAGTTTTCCTGAATCACCTGTCATAATACTTGGTGTCTACAGTCTAACAACCACACCGCCATGGCTGATTTTTTTAACCTCCCGAGACTTATTTTGTGATGATGTCCTCATCAGCCTGAGTTTGCCTGGTTCCTATTATTGTCTGCTGATATATATGTATGCAGATGCTTTGGCGTTTGTTTTTCTTTTGGGTGGGATGGATCTTTTCTTTATAAAAGAGATTTCATTATCCTACGAAGATGAAATAATTGGTAGAGTAACTACCAATTATTTCAACGAAATATCAACGTGAAAAAGGAGCGTGTCGTGGCCGTGTGGTCAGATTTGTTTTCAATGCGATCGCTAGAACACTGGAGGTGCGGGTACAAATCCGATCTTAATTCGACAGGAAGTTTGTGGCTTTTTTCTCTTCATGTGGCCTCTGTGACAATAAACGCAATAGTTATGTAAACACTTCCTAAGGGTATCGAAGCTTTAAACGACAAACACACAATTGTATTTAAAAAATGAAAATTTGTGAACTTCATATCAGCACAGTGATGGATTGCAATGGCAGTTATCGTATTCAGTTAGGAGAGGAACATGGAACTAGAGCACGTGGACTAGTTGAGCATAATATTACGTAACCTAATTACAAAATTTATACCTCAATCATCCATGTAAAATAGTGGAAACAATATCATGAAAATAATAAACAATGTGCTAGCTTACTTAAATCTCACTGCTTTTCAATTCAGAGGGCATTCTACAGTATATGACGTTATTTATCTTGGGGCAAATCGCCGTGTACCTGGTATGTAAAGAAAACCAAACTTTTGAAGAATTTTAATCCGTGACAAATTTAGAGGCTTGAACGATACATATATCATTTATGTATCATGAAATTTTTCCTCGCATCGGTTAAATAACTAACTATGTGGTGTAATCATGAACACTCGCAGCCTTTATGCATAAATCGATGGTCATTCCACAAGCCTTATCATTGTTCTAAAAATAGCCCTAATACTTGTAATACCACTGAACCATTTGATGATGAACATATTTATATGCGTTTTAGGATTCTCTGTTCCCCTGAATTCTTATTCGAGAACGTAATGCTACATGGTGGCCGTCGTAAATTAAAGTAAAACATTGTTGAGTACACCGTAAACACAAAAGTAAATAAATTAATCTCATGTGATCTCATGTTTTTTGATAAAATTAATTCAAAAATCCTGTAGTTACACTGATGAGTTTTACGCAATACGCGAGTATTGTAACTCCGAAAAACGAAGACTTCATTATGACCCCATGTTTCGACATTTTATTTTGCCATCACCAGGAGAGTGATCGGAGTGGACAACCAACGACACATATACATTTTACAAGGATGTGAGTTGTTACAGTAATGATTAAACATCAAAACCAGTGATTTATGTTATACTGTCAAGCACATATAAACAGAAATTGCAGAAGTAACAGAGAATAATAAAGCCATAAACATTAAGTTAGATAACTACTGACTAATAAACGATCAGGAAAACAAAGTTGCAGTAAATAGCCAAAGGCTGGTGATTAGCCCGGACACATTCACCACCGCTGTCTTGACGATATCATGCAGTAGACTGAAGGATTCTTCAGTATGGCATCAAACCACAATTAATGAATTAATGACTCGGCTACCCTTTCGTTTCAAATTTAAGATCCGCACTGTTTTAGATATTCACTGATGCAACGGCTGTTTTGGAGAAAAAGAGAAGATGGCATCATTCAGTCTGAAAAAATCTATTCCCAGTCCCCTGCAACTCGCTCGCTTTTCACCTGTTCAGCACGTATCGGTGCAGAAATGATTTTGTTACATTTCCAAGCGAGTTTTCTTTTTTGTTTTTACAAACAAGTTGAATTATTCTCAGATTGTGTATCTCATAAAATGAGATCTTACTACCACAGGAATTGTAAAGTAGAATCCGATTTACAGGGTTACCAGGCGCGTCAGATGGAAATGGCAACCATTCCGACCTGTTTTTATCCGCACCTCCAAAATAACATGTTAGATTAATGTTTGTGTTTTCTTTTAAAAATACACGACGGTTTAAAAGTTTTTAAAACATGCTCACTGTGGTTATACACTACGATAATTGTAAGCCTATATTAAGTGAATAAAGGACGATACATTGTACATAGATTAGTAAACGATGAAATTTATGTATGTTGGCGTATGGTGTAAGTGCGACTTGTACTCGTTAGGTGGTGAGCTCTTCGTCTAGCACGTCAAAGGGAGCGACATCGTAGTGAATAGCAAGTATGTCCGTTTTGTGTAAGCTGTTCATGTATCTTGAATCCTGTTCTCACACCGACACCATTTCTTTGTTGTTAACTTCGTGAAAGATAGTGTAGGGGTGCAACTTGCTACACACTGAAGACTCCGACGATGTGTAACACATACTTATATATGTACTGAAAGGTGAATCCTGCGGGCGAACATGTTTAAAACTGTACTTTCTAGTGGAGGTGATATCTTTAAATAATCCAGTCTTTTGTACTCGTTGGTATGTTGAATAAAATGATACACCCACGACGTCTTTCAGATGAAGAATTTGTTGGATTTAGTACTTTATTCTGGTCTATTTATTCACGATATACACAATACGATTTGTGTTCACTCTAACAAATGTCTTCACACGTTATGCAATGGATGGGAAACGGAGTTTTCTACAGTGTTCCCTCCGCCCTGTACTCATAATGATCTTCGGTGAGACCGTAAATGTTTTCTGAAAAGGCACTTACGCACGCAACCAGACAATACGTATATAGCTGGCAATAGGCAAGTCTTTTTAAAGCGTACATTGTGTTATACTGTACCTGCGCATAAACACGACTCTTGCTTTGTCACAGTGTATATGTATATTGGTTAATATAATGTATAAGCCTACGTTATAGTGAGAATTTGTAATTTTTGGACCTTTCTTTTCTGACCGAGTTTTACGACCCACCAAGAACTAGCTTGCCTATTGCAAATCACACATTCGATTCTTTCATGACAAGTCGAAATCACCCCTTTGTAACCCTTCCTACATACACAAACACACAACTTTAAATGCCGGTTTGATCCAAAATATTTGTAATAACTTTAGTAATTAATTACTTATATGGGAATTAAGATTTCACATTCCTCTCATCGTCGTGTAGGCTGAATATTCCTGAGTATCTCGTAAAACATCAAAAAACAAAAAATAATAATAGTAATAATAATACATACACGATTACATCTCCTTTCAAAGAGAATATACAACAGGAGGCAGGTTTAGCACGGCCGGGTCTAACAGTCTCTTAGCAATGCGTTAGCTTTGAGTTCAAGTCCTGCTCATGCCGGCTTCTTCTCCGGCCATAAGTGGGAATGTCCGCCAGCAGCCTGAGGATGGTCTTGGATTTCCCCCGGGTTCTGCCTTTTTCCTCCCACTCTAATGCTGTCAGACTTTGTATAAGTGAAATATTCTTGAGTACGACGTAAAACACCAATGAAATAAATAAATAAATCAAAGTATAAACCTGACCTCCGCTGTGTTGCAACTACAGCAGAGTGATATATATTAGTTTGCCGAAGTTAAACTCTATTCAGTTAAATGAATATCACAAACCACTTGCTAAATTCATATCTGATAAAAAGGGGAATTATTTCAATTTTATTGCCCTCCAGTAAAGAGCACCTGGAGAAATTTACAGACATGCCATCTTCAGATTTGTGATATTATGGCTCATAAAAACAAAATTTCGGGTAGGAAAACAGGTTATTTAAAAAGGCTGTTGCTTGCAAATGTTTAAATTGTGTCAATGTAATGCAGTACTATGCATGAAGCATACATCTTCTGCAGGTATTACAGGTACCATTATTATGAACAATACCAGATCTATGCTAATGTCACCTGCTGTGTTTAGCAACATTCATCTCCAAAATCATGGTTAAAAAAACCCCCCAGCAGACATTATTACTACAAAGACAGTCCATATAAATTTTTGGGGTGTTGAGTAAGAGGGGTCCCTAATGCATTGTTCTCCAGCAACTTCCGCGACACCCGATTCATTGGTGACATGTATAGACTCAATGATCTTCACAACGTCTTGCTGCAGAACCCATTAGTTGCTCTGTTGTTCAACGAAGGTTATTTTCATCTCCCCTTGACATATGTCCCCGTAACATTACTACAAGATTCCGTCCGCTGTTGATAGAAAGTTGACCCAGATTAATAACACGCATATCTCGTTGAATTGCTTTCGTCAAAAGACAAGTCGTAAATTGCGGTTATCAGTCCGTGAATATACTCTCCAGTAGTAATTATTTACCCGTCACGAAACGCGCAAAAGAGGCATATTTAAGCGGATTACATTGCAAATGTAGAGATTGGTACTGCACTGTCCTATTTAAAGCCTTGTATATATCTTTGATAGTTACAATCCCTTTAAAATTGAGCTCTTGCAAATATCCAGTTATTTAAAGAGAAGAAAATTCACTCGTCTTAAAGTACATCAACACTTGTTTTGTCACTTAACAGTTTGTACATCACTTGTGACGTGATATCCTCATAGAACGCGTACACTCTGCACGTATGCGTTCCTTCGTATGCGTTTTCCACCGAATAAAAACGGTCTATCATGTAGATCTTATTTAGCTACCCTAAAGGAAAGTCTTACATTTTATAGGAATGGTTTGCTTTGCAATTTAACTTGCTTCAGTATAAAAGACAACAGCAAAGACGGCTTTGAACGTCTACCACTATAGTACAGCCTGTAACAGAGTAAATGTTACAGTTGAAGCAGCTTTAGCTCTAGTTCTAGCCACAGGCCTTGTAACAATACTACAAAACTGTGATAGTGGCAGTGCACTGGTAATACAGGTGTTAGGGCCAACTATGATAAATAGTATTACAAAAAATCGGTAGTACTACTGTAGCCGGCACAGCAACAGTAGTATATTCTCACCGGAAACCGCTTTGTTGCCCTCCTTTTCGGGTATACTACTAAAAATATTTAATGTATATATATATATATATATATATATATATATATACACACACACGTACACACGTACACCCACACACACACACAGGCTGGATAAATTGCATTCCATATAAGAATGTTAAGTAAACTTAACTAAGTGAATTTACTTGTAATGTTTCATTGGGGTTTTTTTTCCCCACCTCTTTTTACGTTTGAGGGGAAAATGTCTGCGCCGTTCCGTTGTTGTTGTATCACAGTTCGCTTTTAAATATCGAAATGATGCTCGCTTAGGGGCATAAGCAAGCTTCTTCATGAAGCCAATGATTACTGGTAATATTCGGTAATTGCATCAGTTGTCCATTCATCTCGTAAGTGCACCAATTTAAAAGCTGCCATTTTATTTCTAGGTAGACTTTAATTGAGAGTGAAACCGCACTGAGAGATTTGGGGTTAAGTGAACTTGCCACACAAAGCCGACACACTGGTCAGTAAGCTCGGGATGTAAACTCAACTAAGTCGTACTTATCTCGTGGGTGTAATCGTGGATGAAACCAATTTGAAATATCAGGGCGATAAAACAAGCGGGGAGTTAAATGCAGTACACAATATTTGATGGCTTCTGTCAGTGGAGTTCATCGCGTTTATCTGTGGTCACAGAGAAAGTTCTTTTGGTACAGACAAAAATGTTGGCCTTTACGTCCAAGAAAAACCCTAATAACGCAAGTATGTGTGATAGCCAAAGAACATTTAAATCTAAACCAACCCTTATATTCTTCGACATGTTTGTCCCCTTGCTTCATAATGCATTTACGCCTCATTATGTCGCTCACTTATCGTTGTTTTCTTGTGTCAGGTAGATCTCAACTGGAACATAATTGAACTTATCATGCTACCTCTGGGACACTCCATTTCTAGGACATACCTGCTCAACCAATCACAGTATTCTGAATCATGAGCAGTTAATAAATGGTTCAAAATGGACCTTAAGCAGAAACAAATAGTAATGGTGATAAACCCAATTGCACTATACCACTGTCATTGGTTTTCTAGCCACTTGTGTTGATCTTAAGGTATGCGATTTTTTTGTTGGTTAACCTAAAGCTGATAATAGTAACAGAGCTGTGAAGTCACACATAGAATTCTACATCAAAACCGTTTTATTTCTTACATTAAAGTTCCTTGACCATTGTTGCAAGACAACTACGACTACAGCACAGTCTAGTGTAAAGCCAATAGCGACGACAGTGTGATGTTTGGCAAACCGCCACACGTTACGGGTGAAATCCGGCCTGTGTTCAATTTTGGTTTTATTCTAACTGTTGATGTAAGTGCTTAAGAAGTATCATCTTATACCGCCCATTGCACCATGCTGGAGTAGAATTGATATTTTTCAATGCATTTTTTGTCACTGGTCTAGGATGACTCAAAGTGCTCTGTTGTCATACCATTTGATACATTATACACTATAGCATGTAAATGATACAAAAGGACGACGTATTGGGTATGTTTAGTTCGCCAGCAGAATCCTGGTTAACGCAAGAATATAATATGAAAGACAAAATCACAGAGAGTAAAATCAGAGCAGTGACGACAGTGTGATGGTTCACAAATGATCACACGGTACCAATGGAATCCGGGCTCTTATCAGTTTTACCACAGTCAGGGTTTTATTCCAGCTGTTCGTGTAAGTGTTCCAGAAGTAACAACTTACACCACCCCTAGCACCATGGCTTAAGAAGAATCAGGTAAAAAATACAGTGATGCTCAATGCAATTTATTAGGCCTCACTGATCTAGATGAAAGTGCTCTGCTGTCATATCATTTAACGAATGTATACATAATAACTGGTGATAAAGCTAGTAATATAACCTCTATTATGTGTTATGTTACGGTGCAAGCCATCATGTTATTCAGTGTTCTCTCCCCCCTTTGAGTATTTATCCGATATGGATATCCCCAGTTTATGGTTGTCTCCATTATAGGTCCTTGTGATGCGTACAATGCCGTCAGTTGTGGATGGGTAGGCATTCACAAAGAAGCTAAGTCGGTCTCTCATTCCGTAGAGCGATCGTTGAACATTTCAGCTGGCAAAGGACTTCTAATACAACACATCGTATTTCGCACTTGCCTGTCCTCAAATACTTGCAAGTGTCATTACTGGGTGGAATGAACATGGGCTGTTGTGTGTGGGGCCCAGCTGAGAGGTAGGATCCACAGTTCACACCTTGGACTTCAAACGTCGTTCAGAAAGAACTTATCTGACTTGGCAAAAAAGAGCGTAAGCTCTACCATTGCTTGCCTCTGTGGCTATGATATTACCAACCCAGTATAGGCGTAAAATATCCACCTGGGGCTACTCAGTGAAATGTTTTAAAGATAGGCTATTTAAAATGTAATATCCTACACCACACAGAGTAAAGCCACAACAACGTCGATAGTATGACAGTTGGAAAAGCGTCACCTGTAACCTGCTTGAATCCGGCCGAGGTGGTTAGCATGCTTGTGCAGCATAATGATCCATGAGCCTCTCACCACTGAAGTCACTGTGAAGTCCTACTCATGCCAGTTTCCTCTCCGGCCAGATGTGGGAAGGTCTACCCGCAACCTGTGGATGGTCCTGGGTTTCCCTCTGGCTCTGTCTCCTACCCTAATGCTGCCTGCTGTCGTATGAGTGAGATATTATTGAATACGGCGTAAAATACCAATCAAATAAATAAAGTGAAAAAGGAGGATGGGAATCTGGGGTTATTCTGTAAGGCATGAAGTCAAACCACAGCTGTATGCTCTTCATGTTTGAATGATTTTGTCCAAAGAGGTAAGACCAGACTAAGAAATTATAACTGAGGCATGAATGAATGAATGAATGAATGATTTTGGCTTAACGCCATATTGGCAATACCTCAGCCATATCGTGGCGATTTTAACTGAGGAAATTACAAGTTATCATCCCTCAGGTGCTAAGTTAACATATTTTTATTGTTCAACAGTAAGCCAAACAAAACCCATAAAAAATACGAGCGATATGCTTCACAAGATATCAATATTAGTCACATGCCATGTGATGACAAAAATTAGCTGTGAGAAACGTTTATGTTAAAATGAACTAAACAATTCTTTCAGAGGGTGCGGAAAAACTACTGAAATGATGTTTTGAAGCCTTGCACTTACCCACATATGTAAACTGATGAAAACTACTCTTTATTATTGAACACTTAACGAACGGCCAATGATATTTAACACTAATAGGCCTACATATATATCTTCAATATAATTCATTATGTACACAAACAGTTAAAAAAATATTTGATTCTTTCCAACAATAAGCTTATCACAGTGCAAAAGCACAGATAAAACTGAGAAGTTGAATATTTGATGTTTCAATAATTCGACAAAGTTTCATTTGTCATCTTCGGGATACATAAAAAGTTAAAAGTAGTAGGTATATATGTATACACAGTTCAGTTTCACAAACAGTTGAAGGCTTAGCAGAGTTAGATTAAGGTATGATTTTGTGGATGTAGGTATAGAAGGTTGTGAAGGGGCAGGGGTGGGGGTGGGGGTAGGTGCTGTCTGTAGCAGGTAATATATAAGATACTGACAACCTACATCCACTAAATCATCCAATCTAACCAGAGGTTGCCTTTTATTGTTTGTTCGTGTAACTTTACTGTGTATATATATATATACCAGCTACTTGTATGACTTACTTATCCTGAAGATGACAAAATTTTGTCGAAATATTAACATCAAATATATGATTTCTCAGTTTTTTCAGATTTTTGTGCTTTTCCATTATGTTATAAAATATTTCACATATGTAAATGAGCAAGATAAAAAATATTTCTGTAAAATTCTTAAAAGGAAAGAATGATTACATGACTGTCATAGTAAAGATGTGTGACACATTCCAGTCAATGGAAAAAGCTCCACCAAGTACACACGTAGTAATATATAAAGCCCATGGGTCATCAACTGGTGTTCCATAAAGAAAAGCATTTTACATCCAAAAAAAAACTGTCTCTGAAAGATATTTTGTGAATCTCGATTTGAATTTCATAACAAATTCACTTTTCCTTGGCCTTGCAACATTTGCAACATTTTTGTGGAGGTTGGCTGGTCTCCTCGTAGGCACAAGTTGAGAAGCACTTTGATGTGAATCAAACATTTTCTTCACAAGTGCCAACATGTGATCTGACTTCACTTTGGTGTAGCGCTTCTTTAGCACAAACATCTTTTTTTGTTTCGAATATACAACAGATGTTGCTGGCTTGCCTGTCCTGTCCTTCTTTTGAACCGTCGAAGTGGAATTCCAGTCAGATGCCGCCAACATCAGTCTCGCATTCGTAGCTGCAAATCAAAGTTTGATAGTTGTAAAAATAACTACACTTCTTGACAGCTGCCATTCTCTTTTTACTTTATGTCAGTGTCCAGGAGTTTTGAAAGTGCCTACCTCTTCCAATTCTAACTTCATAGTGTTCACTGAAAACCACATTCTAGAATTCATACAAAATATTGTTTCTGTGATCCTATACCGAACAAAATTTAAAGGACATAGTTTTAGTATCAGGTTTCTCTGTTCTATGAGTCTTCAAATCTCACTCAACGGTTGACTCTGTATAGTTTGACAAAAAATATAATAATATTCAATAATATTAAATATGATGATAGAATTTACCATTATAACTGATGTTGTCGTTTTGGACAGAACTTCAACAGCATGTCATGGAACACCTCCAGTTCACCTGTGTGACAAAACTGTGTTAGTTTGCCCATTGCACCAAGAAGATTTATTTATTTGATTTATTTGATTGGTGTTTTACGCCGTAGTCAAGAATATTTCATTTATACGACGGCAGCCAGCACTATGGTGGGAGCAAACCTGGCAGATCCTGGGGAAAACCCACGACCATTTACAGGTTGCTGGCAGGCCTTCCCACGTACAGCCGGAGAGGGCACCAAGAAGAAGCTTATCTGTTGCCACTGTTTGGAGGGCTTTAAAAGCTGGAGAATCAGTTTTCAGCCACTTGACTGACTTTCTGTCAGCTGCCGTCAATGGCGAGTGGCTGCACTCATGAAATGAAGAATTACTAACTCAACTGTGCCGGTTTGCTATGTGCTGAAGAACAGAGAGCCATTTCTCCCTACAATTTAAAAAGAGACACATGAGAAGCATGAACGGTCGACAAGCAGGCGTGGTTTGATTACATCAGTAGAAAATAAATACAAAATAAATAGGGCAAATCAAAGTAGAGTTTCTAAAGATGTCTCAACAACCTCTTCTAGTCTTTCACAAGGTTTCACTTCATTTCATTATTGTGATAAGGACAATCAGATCTGTAGTCACAAGTGAATCAAATTATTTACATCCGGTACAGAATACTTTTGATGAAACCAACATCCCATGGGGTCAAATCAAATATAAATTCATTCTTTTCAAATTTTGTTCCAATGACTGGTTGGATAATTGAAGTTTAACATACAGTATTTCAGCTATCTGAGGACTGCACCAGCTTTTTGCCTTGGGGAGAATCCAGACAGGGCCTGGAGAAACACACACCGGTCAGTAATGGCGACATATAGGCTACACATTAAGAAAACAACGAAAGCCATGTTCACACTCAAGTAAACAACCCAAAAGTGATCACACCTGACAACCTACGGGCACAGAGGCATGCTCAGTTACCCCACCCCATAAACCGCCCACCCTGACCTCCAGAAGCAGGCCACCCAATTACAGGCATTCACCAAGACAGTGTCCACCAATCAGGACTGTGTCATTCAACCCAAAGCTAATCATAGGATTAAGAGAATAGCAGTTAATGTTCGTGCGCAATGTTCAAAAGATTGTATACAGGATATAAAATTTGGAAGAAAAATTCATGTCAGCACATAAGTTTCAGACTGTCAGGCTAAACAGAATAATAAAATGTGACAGATTTCAAAGCTTACAATAAACGTACCATGTCCATCAGTGAAAAATCACGCTGTCACAGGTCCATTAACAGCTTGTGAAAGTTTGATCAAAAATATGGAGTTGGAAACATGCAATTAAGTGACCACAACTACTGCTGATTACACGTGGGTGGGGCGATACCTGGTCTGAGTGCGCAGTCAGCGTGTTCAAGAACTGTGGCCATGACCGCAGGTCGGGAGAGAACTTTGGCAAAAACCTCAGGCTGCTCAACATGTTGGTAAAGTATGTGATGACAGAGGGAAACGGGAAGTCAGCTGCCGGTTGTGTAGAAAGGTTGTGAAGGCCACTAACCCTCAGCAACAGCTGAGACTAGCGGACTCCGTCCACCTCAGCACATCACAGTTCAAGAAGATGGGGGAACACTGTAACCTTTGACAAGGACAAGCTCCATTCCAGCACTAGAAAAGACAGCAAACAACAAAAACAACGTGAAATATTTACATTAAGGCATGCAGCAGTCTAAATTTCAATCAGCTGGTAAGACATCCAACAATAAATATAAAGACATGTTAAAATAATGACATGGGCCATTTTGAGATGGCACACAGTTGGACACATTTCGTACTTTATATTCTGGAAAAAAACACTTACATGTTATTTTCGACCGCTATTAGTTAATTCCATGGCCCGAAGCTCCTGATTAGTGACGTCATTACAACAGTGTTTAGCTGGTTGCCCGGAACTTGTTGCTCTCTATGCTACTTGTTGTTTTACATGTTATCTATTCTGTAAGCATTTTCTCGCCAGCATTCACACGCGTGACACGAGCCGTTTGTCACGTGGCCGGTTTTATTACATGATGTTTAACGTTATAATGATATATTATGTGCAATAACAGTGCGATACTCTTGTAGCTATAACATCTGTAATTCACTTCACAAATCTACCAATAGTAGTACTTGTACATTTCACGTATGGCACTGTCACAAACTATTCAGTTTGTCTTTGCCGAATTTACTCCGCAGTCCATTGAAGGACAATATTCTAAGGCTTCTCCAGAACTCCAGTTACCTCTTCTACACGGCTTGACATCTTGTATATACTGTGTAAAACCTTAAAATCTGTGTGAGCTTCACTCTCTTCTCACACGTGGCGGCCATTTTGTTTGTTTACAACGAGCGAGTATATGTTAATATGGCTACACACCACAATTGATGCATCTGGGTCGGGAGGGACGAAGCTAGTCCCTTTCTATTTTTAGAGATATTTTCGATTGCTTCCCTGAGTTGCACTTTTTCATTTTTTCTGGTTGATTGGTTGTAAATTTGTTTGTTTTTCAGGAAATGGAGGGGGGTACACACAAAGCAAAAGTAGTGATAAATCCGGGCTGGCTGATCTGTCCCTTAGTGGGATTGACCCCTGTCAGCTGTTAGTCAAATTTGAGAAAAATTTCATTGGTCATTCCCTGTGAGGAATTTGATAGTAGTTTTCTGAGGGAACAAAGACTATGAGGCCCGGAGGGTTTAGGGCTTGCTGATTTAGAGACAGTGCTGTGAGACCAAACGTTAACATGTAAGTAAATGGGAAATTAATTGTGGTGTGTGGCCAGCATGCTAGCCACAGGCTGTGAAAATACGTTTTAGGCTCTCATTGCCCAGTTTTGGTGAGTATAGTCGTGATATGTGGTCAGTAATGACAGTTTGGGATGCTCAATATGTGTGTGTATAAATTTTGGAAATATCCGAAGAAAAACATGGTTTTTAATCATTTTTATTGTGGCCTAGGGTGTGAAGTTTATGTCCGTTATTTGTGAAATGGCAGAGTTATCTCCCCTTGAGTTCTTTTCATGCTGTAAGGGATTACGTTGGTACAACACACCTCAGTCGACTGTGTTCAGACTGAGTTTGATTTTGTTGAGTGATCTTCTTTCTTGGATGAAGTAAACCTGATCTAATTACGCCAATTGGAGTTGTATGAAGAAAAATGTGAATTTTGACCATTTTTATGTTTCAAAGTGAGTAAAAATTACAGGTTGTATCAAATTTAATTTGTAGCATGAACATTGACAGCTAGTCAGTTGCTAGTACCACGTGTTCACCACAGGAGTATTTGTATGCATTTTTACGAAATCTGTGGTGAAAAGTAAAGTTCTTTTCCCCAGAATACAAAGTACGAAGTATGCCATCTGAAAATGGCACATGTTGTTTTTATGATATCAGTGTTTCTGTTGTGGGATATCTTAGCAGCTGAGTGAAATTTAGACTGCTCCATGCAGTAATGTAAATATTTAACATTGTTTATGTTGTTTGCTGTCTTTTCTAGTGCTGGAATGAAGCTTGTCCTTGTCAAAGGCTGAAGCGTTACACCGTCTTCTTGAACTGTGATGTGCTGAGGTGAACGTAGTCTGCTAGCCTGATCAGCTGTTGCTGAAGGTTAGTGGCCTTCACAGCCTTTCTACACAACAGGCAGATGACTTCCCGTTTCCCTCTGTCATGACATACTTTACCAGCATGTTGAGCAGCCTGAGGTTTTTGCCAAAGTTCTCTCCCGACCTGCGGTCATGGCCACAATTCTTGAACACGCTGACTGCACACTCAGACCAGGTATCATTCAGGCCGTTTGCTAAGGAGTCAGGTACCAGTGTAACAGTCTGTAATCCAACTCAGCATTGTTGTTATATGCATTGTCTGTCTGTGTGTATGTATATCTGTCTGTGTGTCTGTCTCTCCATTTGTCTGCTCAGAGGCAGTGTCAGTGCTACTCACTCTAGAGCTCTCAGTGTTCGTTACTGTAACCCCTCCCCCGCCCCCCACCCCCATGTAATCAGCAGTAACTGTGGTCACTTAATTGCGTGTTTCCAACTCCATATTTATGATCAAACTTTTACAAGCTCATAATGGACCTGTGACAATGTGATTTTTAACTGATGGCCATGGTACATTTATTCCCAGGTTTGAAATCTGTCACATTTTATTATTCTGTTTAACCTGACACTTTGAAACTTATGTGCTCACAAGAATTTTTCTTCCAAATTTTATAGCCTGTATACAATCTGTTGAACATTGCGCACCAACATTAACTGCTATTCTCTTAATACTATGATTAGTGTTGGGTTGAATGACACAGTCCTGATTGGCTGATACTGACCGAACAGAAACAGGTAATATGCAGACTTGGCGAAACCAATAGATTTGCATTTTTGCACCTGTACAAGAATCGATGTCTACCATGTGGACTTTTCCAAATTTGATGTATATACTTCAGCCCATAGCAGTCGTCAGTACTGCCTTCCCTGATGCATACTACAGTGTGGTCATTTAGGTCAGATTCTTTTGAAAATCATAGCTGGAAGCTGAACTGTGATCAAAGGCATGTGTTTTTGGATGATATTATGTAAACATTGACTTCTGAATGACATTTATTCATTAATTTGGTTTGCTCCTGTAGGGTACAGTAAGCTAGTGAAGGAACTTTTTACAGAATGAAGATATATTCACTGGTTCTCAAGTTATGAAAGTGTGGAAGTTCTGAATTTCACAGGAAATTGAAAGTCTGAAAAGGGAAGGTAAGAAGAATGGGGGAATTTTGGGAAATTTCCCATTTACACTCTGTCTTTGGTTGGATTTGTCTGTCATTTGTCATCTGTGCTTGAAATATGTTAAGGTAATTTGTGACGTAAGCATTTTAAAATCAGGCTAGATAAGGGGTCCTGTTATGCTACAGACCACAATTAATGCATCTGAGTCAGGAGGGACGAAGCTAATCCCTTTCTATTTTTAGAGATATTTTCTTTTGCTTCCGTGTTTCTGCCCTTTTTCATTTTTTCTGTATGATGGGTGGTATCATTTTGTAGGACGGGCTTCAAAGTTTCATTCCAGGTATAAATTTGTTTGTTTTTCAGGAAATGGAGGGGGATACACACAAAGCAAAAGTAGTGATAAATCCGGGCTTGCTGATCTGTCCCTTAGTGGGAATGACCCCTGTCAGCTGTTTGTCAAATTTATGATAAATTTCATCGGTCATTCCCTATGAGGAATTTGACTGCAGTTTTCTGAGGGAACAAGGACTGTGAGGTCAGGGAGCTTTAGGGTGTGCTGATGTAGGGACAGTGCTGTGAGACCAAACGTTAACATGTAAGTAAATGGGAAATTAATTGTGGTATGTGGCCATATACGGTTCTGAACTCAGCTGATTTTTCAGGTTGCTAGTTGTTTTAGCATGTTCTGAGTTGTTGTAAAATGCCCCAGTTGAATTACTGAGTATAAATGTTCACTTTGTCAAAAGCAATTTTTGATGTAGGCAAGGAATGTTTTGCGGACTATTTTTGGGTGATATTTCCCTATGCTCCCAGTGCTTGGAGCCGGGAGTAGCGGGACATTCAACTGTGTTTATGTTTCTTTTCCATGGAGAATATGGGGTGCTTCTATGGAATTTTATTAGTTCGGCTATAATTCTTCTCAGAAAATATTTCCATGTACACAAAATCGCTTTGGTCAAACTGATTGAAATATTTTTTACTAAGGTCTGCACTTCACACTGCGTGATGTGAAATTGGTTATAGCCGGATGTAGGAATCTTTCCCCACCGGCCCTTTTCCCCATAGGCCCTTTTCCACAGGGCATATTCCCCATGGGCCCTTTTCCCCACCGGCCTTTTTACCCATAGGCAGTTTTCCCCACTGATACAAGTCAAATAGAAAAACATTTACCCTTGTGCGATTTGAAATTTAAAAAAAAAATGGGTATTTTGTAAAATTGTGTTTCAATGCTTCATGCAATTACTGATTGTACCAAAGTGCAGAGAGTGTGTTTTGTAATCCAACAAAACATACAAATCAAACTCAAAGAACTATTTGAAAAGCTCTGTCATCATTGGTTGACTTAGGTCACGTGACCATGGGCCTTTGTAGTATAAATAGGGGAGCCTTCCCAGTATTTGCAGATGACGCACAGCATCTCAAACGGTAAACATCTAACTATATAATACATCTCTTAGTGAGTACCACTATGTTTAGTGGTAAATAAATGGATGATTGGATATTATATGTAGATAAAATTCCGTGATTTAATATGGGAAGTTGGGTTTCTGAAAGTTGTGTCATCTCCCACCAAACTCGATACCAAACCTAATACATCAGAAGGTATGTTATGTATGGGTCATACATCAGTGAAAGTGAAGTATATGACAAATACACTTTGACTGCCAATGTCTTTGTGCCAGAATAAATAAGTATGTGTTACAGCCACTGCTGACTTATGTTAATTGATCTTGTGCTTGGTCAATGTGATGGTTTGGGATATAACTATCGACACCCCAGCTTATAACTGATTGATGACCTGTGTAACTGTGTGATTGGTGGTTTGCAATATGTATGTACATTTATGGATATCTTACATGTGACAAATCCACATTATTGATGATACATTCCTCTTAGAGTACAAGATCTATGGTATCGAAAGAGCTGGGTAGCCGATGGCAATGCACTCTACCGCCATACACGCATTTCAGTCCTCTTGTAGAATCATTGTTTCCAGGACTTAGTGTACGGGTTACATTGCATATACAACATTATCCTTCATTGAATGCATTATATCGGCTCGTCAGCCGTCCAACATTTGTATGGCTCACAATGTATTACATCGACTGTTCATGCGCCATATGCCACATGTATTGCTACGCCATCAACTGGCTGTAACCACTGGTATTGCAATTCTGAGCGTTATTATTTACACTTTACAGCTCTTTCACAATACATTCATTACAAAAATGTATTCTCAGTTAGACACACCCACACATAAATTAATATACACAAAAGAAAAATTGGTATACAAAAAACGTTACACCCGGCGGCTCGGATCACGGACGAGATTGAGCTCGCTCACTCACTGCTTTTGTACAAGCTTCGAGGCCCAAAACCCGGTCCCAGCACCTCCAACCAAGCTCTCCCCACCCGACAAGCTCACACATCTCCAATCACGATAACTACGTGTCGTGGAGAAATTAAATTGTCTTTTTCTTCGCCCTGCTCAAACAAAGGAAATTCCAATTTTTTGGCCGAATACAGCGATAAGACCAGAATCGGAAGTTTGTGATGTACACGTGGCCTGTGTTATTACGCGGATTTTTCTTATCCCCGTAGAATTGATTTTCTGTGCTTGGGATGAACTGCCAGTAACCTGTGGGATGCGTATGGTCGTGAGCTCTTCCCGGTTTCCTCTCATTATAATAAGTATTTTTGAGTACGGCGTAAAACACCAATCTAGTAGCTGCCTTAAAGGAAAGGAATTATTGAGGCAAACCCAACTGAGTGTCCGTTCTTCTCGCCGGCTGTCAGTTAGGGGCTGCTTATGTGTGCTACATCGCTTGAAAACATGAGGCGCGGGCTCAAATGTTACCAGGAACAAAGATTTTGTACATTTCTCCTCTTCACGGCTTGTGAACGTTCGACAGCGTTTGACAACTGCTCTGTGTTGTCGAACGTTGGGCCTGGCACCAAAAAGGCGCGTATACATGTTATATATGGACGTCTTGTTTGGAAAGGTTTTTCACGCGCTGTTTACAGTGGGTATTTCTCTGTAGGTCCTGGGAGGGTTTGTGGCTTGAGTGGGGGCGGAAATGATGGTTGTGTCATGTATGTTTCTTTATATAGCACAAAGAAGGCCATGTTGAAGCTGACATCTTTTCTCATCTCGCCCTTGACGTTGTTGTGGTCAAGATCGTGGTGACAAATACTACATATATATCCACATAATACATACTATCAGCTTAGGTAGACACCAATCATCCTGCTTCCTCACTGGGAAGGTCTGCCAGCAATTTGCGGATTGTCCCCGGGCTATGTCCGGTTTCCACTCACCATAATGCTAGCCGATGTCCTATAAGTGAAATATCCTTGAGCCCTTTTAAAATGGTGGTATGTTGGAAAATTCCCGGTAGAAGAGAAATGACTTCTGTCCCCGAAGTTTTTTTTTTGGTACTATCTGTGTTTTACGCCGTTCTGTTCGTAATGTAAGTTTGTCGTTTGTGTTCAGTGCCACAAGGCTTTACATTCATTTCACTTTCATGCTGGGTGAGCACAAAACTGCCGCACTGTGATTACGACTGTAAAATGTCTTCACATTGTAGGCATTTCATTAGTTATCCTTGAATCACAGGGTGTGAGAATGCACGATGCTTACAAAGGTAAATTTTTGTCTTCTTTGATTAGTTACCCCACTTCTGGCTAAGTTTGACATATACACACATCGGCAGAAAGATGCAACTTCCTAGAGATGTCATTCACATTTCCTAAACATTAGAAATCGTAAATGCTAATTACAAGTCTCAGACTGCATCAGTCAAATGCTTCTTAAATGGGCAGAGTATGCTTACCTTCCAGGAGACAATTTTCCCAAGAAACTAACTGTCTCAAAACAGAGTTCTTTCTTGACCTTGCTTCATTTACATGTAAGTGATGATTATACTTACGAGGTAAGGCGTTGTGTTTATGTTTTCAGCTGAAATGACAAAAAGAAAACCCGCAGGTCATATTAATTGTGTTAAATTTGAGACAGTGTGACATTTATATAAAGTATGTAAAATCGTTTGTTTCAATCCTGTTTTGGTAACATATAAAATATATCGCCGCCGTTGCGAAGTGGGTTGCAGTCTTCAGCATTTTGTAAATATTGTATATGTTTATTGAAGGCATCAAATTACTGACAGTCAGAAGATGGTGTGGTTATTTTATATCTTCCATTGATATAAAAATTGTGTGCAAAAAAATCTTTTGTTCGGATTCGTCCCATATATAGAATGGTCAAGCAAGTCCATAGAGGAATCACAGAACTATCCACACTTGCTTTAGTTATTTATTAATTTGATTGGCTGTATATGACGGTGACCATTTGTTTTATGTCAGAAATTGTAGTATTAATCTCCCATGTAAATCATTTAAACCCATAATAACCATCACGTGATACCTATTACCATGTCGCTGACTCAATATTCCAGAACAAAGCCTCCATGAATAGCACAGACCAGCAAAATATAAGGTCAGCCTGTATATTTCCTTATTTGCACAAATTAGCCAATCGATATTTTTTCACACAGTACACATATAGCCACATGCATTCATACATGCGGGATAAAAAAGCAGGGGAAAGAGTGGGATTAGATCACCAAATCTTAAAAGTCTTAAAGAAGTTAAGAAATTTGGACAATCTTCCAACATATAATTAACACCAGGATCTGGACAGTGGAGAAGAGGCTAACCCACAGTATGATGTCTGTACAAGACGAACTCACAATGTGAAGTCTGGACAACTGACTAACCCACAGTGCAAATGCTGGACAAGAGGCTGACCCATGGTGTTCATTCTGGGCAACACACTAACCCACAGTGTGAAGCCTGCATGAGTGACTAACCCACAGTGTGAAGCTTGGACAATAGACTAACCCACAGTGTGAAGCCTGGACAAGTGACTAACCCACAGTGTGAAGCCTGGACAAGTGACTAACCCACAGTGTGAAGCCTGGACAAGTGACTAACCCACAGTGTGAAGCCTGGACAAGTGACTAACCCACAGTTTGAAGCTTGGACAACAGACTAACCCACTGTGTAAATACTGAACAAGAGGCTAACCCACAGTGTAGAGGCCGGACAAGAGAGTAACCCACATTGTGAATCCTGGGCGAGACTAATTTACAGTGTGAAGGCTGAGCGAAAGATTAATTCACAGTGCGAAGTTTGTACAAGAGACAAACTCACACCAGGGGGTGCAGACAGGAGACAAATCTACAGTGTGAAGTATTCAAAAGAGGCTAATGCACAGTCTGAAGGCTGGGCAATAGACTATCAAAGGTTTAATCAAGCAGTTATCAGTGAAAATGTTTCCCCACTCCTCACTATTAGGTAAGTGTTTTCTTGAATTAACCTCTCTTAGTTCTTATACTACACTCATTTGCAATAAAATATAATTTACGTAATTATCGATGATTTATATATTAGATATACAATTTATAAGATACACGCTGTTATGTCATATTACGTTGATGTGATGGAACTTTTTTGTGGAAAAGAAAACAGCAGTTGCACCAAATGTATGTCTGTATCGGAAGTATATGTTCTAATGTACTCACATAGTATAGTGAATACTGTTGCAACAATAAACACTATTGGGATGTTATGGGATGAGGAATACAGTTTAGTAGTATACAATCAATTGGTGGAAGCTCATTTATGCTTAAGATATCCTAAGGCAAGAAGTAGCAGTATTCGGACTTCGTTTGGCAAGATTGATAAAAGAAGGCTAGCAATTTCTCGGAAAAGAGACGTGTTCACATATGGCGGCCTACATACCGTTAAAGAACATGGATGAAAAAGGCAATGTAACTTTATAAAACAGACAAAATTGTGAAGTTACTTTTTAGTTTGAGGTCCCAGACTGAACACCTCGTTCTACATGGAAAAGCATTAATTCGAACCTATGGGACGAGAAGTAAATTTTGCATGTTATTGCTGGCGGCAAGCATTATGGTCAGAGAAAAACCCACGACCATCTCGGGGTTGCTGAAGTGCATATATATATATATGATATTTTCAGACATTTTCTGCTAATATGTGAAATATACATCCGATTTACCGGAAGTTGTCGCTTCGCAGAATTAGATCTACGTCACCCGTTTCTATGGAGATGCAGCAACCAGCAGCGTCTATACAGGAAGTTTTGGATGGTTGTCAAACTTTAAAGCGTTCGGTTTCTTTACATGTGCAGTGAGTTTCTGTCCGCATCACAACCCACCTCAGTCTTTTCCACGGCTGTAGAAAATGAATTGTAACACTGCATCAGGCCTGCATTTGGCAAGCTGAATTATCGCACTTGGGAAATATACATTACTTACATAACCTACTTCACTGCCCCGTGTTGGGGATCTGAGTGTATGGATATGGTGTCATGGTGCACACAATTTAGTCGATACGCCTTTTTTGGACCATAATTAAACAGTAGAACGAATATGATTGAAATTCATTCAGAATGAAGAATCTGTATTTTATGCTGATGTGAATGAAGCTAAACCAATGTTTTTGATGTAAAAAGAAGAATTGATTGTTCACAAATAACGGGCAACCTATGACCAGGCGAGATTTTATCCCCTGTTCAAAATAACTGATGCGCATTTCCCGCCCAAAACAAGCGGATGCAAGTAGCATGCTGCTTTGTTCGTAATTAACAACTGGAAATGATGTGTTTTGCACAGTTTGGAACGGGCTGATGCGGGCGGGAAATGACCCTTGATGGGTAATGGTGAAAGTGTGTCACTTTAATTCTTAGGAAGTTATTTCTCGGACAGGATTTTGGCTTGAAATCTAGTGTCGTAGTGTTTCTCTGACCACGCATAGCTGCATTGTGGATCAAAATATTCTTTGCACAGGAGTATAGGTGATGTTGTCATTCCAAGAATCTAAACGTTCCTTTAGGCTTCAACTAATATGAACGCAAAACCAAGCAGCTTCGTTTGAAGAAATCGGCGATAGGACATCTGATACGGTGTGTATCAAAGAGTGTCG
This sequence comes from Acanthopleura granulata, assembly GCA_016165875.1. Lineage (NCBI taxonomy): Eukaryota > Metazoa > Mollusca > Polyplacophora > Chitonida > Chitonidae > Acanthopleura > Acanthopleura granulata. The sequence goes on from JABBOT010000006.1 coordinate 13,406,083, forward strand.
ATAAATGAACTCTCACCAATAAAGACAGTACCACTTCACTGGACTGAAATCTTTAGGAGCCTTGAAATATCTTAAAGCAATAAATTTTCTTCTCCAACAAGCGATAATTACCTGTTGGTGCCAGGTGATACAGTGACATTTTCATTTCATGAAATTTAGATATTTTTCAGATTATGCGAAGTAGATCGTCACACCTTCAATGACAATTAATAGCATTCTACAATAATTTTAGTAACCACAGGTTGCCCATATAATTTTTTTATAAATAAACACCGGCATGATCCAAGGTAGAAACTGGGTGTGTGGATATACATGTGTTGCTTTCGTTTAAACAAAGTTACATGTAACATGCTTGGCAGTCATAGATGCCTCTGCAGATGTACACTGGTGTTTACGTAGATGAAAACAACAATTGTTCAGGATAAAAGAAAAAGAATATTTCTCATCTGCCCAAATGGTAATCTATTGTACAAACCAGCAAATGTATCTTCTTTCAGCTGTGACACTGCTGATTTTCCACATGACCCGGGGGATAGAGGTGTGGGAAGGAGAAAGTGCTATCCTACCCTGCCCTTCCGTCAAAGGTCCCACGGATATACAGTGGTGCAAAGAAAACGGTGAAGAATGCAAGACTGTGGCATCAAAATCTGCCCAGGGCACATGTTCAAACAACAGCATTGAGATGAAAGATGAGTTCCAAATTTTACCAAATGATTCTTTGGCCATTTCGGCAGTTAACTACTCGAAACACAACGGCACATATCGGTGTATGTCAAACGTCACAAGTTTGGTTCCCATGCTTGTTTTACGTAAGTAAATGAAATATGAATGGCTTTGCAGATATACAAATGTGGCATTCTAGATTTTGCATGGTGAGAGGAAAGTGGCCACATTAGGATATCCGTTAACAACACGTACCATTTCAGAATTCCTACACTGAACTAAGTCGAATGAAAATTTTTATATCGCACTGTAAACTTGTTCCCATTGCCCTCAGCGCAAGATGACACTGGAGTTAGTGATCGGGGATATAGCTGTAGGCCGGCACATATGTCTTTTGATGTTTATATGATAGCAACACAACATGTTGAGTTAATCGGGATCAGTTACATGTAATAAGGTTCAGTTAATACAGGTGCTTTATTATCTAATTCTACTACGATCATGACGTGAGTTGATAGTTTCTAAACATTTAAATCAATACTTAGAATAAAGGTGTGACTGAGGCAAGATGACAAGAGACCGGCTTTCCCCGGTTATGAGTGACCATTTCCCAACTGAATCACGATCGTCGAGCTGGTTTTACCCTCCATGGTGTAGGCTAATCATCTGTATTGCATACTTGCCTAAACCAGGATTCCATTAGTGGACTAAGTGTCCAAGAGATTTGGTTCTTTATTTCATTTTATTTTTTATTTTGATATAATTTTTTTAAAATTTGATGAAAACACAGTGTTTAAATAAGTCTGGAACAGTGATATGTAACACATTGCAATTTGCATGAATGCATCCTTTTATATCTAATTCTGCTTAGGTCGTGGTGCTGGAGAATGAGTAACCTGTTGACCTTTATACCCTTATATGTACATGAGCAGTTAGAGTTAAACCCCGCTTGAGGTAAATTGGCACGAGGCCGGAAGTCACTGGTTACGTGTGAACAATTGCCACTGTCATCACTGATCTCTCATAACTCTTCTTGCTGCAGTGGTTTCTATCATGGTTTTTGACTTTAGTGTAGCATTCTGCTGAAGTCTCCGTATGACAGCATATAGAATTTTATTCTTCAGCATAACAGATGTCGATACAATATTACTGACATTCTTCTGAAAATCACATTAAATTGATACATTGATGCTTTGGGAATTTTATATCACTTCGAACGCATTTTTTCCCACATCAAACTTCATGTTTCTAATAATTTTAACATGATATTTCACGTTATATTTGGAATGTAATTACCTTTCGTTTAACGCCAAACGTCATTCTATTACCACATTAGAGCTGCACATAACGTATACGATTATAGTGGATGTTTATATTGACACAGAACCTGTCAAAAGTGTCACCCTGAGCCCACCCAGCTCAGTCGTGTTGGCTAACTCACTGCTACGGCTAACCTGTGAAGTGGATGGAGGGAAGCCTGCACCAAACATCGGCTGTTACCTGGGTGATTCTAGGACACCGGTGATGACAGAGTTAGGCCACCAGAGGAAGATGAGGACTTGCACGTGCCAAGTCCTTGTCACCAAGGAGATGAACGGACAAAAACTCGTGTGTGAAGCCTCTGTCAGAGGCCGATCATTGTCCGATGAAACAACAATCAATGTAACATGTAGGTGTTAGCCACTGATAAATTTTACAGATTTGTGAATACAGTTACATATAAAACCTAACAGAAATGGCCATATCCCTCAATCTACCTGTACTAGTTCAATATTATTCACGCAAAGGCTTCATTACAGTGCTAAATATCCCTGTTAAACGGAGCCTATGACAGGAAGATGTAAGTGAAGACGTGCACAGCTTTAATCCCATTCTAGTCGATGTAATTTTGCAGCTTGCGGTTTAAGTGTTTCATGCTGATTTCTTGCGAGTGGTTTTTAATTTGGTATTGACATTTTTGTGTGCATTAATCGTATCCAAGGTCACACCTGGAACAGCCACATTATCTACCTTGTAAAATGTCGTGGATGGTACATTATTCTCTTATGATGTTGCACCCGGTTAAGCACGATTCTGTTTCTTTTCAGTCTCGACAGCCCTATTTCCTGAGGCGTAATAAATATTAAAACCTGAAAAAAAGCAGAAAACTTTCTGATATTTACGCAAAAAAGTGCACAGAAAGCAAAGTTCAGCACCAGAACATACTGTTAACATTGCATTAAATAGGAGCGCGACAATATGCCAAAACGGAATCAGCGATCACTCGTGGGGTTTTCAGATCCAGAAACGGTGAATGAAATGTTCCCTATGCAGTAAACGCCTGATGTTACGACTGAAATTGTTAGCACCCAAGTATCTTCTTCACAGGTTTGAATAAAAAAGGTCATTTACAAACTTTTGAAAAGAAACTAGTTCACCATTTTAAATAAATGTTTACCCTATGTGAGGCATAAAATAGAATATTACAACGCACACACTATATTTTTTTCAATTATTTAAACAGCAATACAGCGAAATTAAAATGCAAGAAAAACACTTTTACTCCAACAGTATATCGGATATACATGTTTATATTTCAATATATCCTTAATATCAGGGCGGTAGTGAAGATTTTTCTTGGGCAGTTTTTGATGACGGCGAGAATTTCTTACATGTTGATTATTGGATTGTGGGCTGCCTTTGCAATGATTACCAGGGCACAGAATTATCTAATCTGATTGCGATCACGTTGTTAACGTAGAGAAAGCAAAGACATTTTCACCACAGGTAACATGGTTCACAATTCCCATTATAAAGCATTTGTTTCCGTTCCAGAATATGGGAGAAAAGAGGTCTTTTGGATACAGTTTTCAACAGTGTCATATGTCCCTCGCATTTTTTTTATGTCTTATGTTGTTTCATCCTTTGCGTTTTAATATATATGTGTCTTAGTGCTAAATCATTCATTGTACAGTCTTATCTTAACCTTTTCTGTTTGACTTAGTCAAACCCATGATTACCATTCGGAATCTCCCAGAGCAGTACACATTCGGTGATGATGTCATCCTAAAGTGCTCAGTGGAGGGTAATCCGCGGCCAAATGTAACCTGGCTGTTTATGGGAAAAAATGTGCGGTCTGGTGATCACGAAAACAACACCAGTTGGGAACCAGAAAGAGGCGTTATAACTGTAAAATACAGGATTAGCAACTTGAATGAGAAACAGACGGGGAAATACACATGTTCCGCCAAGAATCCAGAAGGCGAGCATTCGGAAACGATCGAAGTAAATCCCAGAGGTAAAACATGCCCAAGATTTCAATGTAAAAGCCAGTTTTGTCAAAAGATGCTTTATCGCGTAAAATTACTGCATCATAAACAGTGGTTTTTGTGAGACCGATAGGACTTTGTCTGGTGGTTTTGCTCTCTATATTTTCCTCTGGCAAGTTAGCTAATAAAGCCATCCGTGTGTTTTGGCCAAGTTCATGAAGAACTGCTTAGCATAAATATATAACTGATTCTGTAGTAGATACATAAAGACCGAGATTAGATGTTTATATACCTCCATTGACTACCAGAATTTAGATCTGCTATGTACCTGGTAATACTGCTATTTTTTGTTCGTTTCATTTTAAATTACAGAAGGCACCATTAGCCGGGCGATAAATATCTGCAATAGGCTTCACACTTCTTACTAATCCAATGTTTCTCCGTGTTTGTCTGGTCAATGTATTTTCTTGACCGATATGGTACATGTGACAAATGTTTGGTCACCAGACAGCGTAGCATTGCATAAAATCAGCGAAATTGATACATATGTCTGGCCTTGTTTTCAAAGTCATTTTATTTTCCATGGCAGAACGGAAGAGTGATCTGCTTTTATTCATTCCATGGTGTCTTTTGGGCGTGGTGGTAGCAGTAGCAATAGGCGTGTTTGTATACAGATCCTCAGCTAAGAAAGACACTCCTCAAGTTGGTGAGTTGTAACCCTGCCTTATTTGGGCTATCTTTCTAGTCCTTCCAGATGTGTGAAGTTGTAATGAGCTTTGGTGATATATGTATGTGCAGTAGATAGAATGCAATGCACACAATGGCTTTGCAAAACTGACTATAAGATTCCCTGAACAGACACGAATTCGGTATATCTTTGATGCATTCTACAAAAGTGATGAACACATATGAACTGAAGTTACAAAAAAAAAAACAACTTGGCTACTAGACTTGACTGTGTAGCTCTCACTGTATTCACTGCCTATAGCAAGGTGAGTTATGTCAAAACTGCAAGAAGACGTTCATGTACTTATTTATCAATGTTATGTCAGTCACGGTTATGTTATAGAGGTTTATGACACCAACTTCTGTTTATCCTTGAGTATGTCATGTACATTTACAATACTTTTTCTTCCTTGAAGCTCCAATTGAAGAAGTCCCACGAGATCCTGCGCCATGTCAACCTGTAAATCCGGTCAGTGAATTCCCTTCGTAGTACCCTCGTCCACTCCATTATTCTTGCTTTTAATCATGTTGTAAATCTGACACCATATGCTCTATTTCGCTTACGTGAATGAATATATAGGTCTTCAAGCGAAAAACACCGGCAATACCTCAGCCATATCGTGGTTATCGTTGTAATGTTCATATGTCAGAGTGATTACATGATTTCATAAAAGTACTATTCACAGATGAAATGTTTGCCCTTGTTTTTTTTTACAAGTTGTTCTTTGTACTTTATTTTCTCTTTCCTTTTTATCTCTCACACATTCTTCTGGCACTGGACCAAATAAATATGTACCTATAAACTTGTACTTATAAACATGTGCGTGATTTATGATGAGGATGTAGTCGACTTTAACTTTCGCTACCTCGTTCTGGAAGAAATTTGCAGATCAATTGGGCTATTATTTGCTAGTTTGATTTCTTACAACTTGTCTCTCCTATTACTGAAGTGTAATAAGTAAAACAAAAGGACGAATGACATTGTTTTTGTGTGTACGTTAGGAGCTCCAGGGTCATTACGCCACCGTCCACTTTGTCGCTCGACCCCCTGAGCAAGTGACCCCCCAAGTGCCGAGGACATCGACCCAACAAGATGACCGTACCATCTACGCTTCCGTTGACTTCAAAGCCACCGCCAAGATGGCCAAGCGCAACAAAAAGAGAAAGAGTTAAATTTGTTTGAGATGACTGTATGAAGAGTCCAATAATAACCCTTCATCTCTCTGCTCCACGCACGCCTCAGCGCTCATTGGGGTATATTTACTTCGAAAAAATCTGGTTATATATGGACTTTTGTAACAGTGTATGTTACTTGATTTAATGGGTGTCACATGACTTAATTGACCCCTATAATAGCTACAATATGTATTTTCGCTGATACATGTGTGTGGTTTTGGATGCACATAGAACGCTTGGACCATTTACAAATGTTTCATTTCTCAAAGGGAAACCCCTTCCTATCATATGCCTGTTAAGGTGGTGTTGTTTTTGTGCATTTCTATACTTCCCTGTTATAATGATTTTGTCATTATTTGTACATTTAATTGTTAGCAAAATGCGATTCTTTTAGAATGATACAATTTTTCGCATTTTTTTCCTTTTCATTGTTGTAATGTTTATATCCTATTTCTTTACTTGTTTTCTACCCGTCTTGTTACACTGAGGGAAAAAATCCCTTGATTTTGCTGAATGCTTGTCAACACTATGCGTTGTTGTGCTCTATATGTTTCTGATGTATGCCAATATTTTAAAGTCTATATTTTAGTGAGGGATTTCTATTTTCCATTTTAGATATGTGTCCATATAGACATATGATTTTTTTTTCTTGTGTTTGTTGTTTATTGTTCATTTGTGTGTGTGTAAGCTGGTAGGTGTTTTAGTTCACTCATGACATCTTGATGTCGAGGACGGTATTCCCCGAATTCACGTGGCTGTTATCGAGAATTAGTCACCAACATGTGTCTACATCGTGATCTGTATGAGCCAGAGAAATAAGGAAACTTTTAATCAAACTGTTCCGTCACGAGGTTTTAACTCCAGTGATTGCGGGGCCTAGTTATATATGAACTCACTCACTTATTAGGCTGGATGTGTCCTACTTTATATATATATATACATGTAAATGCCCGACTTGTTATGCTCTATACACGGCCTTATATGTTTTACATGTAGGAACATCTCACAGGATTTCATCACGTTATAAATTTCTCACCATCTGTTCTATTACATGTGAACGAATAAATGAGCAAATGGGATGAATGAAATGTCTTAGATATTAACTTCATCATCTGTATTGAAATTGGAATATGAGTCTTCCTCTAGGTCATGAGAAAAATCTTATGATATATTTTCAGAAATGAGTTAATTTTACTTTCACTGCAAAGTAATACAAGAGGAAATGTACAGATTGAGTTGACAGTGATTGACGTACCGAGTTTTCAATTTTAAATTTATTACACAGAATTGCAAACGACACAAATGGTGTTAAAAAAATATAAGCACAGTATTTTTTTACTCGATGACAAAATATGTGCAAGCTAAAGATCTTCAACAGTGCATGACCTAAAACCAAAAATAGACTTTTACAAAACAATAAATTCATTTGACCATTTTGAATACATTTAACTAGTTTAATGACTGGCCTCGTCCTGTGAGATACTCCTTCAGTTCTATTGAAGATTGATAATATCCCAGTACTCTTTTCATTATGGCCTACAACTAAATGTATATTTACGTGCACAAATGATGAAATGATTAATATATAAATATATATACTGATTTATTGTCATATGTCTTTATCCATTATTATGTTTATACAAATACATGTATGCTAAACATGTTTGTCTTCGTTGTTGGTTGAAATAACAGCAAAGTTCATTTCTTAAGACCCAGTGAGAATGACATTACCATGGCAAATTGTAGAAAAATGTTAAGGAATGTGTGCAATTAGAAAGCTGGCTTAATAAAGTAACCTGCAAACTGCAATTTTGATCTTGGATGTTATCTGTGCTCGGTTAGGGGGTTTTAAATGTGTGACACATTTTGTGGTCCGAGATTTTTTTCAATTTTAAAACTTAACTGACATTTCCTTATTTGTGCATGTAATTGTTAAATTGCCACAGCACGGAGTGTTAACCTTCGCACCTCCGTATGCAGGATAGTCACGTGATAGTGCTGGGCACGAGAAAATAGTGACCTTGACCGACCCTCTTAGTCACGCGGTATGCACGTGTTAACACGTTCTGATGGAGCAATCATGACCAGGCTGCTATGATGGAGAGATATAAGCTTTTCACTGAGAGACCCACGCTCAACACTGAGTACTGAGTTAGACTTTCAAAAACGGCACATTTGGTACATTTGCCAAACATTACCTGACTATAAAGTCTCTACACAACTGAATATACCAAATGGACGTCAGCTGTGAACCTCCATTTCTACTAGTCCAATTAAGAAAGGAACAATTTATGATAGATAAATTAGGTTATTTCAGCTAGTCGTTGTTATTCATCTGACGTGCAGTTATTCTGTGGACAGAGTTAGGTTATTCATCATTTAAAGAATAGAAGGTATCTTGGAGTCAGGATTCGAACCAATATGAAGAAATGAACCGCCACATTGTCAAGGAAGCGAGTTTTTGAAAAGTCATTTTATTTAAAGATTGTGCGGATTGTGCTAACAATCAACGGCAACTTCCTTAGGGCTTTATTCATAGTTAAGCACAGAACAGCAGGAACCCAGTCGTTGTGAGCATGTCTGAAACTGTAATGTGTGACGTCATGAAACTGACGCATTCATTCATGACAAGATAATATGGTTGACGATACATCATCACTACAACCTGCGAATTTCTGATGTTGAGTCACACCGTGCAGCAGGCGATTTTAAATCATTATTTCCAAATTTCTGTTTGTATAATTTACGCCCACGATTTGTCAATATACAGATCCATATATAGGCTATGCATCTGAAAATCAGGCTCTTGATGTTGTGGTTGTTATATGCAAACCAGCATAAATCAGACCTTGTCAATGATTGTTATGCACGCTGTACGTCTATGCTAGATGAAGCAGAAAAAGATACAGTTGCTCCGCCTTGGATTATGGGTCTTTCAGGATTTATATTTACATTTATTTGATTGGTGTTTTATGTCGTAGTTAAGAATATTTCAATTACACGACGGCGGTCAGCATTATAATGGGAGGAAACCGGGCAGAGTCCGGGGGAAACCCACGACCATCCGCAGGTTGCTGGCAGATCGTCAGTTTCCAACCGGGGTCCTATCGGGTACAGCTGAAGATAGGTCCACGTCAGTAACTAAAAACTTGATGCATGTGATATTTTCAGTAAGTCGTCTCAGATCAGAAATAAATACAAGTAGAATATTAAACTTAAACCCCACTTAGATTGTTTTACCTCCACTTTATTTGTCGTTTCTCAAGTGATACCGAGACCTAATTAGATCTAATATTCCCCTGGATATGTATACTTGTTACAATAAGTCAGAAAACTGAGATATGACAATTAAGCTAAAAAACGTATTACGGTAAGGTTGTATTCGTTCATTCATTTTTTTTTTACCTGACAGTATTTTAATAACTAAATACCTTCAGTGTCTTCTGGAAAACCATGCCTCCAAAACCAGGGAGACATGATGTATTGGTCGAGATGAAAGTCTCACAGAGCAGCGCGAGATGCCTCGCAGGTAGGATGACGTCATTAACGAGGATAGCATCGGAGAATCGTCTCCAACAAATGAAGAAGCCAGGGAATTATTATGACAGCAATGTACCCATCTGACTAATCGGTTCGCATTGGATAGCAGTTCGTTGCATGTTGCTATCTTTATAGTTTACAAGATTACTCTGTATCACATTAGCCAGTTGAAATGATCTACACAGGATCCAGGTAAAACTTTTGTTGATCAAATATGTAAAACAATTACCAATGGACTAAATGATAGAGAGAACATTCGGTGGTAAAGAAAATTTATTGGCTGAAAAATCATAAAAACCCAGCATGTTTCATTTAATTAGAAATGTGACGACACAAACCTCTTAAGTGTCAAAAAATTGAATCTGAGCATGTGACTTCATACCAGTATAAAAGATGATAAAAGGACAATGGCTTGGAAATGTACAAATTTGTGTCAGTAAATCCACGGAGTTTCTTAAATAAATGGGAATAACCTGGGAATAACAACATAACATGACATAACAAGAAAATAAAGAAATACAAGATTTGTAGAAGAACAAATAAAAATGTTTAATACATAACACTGTGTTACTTGTAAGCAGAAAAAGCACGAAGTGAAAAATATAATCGATTATGATTCATACAATATCGGTATTCAATGTTACCTCTCTGGGAGAAATTCTTATATCCTAGTATGCACACTACAAAATCTCGGAATTCTTACGCCTCGGGACGCATTCTATAGGAATGGTCACAATTCTTACGAGTCCCCGTCTCATGAAAGTCCGGGCCGTAATTCTTACGAACCTGTCCGAGGTACTCTGGTAGCATTGTGCTGGAGTAAACCTGCTGTCGGGGCTAACAAGACAAAACAGTGATACAACAAACAGCTGAGTTGGCGTAAATGAGATTTCCTCTTACAAATAATACAGTGTATTATTGCACATCATATACCTGTAAAAAAAAGATCAACAATACCGGACCCTTGTCTCAAAAAAGGGCCAAAAGTTAACAGCAATATAAAGCTTGGATCGAGCTTATAAAAGGATATAAACCAATGTCTGTAAAACAATAAAAATAAAGATTTAAGATACATCACAATATTTTAGGTTTGAAAATCAAAGAACCATAGGTAAGGTTTTTTAACTTTTGCATAGCTCATTGGCTGAATCGTAGCACAGAAATGGCCGTAAAATCTTACTTGTAGGCAAGAAGGCCTACAAATACATGTGATTGCTTTTAGTTCTTTCATCATTACCGTTGAGCTCAGTCATGTTTTCTGTAAATTCTGATGAATAAAACATTATATATTGATGTAAATATAAAATATGTGGACACCGCAAGCTATTATGTCAGGTTTGAATGGTTCAGTGTAGCACATTCTTTGACCTTTTTTTAAGCCTTCGAGGGCGAGGAAGTCTCTGTGAAGTGCATGTGATTATGTAGACAGCCTCCTGTAAATCTTCAACCAGGGATAACATTAGTGGGGAATTTAATGACATGTAATGTTCACAAAAGATTATACCAATTCTCAATATTGGGAAGACTGCTTTTGATCATGGGTATAAACGACCCTCCGCAATACAATAATAAGTTGAAATACTTGCTGATGACAAAACTCCGTCAAAGAAACCGAGGTTGTTTTGAATGACAGCTTAAAAACTCTTACTATGTGGTGTTGTGAAAACCTTAATAATGTAATTCCAGGTAAAACAAAGTTAATGCTAATAAGTTCTGGACAGTGTCTCACAGATATAATTTCAAAAATTGAAGATTCTTCCATTGAGCAAGTGTCCTTAGCAAACTTAATAATATGTGAAACTCTGACATGGCAAGATCAAATTGATTTCATTTGCAAAAAAAGTAACAAAGTTACCGGGATTTTAAGAGAGAGCAAGGTTGGTCTGGATTTTGATGTTATAGCTCTGTCACAGCTATATTTTACCACGTATTGATTACTGCATTTCAGTGTGTGGAACTTGTCCACTGTCACATAATGACAGGTTATTTAGGCTTCATAAAGGAGCAGCTAAAATTAATTTATACTGTAAAGCATATACTTCGACAGCTCCAGATCTCTTACAGTTACCCTAAATGACAAAAGCTGAGCACATTAAATATCGTATTATATGTCCCGTTGTTAAATCACTGCATGGCGAATCAATGTATGATGAATCACTGCATGGCGAATCACTGTATGATGAATCACTGCATGGCGAATCACTGTATGATGAATCACTGGATAGCCAATCACTGTATGATGAATGACTGTATGATGAGTCACAACTGTATCTCAACTAATTGTTTTGTAAGAAACAGAGCATTACGCAGTAAGTTTCTCAGAGCAACTCTCAACAATCTTCATACTGATAAGCACTGTTCTATGTAGTAAGAAAAAAAACCTTCAAAGTGGTTGATTGTCACGCTTGGAACAACTTGGATTTCAAAATCAAAAGGTCGAGCCTTTGTTGCTTTTCTGTCGCTATATTTCAAAGAACATTTCAAATAGTTAAGGTTAACACATGTTTATTCATACCACTGAACGGTGCAATCAGTTATGTCTCCGGGAAAATTACTACTAAAAAGCAAAAAACAGAAACTTTGCAAAGTACCATTCATAGCAAATGTAATTTTAATGCTTCATGTAACTTCTTCAAGTATTTAAGTTATGTCATAGGCCTCTGTAGATAATGAAAATGAGGTATAGATTAGACAGGTAATGACCCAAAGTCAGATTAATCCCTCAAATACAAACAGTCGAATTAAAACAACATGTAACCCTCTCTTGGTATTCAAGACTTCACACTGAATCAGATTAATTGCAAACTTGAAACGAATGGCTCCAAAGTAAATCTGCCAAAGGGACAAAAGTGAAAACGCAAACCGTGTAATTATTATATGTATACTTACTATAGTTTAAATGTACATATATACAATAACACAAAACCGGAATATATATTCCGGGGTGTCATGTTTTAAAAATGGCCTGGCAAACAATAATATTTAATACACTACACTGGATTAAAAGAAATTTCACTAGAAAAGCACAATTGACTCAAACACTCAGAAATAAAGCGCAACGAAATTAGGTAAAACATAATTAAGTAAAACTAAAGTTAGGTACCCTCTTTGTACGTTGTGAATACATGCCACATATTTTAATTATATATTCTATAACTTATTGAAGCCTAAAAACGAATGGGCTTTGGTGGAAGCATGAAACATGTCAAGGACAAATTGAATACGAACAAATCGCGGTTGACATAGCTTTCCGTGAAAAAGTCTTCAGGTGAAACACCTTCTTTCCCAACACTGACAGCGATTCCAACTGGCAGTTTTTGTGCAGTAACCAAGCAGTGCATTTCTCACAGTAGAAGCGTGTTACTGTGAAGAATTTTATTGTTCATTTACTCGTCATTATGCGATGACAATTCGCACTCAGCCTTTCTTTGTCCAGCTATGGTTTTTTTTAGGGATATTGTATTATAAACTTCCCTCCTACAGTTTCCTGACCTGGACACCTAGTTTAATCAGAAAATCAAGAGCATTAGTTTTAAAGTTTTTTGCATAAACAGAATATGGTGTTACCCGCGTCGTTATGTTTACTATACTGACAGAAAAATTAAACTATTTTTTATACTTCTGTGACAGAAGCATCAAAGCCGCTAGCCTTGAAGTTGTGCACTCTCAGGTTAATTTTTCTCATTTCGATCTATTTTAGGACTTATCTGCCCATTCTTCAACTTTGTGCAGAGCATATATCGGAAACTATTAGACATAGGATTCTCAAACTGACACAAATTGTGTAAAATGACCTGAAGTGGTGCTCTGTCAGGTTATTTTTTCACATTTCGATCTATTTTAGGAGCTGTCAGCCCTTGCGCATATTTGTCAACTTTGTGCAGAGCGTATCCAGGGAAATATTAGGCATTATATTCTGAAACGGACACCAAGTGTGCAAAGTGACCTGAACCTGTGAACTGTGAAGTATTGAAATGATAGGTCCAGCCCACACGGCTGGCTCTAACATGTAACATTATTAAATCAATTTTTCAGTGTTTGATATCGTGCACTGTAAAAACTTACACTGTAATTTTCCAGTGAAATATGCTGGCAAGTTTGTGACCAGTGCTTTTTACTGTAGATTTACAAGACGTACACTTTGTATATCTACACCCAAAACATCAGATATTTCCACACAATACCATTGTAATAACCAGCAGAATCCATTGCAAATTAACAAACCCTCACTGTGATTTTATTTCTGGCTTCACAATGGATTTGCATTTGTCGTTGCTGTAGCATTACACAGGTAACCATTGTAAATTGGCAACGAAATTCATGGGAAGTCAACAAAACCCTTCTGTAATTTTATTATCCACTTCACAGAAGATTTTACACTTGTCGTTCTGTAGTATTACAGAGGAAACCGTGCTGTAATAATGTTACATGTTAGAACCAGCCCTGTAGGCCTTTTTAACTTTTGTTGCTTTCATATCATTCCTAAAGGGGTGAGCTGTTATGGCAAGATAATACTTACAATATATACGATCATAAAAGGTTTACATCACATACTTTCTCATTCTGTGTATTTAAAATCAAAGATAAGCCTGGGTCACGACTAACTGAGCTGGATACCTCAAACTGTAACGTTTCACCCAAATCCCGATGTATCATGTCCCCGTCTTCGCCCTGATGTTCTCTGTTTGCTGTTCCGATGAAGAAAGCCTATTTTAACGTAAAATTAAAATGAATAATTACAAGAAGAAGAAAAACAATCTGAACGAGGTTTCATTCTTTCTGTTACGTCCACCTTGCTCACACACAAAAGTGCAACGATTTTAAGCTAACAAAATTCAAGAATCATCAATATATCTGATAGAAACAAATTCTAATGTGAAACTGTAAAGGTGATTTTTTTAAAGACAACCAGAAATCGAAACATGCAGTACATGTCTACAATTTTGTTCCTGCAAGCTACATGTCATTATGCAGTTCTTGTATCTTCACTTAAAATGATATCAATGTAGCTGAGTAACTCGATAGCATCATCAGGAGCATTCGAAAGTACAACTGATAAAATCTATATCCATACTGATAAAAGTCATATTTATTAACCTTTCCTCAGCGCAAGAATCAAAGTTCCGGATTGTCCTAGTAAACGTCATCACTCGGTGACTAACATGAGTTCCCGTGGTTTTGTGTTTTGCTGACTATTAGTTTTCTGTTAAATATTCTTGTATTGTGTGCATATTCTTTAGGTGACGACTTTTTTCAGGTGGTATGAGTCTTTACTTGGTTTCTACCGTGTGTATATGTAAACCAGTCTCTTCAGTTTCTGATGCTTTTATTTTGTCCCGTTCTGTTAATCATACTTACCTTTGTCTTTATAATGTAACAGGCGGAAATCCCTTGAATGACGACTCCCAGGCAAACAAAGGATGAGCCCACTGAAATAATACAAAATTACCCGTAAGCGAAGAGCCCCTGTACATCACAAATGAGTTAACTATTGGTAAAATGTGTATTAAAGTAATCGCAGCAGTTCTCAGATTTGCTCACTCTTTTGCTTCAGGGCTGTCTGACAGGTACTCTAGTTTTGCATCGATACAAATCTGAGAACAACATGGATCGTGGCCGTGCGTATTGCTCACCTGTGCCAGTAAGATAGATAGCGTGTGTCAAACAGATGCCGACAATCACTGTAATGACTCCAACGATAAGGAGCAAAATAGAGCTGCCCAGCAACATTCTGAGTCGGATGTCTGTAACAAAACATGTATGGTTCATAACAGTTGAAAAATACTGCAAAGAATGGGCAAGTGAAAAGTTGTAATAGCATTAGTCTGCACATGACGCGCAACTGATGGATATACATCAAGACCGCTAATTCCGCTATATACATGTATTCGCAGCTGTGGCGTTAGGCAGTTTCGAGTTAATCCTTAAAAAGAAATATGTGCAATACAGCAAGCCGGAAAGTTTACTCTCTGTCATTTTAACACATACCACTCCTTCTGTCGATAGGCAACTTATTGTTATTCCTTTAACGATATCTTGGAAAACAGCCCAAAATTGACAATGAAATTTTGTTTTGATTTATTACCATTTTTACTCAGGTACACATCATTATTGTCTTCCACACTAAATGACACGCACTACTGCAAAACGATGTCCCAAATTTTAGCTCAAAATAACAATTTCTGGTATTTAATAATGACCTACAAGTAAAAAAAGAAGTGAAAAAGGTGTGTTGGGGAATGGGTGCACATACACCCCACAAATGCGATTTTTTTAAGACAGCAACGGAAATTCCCATGTCCCATTATATTTCTTTTCGTTTTATGTGTGATATCATCACATTGGATCGTTTTGAAACTCAACTCAAGTATTAGTAATACTCAATTATAAATATTCTAGTGTTCGATAGATACCTGTGGCCCCGTGTCGCTCAAGGTGGTGCAATACAACAACGCCAGAAACAAGGGTGATCACACCGATGATTGTCACAGGTAATAACAGCCCATATACCCAAGCTGGTGAAGTGTATCCATCCTCAGGGGGAACTGTGTTTGGCTCAGCAGACTGTGAGGCATTGGTCACAACTTCTGTTCGACGACATGACATAGATGTACGAGTAAAATAAAAGCATAACAACTTTTTCTTTTTTCCATTTGTTTGCGTGTGTGCCCAGAGATGTGCCAGAGGACTTGAACATGTCAGGATGAAGAAGACGATAGACGTGCGAAAGTTCATAAAAATCTCTTTATCAAAGTGTGAAAGGAAGAAACGACGTGCCAGGAACAATCACTGAGCGCTCGACTGATTTCTTCTTTAAGTTATATACCATGCCATCTTCTATGTACCAGCGTATACAGACGACATATTTTCATATATATATATGCTCATTTCAAATCATCATATTAAAATTGCCCACTTTTATTAAGCTCATGCAGCATGTATAGTTTAGGGGTAAATTTCGCGCGCGGAAAAATTCCGTCAGCTTTTATTGGAAAGATTCTATCAGATTCATTTGTATGTATTTCCTCCTAAGAAGCCGACATCTCCTGTGTTACTATAATCGATAGTAAATTCACAAGATTTGGAGAATGTTTTGTTGTCAGATCTCTTGTACAGCAAGGTAGATAAGACCACTAGATGTTTTGAATGACCGGAGAGTTGCCGTGAGATACCTTCAGACAGTCACTCCATGTCTATTTTGTAAGACGCTAATCTCTTAGCTCCAGTCATAGAGTGCTCAACCAACCGAAAGCGCCCCATCCTCTAGTCCTTATATCTTTTAGATTTTTTGCATCATTCCGATTAATTGCAGACACTAATGACGTGATCAAAATCACTTATCTGTGCGCTCCTACATTAGTTAATACTAAACTTACACCAAAAGACCATATTATAATACTGGCCGAAGATAATGGGCAGTTGTGCGTGTATGTGCAGGTAAGAAGAAGTAGGCGTCCTCAAATCGATTGGTCCTTGTGACTGTAAATGAACAAACTGTGTTCGGATTTGTGGAATTACTAAATCGCTATTTATCAGTATTTAGCAGTTCGTTAACACGAATTAATAACTCGTATTTGAAACTGTTCTCACGGACTACCAATATGATGATATCAGTATGTTATAAGAAATAACTAATTATTAACACAGAAGACTCAACCTCTTCCTTTTTCAGAATTCACTGGTGTACACTTTAAAGCTGAACTCTCGGACTGTATAAGTTTTTTTTTATTATTGGCTCAAAAGTGGCACATTATTTCCTAGATGATATAACTGATTTAAAGAATTATATTCGCTAGATGTCTTAAAGAAATATGCTTTTAGAAAACCAGTAGGCTTAGTTTCATGCAGCATGGCATTATCTGCTTATTTACACCTCTACACGCTTATCTCCTCCTGCGACGTGACCATTTCTAACCGAATAAGCACTCTGTATCATGCTTTAGCCATACTGACTAAAAACAATGCTCCGAAAAAACGAAAACGCCACAATTACGTCAATTTATCTGAAACACTAGCTCCATTCAAGGCCACAGAAGGAATGTGCCAGTTTTTGTGTTAAACACATCCTTACTTTCTACAAGACAAAAAGAAGAAACTCCCCACATGCATATTTGTTTGCATCATTTTTTACATATATCACCGGTATTTTATTCAGTCGAGGAAAGTAAAGCATAAAACCGGGACTGTTCATCTTTAAAAATCGAAGATGTACCATTCAGTTCCTAAAATGAATCGCTTTGGCAAGGTAGGGATATATACAATGTTATGCGACCAGAAAGCCCGTATCGGTACCGTTATTGTAAATCGCGATGCATGTTGCTTCAGTGAGTCGAGAAAATGTGGATTGTGGTAAAAGAGTACGCGAAAGTTTAGACTCCAATATACCGAGCATGTTATGAAATCGTCTCTCGCCGGAAAAGTAAACCAGCATACTGTAAATTCTTCGTGGCGTAAATTTGTCATGTCGAACACATGTACATATAATTACATGGTGAACTTACCGGCAGTGGTTGTCTCCCTTGTCATGGTCTCTACCACTATCAACTTGGTGTGGCCTGAAGCTATTGTTTCCCTGTCGTAAGGCGCAAAAGCCCTGAACGTGTATCTGCCAGTGTCGTTCAAGCACGGATTCCGAAGAATCAGTGAGCATCCATCGCCCCAATAAACTCTGTCTCTGTACCTGTTCCCATAAAAGATTTGATTCAAAGAGTCGTTGACGATGACAACATCTCTTCCCAGGTCCCATCTGATGTTACATTTCTGGTTTGGATTTTCCAGCTTGTACTCACATGGTAAGATTACCTGTGTCGTACTTGGATCAGCGACTACGTTGAGTTTTGTTGTTACAACAACGGCATACACGTCTGTAATGAAAACGATTCGAGGGATTGAGACTGTTACGTCGAATTAATGAAGTGTTAGACATAGATCTGCAAGGCACTCGGATATACAAGGTTATTAACAAATGATTAGTTACTCACATGTTGTACTCTGGAAAGAGTGAGTTTCATAATGTTCCCTTTCAAGTGCATATGTTAACAGGATATTGAACAAACGTTCCAATTACAAAGAGAGTGGTAAGAATGATGCAACCAGCTTAACCAGACATTATTCCATTAAAGATCTGTTTAGAAGAAACCCATTTTCTCATAACATTGCATTGATGTGTACGTTTCCTTCTACATCAGTGTTCTGAGCCCCGTCCTACTGCCCATGTTACTTGGCGGTCATATTGGATTTTAATGAAAACCTTCAAAAATCTTCTTCTGAAAAACGTCCGAAGACCTTGTTCTCAATCCTGTTATTTGGTATCTCGATGACTGCCCCCTTGAAAAGGAAAGTTTGATTGGGGGAAAATCTAGAAGCTAGCTATTGGATAATTATGTCATGTGACCCTAAAACTGGTTCATTCCAAATGTTTTCTAAACTGTTAAGACTTTTTTATGTCATGCAGTTTGGGGCGGTGATTCTGAATATACAAAATCTGGAAAACCGTACGTGACGTCATCAAAGGCCTAACATCGTCCCAAGGCATGGAGACAGATTTGACATAGCCAGAAGTGACGTCAGCAAACCACAAGTTGTACATACGAAAACAAAATCGCCATTTTTGGAAATTTCAAAACTGAAAAACTTCTGGGGCTAAAATGGCAAGGCAGAAGGGCACGAATTTTAGACGGGCAGTAGGCCTAGGCATTGTGAGTAAAAGTTTGGATGTTCCCGGTCACGAGACTTGGCTGCCATATTGGATTGATAAGGAAGCTTTTGAGAGGCATTTTCTTCCGGAAACAACAATTGACCTGAAATTTTGCACAAGTAACAACTGTTGCCTCAAAATTATTTGGAGAGAAGAACAATGCAATATGTGAGCAAATAAACGGAAGCGGATGTATCGTCATGTGAAAATAAAAAAATGGAAATTTGAGTTTTTTAAATATCCTACCCGACGTAGAAACTGGTTTTTATGTCTTTACTATGATGCATGTTTTTGGCGCACATTGCGATCATACTGCGAAAGACCCAATTCTCCTCATATTCGCGGGTCAGGCGAGAGAAGATGATAACAGCCTTAAAGCTAAAGATCACTCAGTGGAAAGTGCCATATATGTACTGTATGTGTGCTGAAAACCTTTGATCTATCTTTAAAAAATGCAGGTTGTGCAGGCCATTCGACATACGACAATTTGTACTCCATTTTTCTGTACGTAGCACTTTGTGAGCTTGTGTTTTGTTTAGAAACGTTCCTCTGGAGCTTGTACCGCTCATTGTCTCTTTGTGCGACTACTAACATTCCATCCCAGTCTACCCTGAAAGTGACTTTGTGTAAATTTGCGAAGACTGAAACATAGGTGTCACGGACGCTACTGTCAACCGTCCTCCCTAGAAAGTTGCCCCTTGACAGCAAGCTAGTTATAAACCACCGCCAGCGTGCCGAGTCCACTGCTGTTTGTCACTTACAGGACTGTCGTCCTTCGTTTGCAGGATTTCGGCGAACTGTGGATTCCATATATACGCGGACTGACTCCCCTTTGAAACCGGAATATTTCATCCAGATTTGGAAGCTATAATCAGTAAGAGACTACATATTTTGTAATTATCTGAATTGTTTTGGTATATTATTGTCAGTTGTATTATTTGTCTACTTTGTTCAAATATGAGCTTTGAACTTATTGAAGGGACGTCGTGTTTCTTTGTTTGATCTTGTGTAAGGAGTATCGCTGTTAAAGAGTTGTGCAAGCCATTTTTTCATCGCTGTTCCTCTGCGATAGTAGTACCCTTACAATCAGCTTACCTTGAGAACAAAGGTAAGCCACCACTACGACTGTCCAGGTCGCCAGTACTGAGATCAGCATCATTAGAGTTCTTCTTGCTCACAGCTGTCTGTAAGTGAGCATTGTACCTTATACTTGTATTCAAACTTAGGCAGGTATTTGAAATGTTATTAGAAGACTGAAAATGTAAATGCAGAACCCTTATGTTTTACACTTGAATCCCTTTAATGTAGACGAATGTCATCGGCTGTGCCACATTTATGGAAACATCCATCTACACTGGCTCAGACAGTCAAGAATAGGCACGATTTGCTTGGTACATGCATAGCGTTCATCACAGGGCACGGACAGTGGCTTCGATTGATATTATTGTTTGTTTGTTCGTTTGTTTATTCACCGAAAAGAAAACAAGCAGTGACAAAATATTAAATAAGCATAAATCTGGAATAAAGTCCAGAGGACTTGATCTATCCCGTTATTGAAATACATAAGTAAACATATGATCACGGAAGGTAATATACAAATTTCACACAATTTTTATAGGTAAAGTCAGCGCTATTGTAACAACCAAACTACGTTTACAAAGAATCAGTATTCAGTAAAACATTGCTATAAGTATTGCAACAATCCTGTATAAACAGATCCATCGAGGGAGAAATTTGATAATACTATATTACACTGTCTGTTTTCTGGATGTAACTTACGTGATTTGTGCAGGATAAACATATAACGTTGACTGACTTATATTGGACTGAACCGTTCAAATCGCTCCGTAGCTGACATGAATATTATGCAATACAGTTTAAAGTGTTACAGATTGAGACAGTTAGCTCATATCTGTTGTACTATTATTGTTGACCTAAAGGAAATTCTCCTAACTTTGACTTGAAAAGGGACAGAGCGTTTAAGACCCATATTCAGCTTCTTCCGTTCTCGTGGGCCAGCAGTTCGAATATAGTAGAAAGAATGATTGGAACGGAAGAAAGGTCGATATAAGTTAAGGCTATGAGTTCTAGTTGGGATGTCATGAACGGCAGGTTGTCTAATGGAGGTTCCACGAACGCTAACATGTCTTAATTACATGTATTTTATACGTTCTCTTGGCACAATCAATCGGGTCCTGAACATCTCGACTATCTTTATGAACAAGTTAACTTATATGCATACATGATGTAAAACTGCAGCGACCAAAGAACTGCGACACGTATAGGTGATAATATTTATCTGTTTTTTGCTCAACTTACTTTGCAAAAACTTAATAACAATAAATATTTCCATTTACACCTCATTAGAGTTATCTGTAAAGACGAACGGGAATCGCGATAACATGGTCAAATCAAGACGATATGCAATTAACATAGGCAATTTTAAACTCTGAATGTATAGTACACAAATAGGACAACGGCTTTGGTTTTAAGCCATTTCCAAATGCGACCCCAAACCGACAAATGATACTTGACACTCAAGTTGTACACTTATGAACTCAAGTGCATACATAGTAAATGTAACCGTTTTCTTATACATGAAAACAAACCCCAATGGACGTTTCATGGCGACTTTCTCCTCACTGGACCAAAACCACGCCATGTGTTGTTCAACTATTTGCGATTTTTGCCTCAAGTAAAGCCGTGGCATTTATTTTGCTCGCTTCGAAAGTTGCCCTTGTAAAAAAGATAGGTTGTGATCTACTACACTATTATAAAAGTTTCGTAAAATTACGGGCAAACTCAAGGCCAGGCAACAGGCTGCCACGTGTTTTCACTGTACAATAACGGTCATACTGCCCGTAATGTCATCGTGTGAAATAATATGTTAACCCTACACAGGTCAAGAGTTTATCCTATTACAGACGTTTTACCACTAAACCGACTGTACCAGTAAAAGCCGGGAAGAAATAACGGAATTAGTGCAGTAAACACATGGACTTTTCCACCAGTGTAAAGTCAGTTTAAGATGTGCATTCTGTCTAATGTATAAAGCAGAGAGCGAATCGACAGACTATCATCTCTAAGTTCATTATGTTTCATTCGGCATAAAGATAACAACTACTACTCGATGTAGACTTGATCATCTCGATTTACCAGCATCGACAGTTGATGTATAACTGGTGCTGCTCGCTCACTGTAAATCAACTGTCTCGGATCGTCGAGTCACGATGCTGTGTGATACAAAGTCTTTACTTGGTCTGCTCAGTTTTAATGTCGAGGGTTTCAGGGCCTCTACCGACTGTTTATTCTCCTCAAACACTCAACCCGTGTTTGTAATGTTTTGTGTCAGAACGATATAGGCGTCGTCTGCGATCCTTTGTGACTGTAATGGATGTATTGTGCCACTTGTACGAAGTAATCGATCTACACCTTATTTATACACTAATCTGTCATTACCTTGAGTATTCCTCAAGGTGGAATGTTTGGGTATTCCACACTACAAATATTTTTTTCACAGCACTATGCATTGCTTATGCTAAGGACATCAGAAGATTCCCCCTGTACCTGCCGAAGGGCAAATGGTTTAGTCACTCCGAGGACTCCAAGTAATTGGCCAAAAACAAGGGGTTCGCCATGGCCAACTGATTCTCAAAAGACCAAATTCTAGACCATTGCTAAGTGAGGTCCTTGAGGACAAGTTATTGGTCAAGCATTGGTATCAATATATATGTAAAAAAATCCAGAAATATGACATTTAAGCAACTGAAATTCTCATGATTTGATTGTTGTTTGAGGTTCAGTACACATCATACTGCCAGGCGCCCCCATGGGTACGGAATTTGTTCTCATTGGAAGTTTGTCAGTGTGTAAGGCTATGTAGTTCAGGATACATGTATGTCAACATTCTTATCTACCAACCCATTACACTCAACAGTTTATGTCGATATCGCGCCAACCCGATGTCTGCTTTGTGCCAGTGTTATGTACATAGTTCCTTTTCAGTATGAGAGTGCTTGTGCCATATACATAAGAATGATATCTGCGGTATATTTGTACACGGTCAACGTTACGTCTGTGAACTCTGGCATTTACTGCATAAATGTAATGGTCATTGGATTGGGGGGTTAAACGTACAGAGACACACAACACACCTTTCGCCTCTCCCTGCACAGTCAACCAAGATTGAGCATTATCAGGCCAAACTAGAAAAGTAATTTTAGGCACCCCTGTCACAGTTGTCCATCTATAATTCGGCCACGGTATTTGTGCCGTCATCAGGAGAGTATGTACAATAAGGAGTAACAAACTCTCATGTAGGCTACAAGTACATATATACTAGAACAGCTTGACGACTATATGCATTACCAGTCCATTACTGTTGACATGGTTTAGTAGATACATGCACGCCGGTCCTGACAAAATTAAGCAAGCCGTCTCACGAAAACATTCACTGATTGAACCGATATAGTGCAGATGGCAAAATGGCGTAAGAAATTGATGTTTTTTCTTATCAAAAGAGATGCAATATGTATAGGGCTAAACAGGTGCCGGTATCAAGATAACAGAGTCACCTGTGAGTTATATGACATTGGCAGACAACTTTACACATTGTATGTATGTTACATTGATAGGAAATAGAGCAAAACATTAGTCTTTAAAGTGCCAGCAAATATTCGGCACTTTATCTTTTGGCGTTCAGGCTGTATATGGCTGTTGTAGAACACATTTATGGTACGTATAATCATTTCATCAAAAGCATGACAAGAAAGCAAATAGTATGGTAATAAAATGGAATAAATACATCTGCTCCAAAAGGTAAAAACAGATGGAAAACTATGTTATACTTTACCTCCATGACCTATGATTAACATGGTAAGATACATGGGAACAAAATATGTTAAAATTTTTCACTCCTCACCCGAATTGAGTGTGTCTCTTTGTTCCCTCCTGACAAAAAGAAAACCAAAGGAAATGCAAGAGTGTTTATGTCAAGAAATGAAAATGAGCGCCAAAAATGTTTATTAGCACTTGTTTACAAGATGACTTTACAAACTTATCCGTCATTACGTTAATTTCATAACTTTTATCCACTATACGATAAATAAACAAACAAAAGGGAAGAATCCTATCTTCAGCAGATACAAAAAGAAAACACCATCCTTTAGATATGCGTTATGTGTATCTTAGTTACCTTACTTTTCAGTGGCCTGATTAACCAGCATAGTGATCACAAGGTGATAGTCATACAAAGAGTATGATAAACAAACGGAATAAGTCTAGTCAAGAAAAGTAAAATCAGAGGCAGACCTATGTTATACCTCTATGACTTGTGTCTAACACGGTAAGCTAACTGGGTTCAAAATACATTTATATTTCTTATTACTCACCTAAATTGTCTTTGTAACTTTGTTTTCTCCTGAAGAAAATAAAGAAGATGGTTATTGGGTCAGCAATTCAAACTGAACGACAAAAATATTTGTTCACGCTTGCCTACATAATGACTTCACAAAAGTTATCATTCTTTATGGTCATTTTCTAAATTGCATCCGCTCCTCAGTAAATAAAAAAGGGGAAAGAAACAAGAGAGGAATATAAGAATATAAAAAGAGATATAAACACAATCATTTCGATTTCACTTTTGTATATCTTAATGTTAGCTTACTTTTCAGTCACCCGGTCAGCCAGTGTAGTGATCACAAGATGAGAGCTCTGCTGTGTTTGTGAATGTTACACCTCGATAGATCTTATATGGCAGCGTTTTATCTGCTTGCAGGAATTTCTTTGGTTTGCCTGATCCACTTTCATATATGGGTTCTCAAGTGACACTGTATACCTGAGCCTGTACATTGTGCAGTCATCTCTCTGATTCACTCGACTAACACTGTTATATTCATGTAGACACGAAGTAAACACTGTAAACACACAGAGACCAAAGAAGGTCCAAGTTTTAACTCATAAAACTAGATTTGTTACTTGCTCCAATACACTTTGAAAAGTAATACATACAATTTTTTGTCCGTGGAAAAAAATTTACCACTGATCATTTATAAATGCATCAAATCGCATTTTCCCTATAGCCAACAAAAATAGGCATGAATCGCAATATAAATTTTTTGTTAGTTTTTTGTTCGACTTCCGAGAAAATACAGCGACTGAATTTAAAGGTAGACAATGAATAGTCCCACGTTTGTTGAACATTGCCTTCACTTAATATATTGATTTACAAACTCATTGCAGCCTGTCGTGAAATTTTAATATGTTGGCTCTCACATCTGACAGCACGGGAAATGTCAACAGATTTTAACACTTGGACAAAGTTGTAATTCAGACGTTTGAGATTTAAGAGTGTATTGCTTCATAACCAAGTCAAGCTAACCACACTGAACGAACGTTGCATATAGACAAGACCGTGTATAATACTTCATTGCTTATCTAAGGAAACATCTGACACTTCCAATAAATCAGCCATTTCGGAATTTCTGCCCTGCAAGTTTGGCTTTGTCCATGCAGAGCGTCTATTACAGGGCACGTCTGGGGGCTTCTGTTCAGTTTATACTAAAACGCAATCCACAAAACGCAATGTGACATGTCTCACAGTCATGTGCTTTTACGCTTTTTGTAGGAATGTTCCGCTTGGCGTGTGTGCCGTAGTTAACAGAAAGTGGTGTAATACACACCCGCATGTTATTTATACATCAACCCTATTGTCACATAAGTAATGCATGATGTTGTGTATCTTTACAGCACGATTACTAATGCTCACAAGGCCTGAAGTTTTGTCATGTAGCTCGTCCAGCACTGTATATGTCAGACACCTGTGGGTCGTGAAATGGAATGTTAGAGTTTTAATTTAAAACAGTTTCCAAAAAATGCAGGGGAAAAGGGTATAAATCGGCTGTAAACTCTGTTTAACTCAGTAGACCTTACTTACATTCCATTGACTTAAACAGGTGTGTTTTACCTGAGTAGAAGAGTTTCACAACACCGGAGTGTGGTACATCCCCAGGTCTTAGCACCATAACGTTTATGGATGGGACGATTTATGTGCTTACTCACACCTTGATTGGTTTACTAAATTCATGTCTTAGTATGACAATAGTGGTGGAATTCAATATCATTCGTTGTGGTTGGAGGTTGTGGTTTTAGTAGAAGTGTAGGTTTGGGGTGGTGGTGGTGGTGGGGAGTTTGAGGGAGGGAGGGGTGAAGCGAAAGAAGTTCTGTCCTAGCCGTTCATGCGAGGTTGCCAGAGCCGTCTATAAGAATTGGAAGCTGTGACATTTTAGACGATATTTGCCAAATAAAATCATGTTAGAGAGCCTGGTTAAACAGTCCCTTCAGTGACACATCATACATGTATATTAATAATTTAAGGGTTTTCAGGCACCGAAACTAATATTCCAACTAACTATTCTTGGAACTCCAATAAAATAAATAAATAAATAAAACAAAGATGTTCTTTTTCTTGGTGTGGGGAGGAGATGTAAGAAAAAATCTTCTCATATTCTACATTGTTGTATTCCTTTAATACATACATTAATACAGAAATAAAAATAAAGAGGGGAATATAACCATGTACAAAGTGAGAAGGCTTTTCGTATTTTCTCATAATTATATATGTAAATGCGTACATAGTTGTGCTTTCCGCTTAATGTATAGGCACTGGGATCCCAAGGATGGTGGTTTGTCCACTCCGGGCAGTAGCAGACCTGGTCCCGGTTGTGGTAGTCCAGGGATGTCCACAGTAATACAGCTCGATGTTGTCTCGACTGATCTCAGTTGTATTTGTTGTCATATTGGAATAGCTAGCTCACAATTCCGCTATCTACCCATATCTGTCATAACATCCATTCAGTTCAACTGTGTTAGGTTGAGTTACGTGAGTTTGGCACCGTTCCAATGCTGTTTTCTTACTGCACACATTTTATCAAATACACCTTTAAACTTCACGCATGACTTGATATCTATGTCATTATGTCATTACAGAGAAAAGGTATTGAAGTTTTCCTGAATCACGTGTCATAATACTTGGTGTGTACAGTCTAACAACCACACCGCCATGGCTGATTTTTTTAACCTCCCGAGACTTATTTTCTAATGATATCCTCATCAGCCTGTCGCTTGATTCCTATCATTGTCTGCTGATATATATGTATGCAGATGCTTTGGGGTTTGTTTTTCTTTTGGGTGGGATGGATCTTTTCTTTATAAAAAAGATTTCATTATCCTACGAAGATGAAATAATTGCTAGAGTAACTGCAAAGTTTCTGAAATATCAACGTGAAAAAAGGAGCGTGTCTTGGCCGTATGGTCGAGACTTGTTTTCAATACGATCGCTAGAACACTGGAGGTACGGGTACAAATCCGATCTTAATTCGACAGGAAGTTTGTGGCTTTTTCTCTTCATGTGGCCCCTGTGACAATAAACGTAATAATTATGTGAACACTTCCTAAGGGTATTGAAGCTTTAAACGACAAACACACAATTCTATTTGAAAATGAAAATTTGTGAACTTCATATCAGCACAGTGATGGATTGCCATGGCAGTTATTGTATTCAGTTAGGAGAGGAACATGGAACTAGAGCACGTCATGGAGTTGAGCATAATATTGCGTTACCTAATTACAAAATTTATACCTTAATCATACATGTAAAATAACAGAAACAATAACAAGAAAATAATAAACAGCACGCTAGCTTGCTCAAATCTCACTGCTTTTCAGTTCAGAGGGCCTTCTACATTGTATGGCGTTATTCATATTGAATCACTGTCTACCTGGTATCGAAGGAAGACCAAATTTTGAAGAATTTCAATCGGTGACAAATTTAGAGGCTTGAACGGTACATGTATCATTTATGTATCATAAAATTTTTCCTCGCATCGGTTAAATAACTAACTCTGTGGTGTAATCATGAACACTCGTAGCCTTTATGTATAAATCCATGGTCATTCCACAAGCCTTATCACTGTTCTAAAAATACCCTAATACTTGTAATACCACTGGACCATTGGATGACGAACCTTCTTATATGCGTTTTAAGATTCTCTGTTCCCCCGAATTCGTATCCGAGAACATATGGTGGCCGTCGTAAATTAAAGTAAAATATTGTTGAGTACGGCGTAAACACAAAAGTAAATAAATTAATTTCATGTGGTCTCATGTGTTTTGATAAAATTAATTCAGAAATCCTGTAGTTACACTGATGAGTTTTACGCAATACACGAGCATTGTAATTCCGAAAAACGAACATTATGACCCCATATTTCGACATTTTATTTTGCCATCACCAGGAGAGTGATCAGAATAGACAAGGAACGACATATATACATTGTACAGGGATATGAGTTGTTACAGTAATGATTAAACATGAAAACCAGTGATTTATGATATATTGTCAAGCACACATAAACAGGAATAACAGAAATAACTGAGAATCAAAAAGTCATAAACAACGAGTTAAATAAGCTACTCACTAATAAAGGTTTAACAAAACAAAGTAACTGTATCATGCCAAAGGCTGGTGATTATCCCCGTCACATTCACCACCACTATACTGACCGATATCATGTAGAGTGAAGGCGTTGGTTAGCACGCTAGCGCAGCGTAATGAATCAGAAGCCTTTCACCAATGCGGTCGCTGTGAGTTCACGTCCTGCTCATTCTGGCTTCCTCTCCAACCGTATGTGGGAAGGTCTGCCAACAACCGTGGATTTTCCCCGGGCTATGATCGTTTCCTCCCACCATAATGCTGGCCGGCCTCGTATAAGTGAAACATTCTTGAAACGGCGTAAAACACCAATCAGATAAATAAATTCTCCAGTGTGACATCAAACCACAATTAATATATTAATGATTCAATTACCCTTTCCTTTCAAATTTAAGATACTCCCAGTTTCAGGCACTGATTGATGTAAGGTTTGTTTAGGACAGAAGATGTCAACTTTCAGAGTGAAAAAATCTATTCCCAGTCATGTGCAAATCGCCTGCCTTTCACCTGATCAAGACATACTGGCACAGAAATAATCCTCTTACATTTCCCTTCGAGTTTTATTCATTTTTTTAAAAACAAGTTGAACTACTCTAAGTCCGTGTATCTGGTAAAATGAGATGTTACTTTCCCAGAATTTGAAACTTTCATTTACACAGATCAAATGTTTATTACACATTTAGCTGCTTTCATAGTTAATTTCGGTGAACAGGATATGTAATGCCCGACTCGTTAAATAGCAAATTCTTTTAAATAAGACTCGAGGAAAATTGACCACATGCTACATGGTATGGTGCAATGATTTGACGTTTTCTTGTTTTCTGTCTTAAGTCTGTAGGAAAGTAAGAGAAAAAAGCTATAGATATAAGAGTAAAGAAAACATGTTTGTTAGGCAAAGAGATACAGGGTATTTTTTCAGCGATACTGTGCTTAACTCACAATACCTTTGAGAAAGTGGTATGATCCATATTAACCATGCTATATAATGTTTGACCAGTGTGTCTTGGCCCATTTCCATGTAATACTGGTTTAGCTTTATGCCACAGGGCAACATGGATCTTGAGAAGTTTTCCACAGGGGTGTTGGCAAAGTGCGAGGCATCTATTTAATAGGCTCTCGTTGTCCATTTCTACTCAGACATCTGACAAATATATGCCGTTCTGGTGAGTGAGTGAGTGAGTGATTCCTTGGGACTTAACGTCGTAATTAGCAATGTTTCAGTCATATGACGAAGAGGAGTTCTTCGGCGGTATGCCTACTGTGTGTGTTCCTGTGGAAGGGCGTGTCCATGCCACCAAAGTGTTGCCGCCACAGGAACCTTATGCCAAAGACACTAAACATGACACCTGACCCAGTCACACAATAGCTACAATGTGACTAGCAGTCCTGTTTCCTTGTTCTAACCTCTCAGTGCTGAGCGCCAAGCGAGGAAGCAGCAAGCACCATTTTTAAGGTCTTTGGTATGACCTGACTCGGGATTGAACTTGGATCTCCCTACCTAGAGGCTCTAACCACTAGACCGCCTAGGCTGTCCCCATGTTTTAATAGATGTACGCTTATGTATAAAGTATCATACCATGTGTACAGCAATTTGTAAAAGGGTACAGAAATGACACACTCTGTTACAACTGTGCGCTTTCAGTACATTGATCAGTAAGACCGTCTACTAATAATTTCCCCACGATATGGCTAAAATTTTGCTGACGTCAATCACACGAGTCCAAGTGTACATGTGTATATAAAGAGTATCACACTCAAATTTAAGAAATAAACAATAACTTGCCTTTCTAATATTCTGGTACATATGGAAATAACAACGATTCCGACCTGTTTTCACCCTCATTATGAAATTTGTTTAAAGCAAATTATGATTGGTTTACCTGTGCATTTTTGGCATAGTTTCCCATTGATAACAGTTACCAGTGAAGCTATGATTTGGTATATATAAATCTACATGGAAAACATTTATTCCTTGAGAGACGTGGGTAAACCAGTGTGAACTAACTAGAGAAATAATTAAATGCATGTACACATTAAAATTCAAGGATATTTTTACTAACCCACGATAGATAAATATAGTCTTCCAGTATGCAAAATGTTGCTTTGGTTGGTCTTTTCCATGACATTCTGAAAAATTGGTCTGATATTTACTTTGTTACAGATGCCAGAAATCCCTAATCCAGTGACCAGTCTATGGAACTGCCAAGAAGGGAACCCGCTCCATCCAGAGAGTCCTAATCCATATGGACCAAATTGCCGTAATAACGGATTATTCCAGTGTAGACATTTCATATGCGCCGGGATAACCTTTTCAGTGTATTATGTATACGGGATAGTTTATCCGTAACGGATCTCCAAAACTCTCCTCTTCTTGGAGCGTTTTTGTTTTCAAACTGAACTCAGCTGAAAATGTACCAATAACTGTCTCCAGGGTGTATAATTCAATAATGGACTAGGTGTAGCCATCTCAACGAAGTTGGGTGGGTGTCTGGGGTGGGCGGGGTGGCCGTTATGCAGGAATCGCCCTGTTTGTCTGTCCGTCTGTAGGCACGATTTTGGCCATGCATCTCCGCCCAAACTAATCTTCCAACATTGATGACACTTACCATTCATTTTGCTTATCATATGAACTTGTGCATGCTCAAGTTTAATGGCAATCAGGCACTTGCCTGTATTTGCATGATTACTGCCGTTCACGTACTTGGATTTTCATGTACACAGATTTTGCCTATGCTTAAGTATTGCACTAATTTTCCTGAAAATTTGTGTATATCTTTTACATGATCTAGGCATCTACATGCTCAGTAATAATGACAGTCTGGTTATTATTTTTATTTTCATTGTTACCACCATTTAAGTACATGGTGTAATAATGCTTTTCATGAATACAACTGAAAGGGCAAGCTGAAGACACATTTCATTATCGTGATGTTGAAGTATTGATATTGTATTTATTGTTTATTAAGTTTGGTCAGTTCTTTTGAATGTGTAGACATAAATCTATTCACAGAGCTTAAAATAAGTGACCACATTTATATGATGTTAAATACGTAAGTAATTTTAAGTAAAAATGGAATTTTCATCAAACGACAGAGCATTAAAACTGTCGTAGAAAATGGTGTCATTTATAATGTTCATAATGACTTCTTCATCAAGTCATTTAAAACATTGGATTGTACATCGGCCTAAGTTTTTTTTAGTTTTGTTTTGTCTTTTATTCTTGCAAATGTTGGGAGATTGTATTTTCTTTATATAGATATATAGTTGGAATCAGTGTTATTATTTCGTTGTCGCACATCATTCGTTGTTACATGTACTATGCTCTTATACTTACCAAACTAATTGGCTCCTTCAAGTGGCTCATGAAAAAAATCTCACTGGTGTTACATGTTGGTTTAATGTTACATATCGATTGTTTAATTCACCTGATACCTGTGCCATGTTCATTGATATTTTTAAACAACCATATCAAACAACTTTATCACATATTTGGTTCTTTGTTGTTATTTTGCATGTATTGTTTATAGAGCTATATATGTACAAGAGAATTCCAGGAAGACATTGACTGTATGTTCTCAGAATTATACATCATCAAGATGTCACATTCTGTACAAATTGGCATGACTGGCATATCCTTGTTTCCTTTTACACCACCCTGTCTTTCTGGTCGGTGTCAGTCGGTGTTTCCTTCAGTTGTTAAGTTCCTCCATGTTTTCCCTGACCGTCGACGAATCTTTTGTTGGATTACTTAATTGTTCCTTGTAAAGGACTTTTTCCAGCATCAAATTTGGCCCTTAAAAAAAGCTGTACATAGAACCGCTGGGAACAGGCTCTTCAAAGAACCATAAATGGTTCTACATAAAGGTTCTAGGAATAACCATAAAACTACAAAGGGTTCTTCGGCAGGTTCTACGTAGAAAACTTTTACAAGGGTTTTATCCAGAACCTTAAAAGGTTCTACATAAAAGGTTCTAGGTATAGCCTTAGAAAAAGGGCTCTACCTGGAACCAATAATGGTTCTGCCATAGCGCCACCTCTAAAAACCCTCAATGATTCTACTGAGAATCTTTTTTCCGAAGAGTGTGTTCGTCACTACGGGAGTGTCATCCATCAATTCGAGAATTCCCAACGATTGTGGATTCTAGATTTACATGGACAGACTTGCCTTTGGAAACCGGAATATTCCAGCCGGAATTTAACGCTATCATCGGATATATATATATATATATATATATATATATATATACATACATATATATATATATAAGCTAGTGTGATATCTATATATATATTTTGTAATTATCTGTATTGTTTGGTATATTATTGTCAGTTGTACCATTTGTCTATTTTATTCAAATATAAGTATTGAACTTAGTCTAGAGTTTTCGTGTTTCTTTGTTTGATCATATGTAAGGCGTGTCGCTGTCTGAGAGTTGAACAAGCCTTTTATTTATTGTTTTGCCTCTCCGATAGCGGTACCCTTACATAAATCTGTAGGAAAGTAAAAGAAAAATAATTGATGTGAGAATAAAGGAAACACGTTTATTGCCCAAAGAGATACGTGTAGATTGTTTCAGCGATGCTGTGCTAAATTTACAATCCTGAAAAAAGTGGGAAGACACACGCTGTCTCTGTTCCAGGAAGTTGAACCAATGTGTTGTCCAAGTACAACTTGCTTAGCCTTACGCAACAAGACAACATGCATGAGTTTTGAGACTTTTTCCATAGGGGTGTTTGCAAAATGCGAGACATTTATTTTAGCCTTTTGTTGCCCATGTCTAGACAAATATTCGAACAAAGGTCCGCCGTTTAAATGGATTATTGTTTCCTATACAGTGGTATATACCATGTGTACAGTAATTTGTCACAGTGTACCAAACTGACTACAATGCGCTTTGAGTACAATGGTTAGCACGACCCGCCTACCAATAATTTCCCCACCATGTGACTGAAATATTGCCGTGATGGCGCTAAGCCATAAGGATTCATTCTGCCAATAACTATGGAGACAAATACATCAGGCATAATGTGCATATGTATAGAAAGTGTATTACTCCAGATTAAAAACAAGAACGTGTCTTTCTATTTCTATGTTGTCCACTAACCGAGATGTCGCAACTCGAGTAAACCAATCAGTTAGGAGCATGGAATATGGGACTTTTTGATGGTTCACAGGAACTGTATAAAATAAGACCCGACTTATACTGTTACCAAGCGAGTCAGAGAGAATTGTCTCCCACCATTCTGACCTGTTTTCACCCCTCCTTCAAAATAACATATGGTTATATTGTAATGTTTGTATTTTCTTCTAGAAATACACGGCGGTTTAAAAATTGAACTTCTTCTGCTTACTGCGGGGTTACACGCCGACAAATGTAACTTTCACTTTCACATTTTTCTGTTCTCAGAATTGCCATATTTTATAAACGGGTGTGATTCATCGCAGTCTGTGCGTGCTGGCTTTCAATATGGAATCTTTAACAGTAGTCGAAGGTTGTGACATCAGAGTGAATACCATGAATACAGTAGGCCTAAAAAATGTGGAGACAGAAATACCTGTTCTGTGTAATCTGTGCATGCATCTTACAGCATTTTCTCACACCGCCACGTTATATACGATCTATATTTCTTTGTTGATAACCTGAAAGGTAACATAAAACCTGCTAGACATTGGGGCCTCCCACGACGTGGCCGCGTGGTTCCTGTCTGGTCGTACGTGAGAAGGTCCGCCAGTAACCTGCGGAGGGCGGGGGTTTTCCAGAGGATCTGTCCTGTTCTCTCTCACCATATTGAGTACAAATTATGTACACGCACAAGTCAGCATACATTCTATATTTTTAATCCCCCCTAATGCGTCTCCATTCTTAAGAAAGCGCATTCTGTATGGATTATCACTGAACAATCTTTCTGATCCAGACAGTTTCTTTAACAAGTGTAGATTTTCATTTACTATCGTTTTCTATTTTCCTCTGTGTAATCAAGTTATTACATATTTCTTCTCTAGGAAGAAAACTTACTGATAGTGTCATGTCAAAATTATTATACATCAGCAGAAATATGTCTCCATCTGAAAATATAACACAGGCGTGCATTTTCTATTAGTGTTTTAAGATTTAGAAATAAAACAGTTTCACAGAGATGTGGTCAGATCTTCTCATACTTCACAAGTCACCAGTAATGTGGATGCCAGTACACCAATGAGCCACGTTTTATACATTTTTGGATTTATAGTTTTGTTGCCATTGATGTTGAGATGCTTAAGATTTTCTCTTCGTCCACTTGGAGATTTCGTTGAAATTGGAGAGCCTTTCATGCCATTCGACAATTCTGTCACGTCGCGTCAACAGTAGGTGACCTGTTCTAGATCACACATCCAAATATGCCTGTACAGGTGAAGGTTGTCCCTGTATAATGACCTTCAAAGCTGTTCAGTCATGGGGTATCGTTTACTTTAGCGTGTATTCCTTTGTTAACAAACTCGAAATTGGCGTCTCATTTCTTTTAAATGGGCAAAACGGACTTTGCTTTTAGATCCCCCCCTCCCGGCAATATATATTGTGTGTATTCTTATCAGCATTACTTCTACTGCTCAAAAAGGTCAGGAGGTTTGCCAGGTAGAACCACCTGCACTGTACATAGTTTTTGGATCGTGAAGAAAACACTGTCAGTTTAAGTTATAAAGGTATGTAAAAAGGGTTACACTCGGCTATAAAACGCTTTCATCGTAAAAGTGTATACACTTTTACTTGATACAGTAAAACAGGGGTGTTTTACTTCAGCAATTGTTTTACAACACCGGCCTGTGGTACAGCCACCAATCTTAGCCCCTCAACGGTCATGGATGAGGCGATTTCTGTGTTTACCCACACGTTTACTAAACACGTCTTACATGTAATACACGCAGGACAGTATGGGGTAATATAGATCGTGGTGGATGCAGGGTTGAAGGATGACAGTGGTATGTTGAAAGACCAAGCAATTACTATCCTAGCCGTACATGCGAGGGTGTCGGCGGCGCCCAGAAACGGGACGCAGTGGGAGCTCTGGGCAGAAGCGCATTTTGGGCGATTATCATGGCAAAGAACCGAAATAAACTGTTACTTCCTTGGCACATTATACATTAATAGTTTAAGGTTTTTGAGGCAGCGAAACTAGTATTAAAGTAACTAAAGTTGACTGTATAGATTTAAAAAGTTGGTTTCTTTTGTGGTGTGGAGAGGGGGTATAAGAAAAGAACAAACAACCTTTGCAATCCACATCGTTACATTCCAACGACATATATAAGGATATAAAAATATACATAAGGCAATATAACATAATAATATATATAAAAGGTTTTCTCTTTTTTCTGAATTCGTCGTCATCTTAGTTTTGAAAAATTACGAACGGCATTAAACAACAGCTCAGGAATGCCTGCGGTAATAGGGCTCGATGCTTTCTCCACCGATCTCAGTTGTATATTTCGTGTGGTGTTGGAGTAGTTAATTGCTACATAATTGCGCCATCTGCATATATCTTTTATAACAGTAATTCAGAAATCCTGTAGTACCACTGATGAGTTTTGTGTAATACACGAGCAGTGTAACTCCGAAAAACCAAGGCTTCATTGTGACTCAATATTTCGGCATTTTATTCTCCCATCACCAGGAGAGTGATCAGAATAGACAAACAACGACATATATACATTGTACAGGGATGTGATTTGTTACAGTCATGATTAAACATCAAAAGCAGTGATTTATTATATATTTTAAAGCACATATAAACAGAAATTGCAGAAGTAACAGAGAATGATAAAGCCATAAACAGTAAGTTAGATAAACCACTGACTAATAAACGATTGGGAATACAAAGTTACAATGACTTGCGAACAGCTGGTCAGACCGGTCACATCCACCACCGCTATCTTGACCGATATCATGCAGAGTGAAGGATTCTTCAGTATGGCATCAAACCACAATTAATAAATTAATGACCCAATTACCCTTTCATTTCAAATTTAAGGTCCACACAGTTCCAGGGACTTATTGACGTAAGGGTTGTTTATGAGACAAAGAGAAGCTGGCAACATTCAGTCTGACAAAATCTATTCCCACTCCACTGCAACTCGCTCGCCTTTCACCTGTTCAACACGTATCGGAGAAGAAATGATTTTGTTACATTTCCCGGCGAGTTTTATTTTTTGTTCTTACAAACAAGTTGAATTATTCTGAGTTAGTGTATCTAAAAAAATAAGACCTTACTATTGGAGAATTTTGAAAATTTCACTTACACAGAGTAAATGTTTGTTCACATTTAGCTGCTTCCATATCTAACTTCGGTAAACAGGATGTGTAATGCCCGACTAAGTTAATGGCAAATTCTTTTAAATTAAACTCGACGAAAATCGACCAAATGCTAGACATTATGGTACGATGATTTGACGTTTTCTTGTTTTCTGCCTTAAGTCTCTAGGAGAGTGAGAGAAAAATCTATAGATGTAATAATAAAGGAAACCTGTTTGTTGCGCCCAGAGATCCAGAGTGGTTTTTCTGCAATGCTCAGCTTAACCTAATAGCCTGACACCTTTGACAATATCTGTGGAGAAAGTGGTGGCCATATAAATGTTGAATCAGTGCAACAATATTTCAGTCATATGACGACGAAGTCCTTCGGGTGTGGGCTACATTGTGTCTTCTTGTTGCAGGACGAATCAATGGTGCCAAGACACCAGATATGACACCCCACCTAGCCACACTATATTGATACACGACCAACCAGTCAGGTTTCCCTCCTCTAACCTCTCAGTGCTGAGCGCCAAGAGAGGCAGCAAAATATACCACGTTTTCTGGTCTTTGTCGCGACCCGATCCGTTTTTCAACCTGGATCTCCGTCCTCTAGGCGGTGGCTCTAACCACTAGACCACCGAGGCGGTCCCTCCGTTTTGATAGATGTACACTTATCTATACAGTATCATGCAATGTCTACAGTAATTTGTCAAAGTGAACCAAACCGACACCCTCTGCAACAAGTCATTGATTGATAAGAGCCTCCACCAATAATTTCCCACGATAGGGCTGAAATTTAACCCAGGTCAATCACACCAGTCCAAACGTACATGTTTATAGAACGAGTGTCACACTCAAAATTAAAAACAAGAACGTTTCTTTCTATATTTGAGACGTTTTTTAACCGAGACATCGCAATCGAAGTAAATCAATTCCATATACCATGAGTATGGCATACGGGATATTCCGATGATTCACAAGAATTGTAAAGTAGAAACCGACTTACAGGATTACCGGGCACGTCAGATGGAAATGGCAACCATTCCGACCTGTTTTCACCCCCACCTCCAAAATAACATGTTACATTAATGTTTGTGTTTTCTTTTGAAAATATACGTCGGTTTAAAAGTTTGAAAAATCTCTGCTCACTGTGGGGATACACTCCGATAATTGTTAGTCTATTTTAAGTGAATAAAGGAAGATACATTGTACATAGATTAGTAAACGATGAAATTTATGTAAGTTGGTGTATGGTGTATTTGTCCAGATTTTTCTTGTGAGCACAGCGTATAAATGTAACCAGGGGCACATATAACACATAGCAGCCATGCGATTTCAGTTCACGTTCACATCATGTTCTGGGAATTCCCACATTCCATAAAAAGGTGCGACTTGTACTCGTTACGTGGTGAGCTCTTCGCCTAGCACGTCGAAAGGAGCGACATCGTAGTGAATAGCAAGTCTGCCTAAGGCCTGTTGTAACAAGTATGTCTGTTTTGTGTAGGCTGTTCATGTATCATGAGTCCTTTTCTCACACCGACACCATTTATAGTCGTCCTATATTTCTTTGTTGTTAACTTCCTGAAAGATAGTGTACGGGTACAGCTTGCTACACACTGAAGACTCCGGCGATGTGTAACACATACGTATACATGTACTGAAAGGTGAAATCCTGTGGGCGAATATGTTTATAGCTGTCCTGTCTAGTGGAGGTGACATTTCTAAATAATCCGTGTTGTTGTACTCGTTGCTATGTTGAATAAAATGATACATCCACGATGTCTTAAAATGAAGAAATGACAACTATCATTTTCTATTTATGAGAATCATCCGTCTTCACCAGTCAAGTAGTCATTGGCATGTTTTCAACCGCTGTCAAAAACTGAAGCCCGCTACTTTTCCCTGTGTACAAATTATGGACATGTACCAATAAGCGTACAATCTACAACTTCGTTCTCCCCTGAAACGTCATCAGTCTCTAGGAATGCGGATTCTACGTGGATCACCGCTGGCCAGTTTTCCTCAGTGTTGGCAGTCTTCGTATGAGTGTTCTTGAGTGCAGGGTAAAACACCAATCAAATAAATAAACAAACAAATAAATACTTGCTCCAAAGCAACTGAGCATAACAATACGCCGAAAGGCTAAGTGGCGATGTGCAACGTTTTACGTGGCAGACGAGTGTATAGAACTTGTGTGAACGTTTTACAACGTGACTATAATTGCTACTCTTACATATATCACATTTTATCAACCCTCTGCTGATGTGAAAAACTGCCAAACTTTAAACAAAATGTACAGTGATGTTAAGTATAATGGATTTGAACTCATTGATCCAGAATTATTCCAAATACTGTGTTCTGGTCACAGCATCGGCGAGGAGATATGTGATTGACAAAGTGTAGACATAGGTTAAACATGTCGGCCTCTTTGAAATTTCTTTATTTTTAAAGCTGTTTTTAGTTCAATGCATTTTGAAACACATAGCGCTATTTTGTCATCAGTCTACATCTACTGGTATTTTTCTATAATTAAATTTACTTACACGGAATCAATATTGCAGTTGCATACAAATGCCCTGTATTCTCCAATCAAGCCTGGTAGCAGAACATATACGTATTTCCAATGGACAATGCTGTTCCTATATACCTGTAACTGATATATAGTGCACGAACTTCAGCCTTGGTTTCCTTACGTACGTCAAAACGAATTATTAAATTTATGCAATTACCCTTAAAATTATTCATATTGATATAACTTTTTTTTTCTCATATCCGTTTAGCATTTTTTCCTACGCAACTTGTTAAGAAATCAACAGAAAATGAATGCTACATCCGTGCATGCAGTAAAACCTGAGAAACTACTCTTTAGGTAGAGCCATAGTGGTATTTACTGGATTAGAACGTCTGACCATTTCGCTTGAGGCTCTCCACCAATGACACAGCCATTAGAGAATAAACATATTTCAGACTGGTTAATCAGGCAGAAAGAATAGGAAATAAACTTGAGTTGAACACCGACAAGAATTTATGAAATTATGTCATAAAATTGGTCTGTGTGATTCTCGGGTTATGAAACCAGCACTGAACGTCTTATGTCCAAAAAATGGTTGCTAAAATATATTTCAACGAGGTAAACTGATGCTGATTGCCGCGTTGAAACTTGGCTGAGTATTATTACTTATCTCTAGAACTCGAAACTCCTCCTCTGTTGATGCCTCGCCTGGCTCTCAGCACATGAAGGTTATCTGCTTTTCGATTTTTAAATGTTTACATCACATACATTCCAATCCTGTGTATCTAAAATCAAAGATAAGCCTCATTCATGACTAACTGAGCTGGATACCTTCAACACTAACGTTTCTCCCAAATCCATATGTATCATGTTCCCGTCTTCGCCCTGATCTTCTCTGTCTGCTGTTCCTATGAAGAAAGTCTATTTTAACGTAAAATTAAAATTAATAAGTTACAACAAGAAGAAAAACGCGAAAAACAAACTGAACGAGGGTTTATTCTCTCTTTTACGTCCACCATGTTCACACACAAAAGTGCAACGATTTTAAGATAACAAAACGCAAGAATCATCAATATATCTGATGGAAACAGAAGCATTTCCTCAGTAGCACACGCACTGCCACATAACGTGCGTGTATGTTGTTAAGCAGGTGGCTTAGGCCTCAGTGTGGCCAGAAGACTATCGTATGTATTCACTCAGATCATTGTCAGCCTTGGTCATCTTCTTGAAAGTCTAATGGCAAAAGGCATACATAAGTTATCCTTGTCTTTTGAGGAGAGACACCAGTGGTGCAGGAACCCTCGAAAACACCTATTTTTTCCTTCCTTTCTTCTGATACGTTGTTTATTGAAGGGAATGACTGTGTGAGAAAAAAAGATACTGCGCTGACTAAAGAGATGAGACCAGATGTGGCCAAAATTAGACGCAGAGGACATCCTTTTGGAGATTTGAAGAATGTACATGTATAGCGATTATATACCGTCGCACTGCAATTCCGTGCCTGTTGAAAAGGGTTCTTCCGTAAATAAATTCTTAAGAAATCGCTCTACTGTCACCAGGCCATTTTGGGCATCTAATGATGAACGCAGTTTCCATTGAACATAATGGTTATTTCGCCACTGAGTTAGATGCAGCTGATGGGGGGGAAATCGATGGTTAGACGCCTGACACAGGCATATTACTCCGATCATCTGTCTGTAAAAATTCAATCAGATGATGAGCTGCAAGAACTAACATTTGTGGTGCATTGTGGTGACATGAGAGAAATGAATTCAGATTCAAAATATCAAGATAAGACTTGAGATCTAATACTAATGCAGCAATTATCATGTATTGCAGAATGATTGACAAATGTAGTCATGTCGTTGAAAATGAAAGTGACAGTTTTATTAGACCTGAGACAAAACAATGCATACTACACACAGAAAATTGTCTGTCTTTATGTTTTACGATTACTTCGAAGTTTTTTAATGACCTTCAAATTTGTTAGATGAGTAGAGCGATTTTGTAAACTCGCTGGACGTAAGCCAGCATCGCAGAGATAAACAGACAGCACTCACAACGTAGATTGTTCAACTTGAAGAGAAACAATGTGACTCCCCGCAAATGTAGCGTTACTTGTGGTGTCACGTGGTTTGTGTCATCCTTCCGTACAGATCCTCTCCTACAGCTGACAATCACACATAAAATGATTCACATCTTGAACTACATGTACAAAACTACAGTCTTCTAATGAACTACGAAATCGACGACATCTACGACGTATCTGCCTTTTTTTGACCATAACACTGCTTTATTACTGTACTCATTACGTATCTACTTTGTTTACAGTATCCTTGCTTGTCCGATGGCGTCGCGCGAATGAATGCGGCCTTGCATTCAGCGGTTGCAACCCCTGTTCAAGTCTTGAGCAGCGATTTCCTCCATGTCCTACCCAAGTCCTAGACAAACAAC
Organism: Acanthopleura granulata; assembly: GCA_016165875.1. Taxonomy (NCBI): domain Eukaryota; kingdom Metazoa; phylum Mollusca; class Polyplacophora; order Chitonida; family Chitonidae; genus Acanthopleura; species Acanthopleura granulata. The sequence goes on from JABBOT010000006.1 coordinate 13,447,856, forward strand.
TGCAACAACATTGACGTCAACTGCAGCAACTCTAAGTAAAAATCGTGATCACACTGACTTAGTGCAGACAGAAAGACAGGGGTGGTATCATTCCATGTAGATATAGTCATCTTGTATAGAATTCAGCATTCTCACAAAAATAAGACATATACAATATATACATGAGTGCTATTGGAGTTTTGTGATTCTTGGAAGTATCTACTTCTAAACATGTAAAAAATAAAAACAAGACATGTCCCTTAAGAAAAACTGGGCTTAGTCGATTTCATATCTCTACTTGGCAGAAAGACGAATGTCTTTGCCCTTCGCCGCCTTACTGTTTAATGTCGTGACTTTATAACGCACTTGTCTAAAACCTAATAATCTGATGCAAATGCACGGCGTATTTCCTCTGCCCAATGGCGGCTCATATCGTGTTGGAAATCACGTTATACATTTAACTGATTTGCAATGCCTTTATTATGGACAGTTTTTCCTCAACACCTTCCTCTTTGAAACTTTGTACTCTCTCCTACAAATCAGAAACAAACCCCTTTCTACCAAAGTCTAAAATGTCTCTATTTTTGTAATGATCGCTTGAGATATTGAGAAATGCATGACAAGAAAAATGCATAGGCGTTTTACATGTAAGTTTGATTATAATCTGCTAGACAAGGCATACTTCCAATGATTCCACATTCTTCACAATGCTCTTGAAAAAAATGTATCGATTGCTCTACAAATGATAAAGACAACCATGTTGTGAATATAACTATTTAATAATTGACATTTACTTTTAGGCTTTTAATAAAAAAAACTCCATCACTTTAAAATCCAACGCGTTGTCATGGGCTGACCTGTGTATTCCCGTGGGCATAGGTACACAACTGTCTCATTTATACAAGTGGCTGGTTTGGTCACTTCAGTGGTCACGTGATTCTACATTCCTGCTGTAAACCAGGGGCATTCACCGAATTCAGTCGTTGTTTCCATGGTAACTTTTATCATATCCAGTGGTGTTCGTCTTTGTCCTGTTGCTCGCCAGTAGATTCTTTATATCAGGAATCCAGCTAAGATTACATACACACATGCATACACACGAGCCACAAAGGCCGCTCTTAGTTGTCGACTTAGTTTGGCAATTAACCACTTAAAACAGACCACATTTTTAGAAATTACTCTAAACTGGACGTAAGCCAGCCCCTTCTGAAGTATACAATATCAGCTGTGTGTATAACCGACCTTCAGACATCAGCCAAGAAACACGTAATACTAGTACAGAAATTTTGTTAGGAAGATATTATTCGGCTTATTTTGGACATATACAAAAGAATGGCAGTCAAGTGTAAAGTTGTGTTCGAAAATTAATCACATGCTTTGTACACATGGGTAGAAAAGGCGAAACACAGCTTCTAAAAATACAAGTATAAATAGTCTCTAGAATAATGCTTCTGTCACATATGATGTCACTGTGTACACGTGCACTGCGTCCCACACAGGCACAGTTACGGTAACAGTTAATTTAATGTTATATTAGATATTTATTCTTTTTAATGTAAACTGATTTAAAGTAAAATAAGTTTAACAGTCCAGAAGTAAAGACGCAGACAATGCAGACAAGTATGTTACCAGTCAGTTATATAGTCTTAGCCATAACACAATTTCCATAAAAATAACAAAAGTTCTTGCAGGAGTTTCATAATTTTCATATGAAATCAGCCCGAGTATAAGATTCTGTTTATCGCATGACTGAGACAACCAAAGGAAGGAAAATAACCAATCCTGTACAATCAAGCTGAACGACATTACCCACATGTTAACAAACTGCAGCCTGGCTCCGACGGAGCACTGCTGTCAATAGCAATAGCCACAACATTGTCAGCAAGATGGGATTTGATGGGAAAGAAGTTTCACTAACTTCATCACGTAGTTGTACGTCACGCGTATCAATATTGTTCCCACTCTTTCGACCAGTGGGGCTTGCTGAAACTGTTAGGTGATGAGTTACATGCGAAAAATCTGTCCTAGCCTTGTGTCATTACATAACACTGGAGACATATGATAGACATGTATATCTGCACTTTATTTACCATAACAATGATCTTATTACTGTGTTCTTCTTGTCTCTTTTGTTTGCAGTAAATTTGCTTGGCCGATAATGTGGCGCGTGTGAAAGCTGATCTGGATTCAAAGATTGCAAGATTTAAGGAAATCTTGTCAGTTTTCCTCCAAGCTCCGCTCAAATCCAAGACAAACAACTGACACAACATTGACGACAGCTGCAGCAAGACGAGATGAAAATCGCGATGATATTGACCGAATAAAGACAAAACCCAGACTGACACATTTACATCTAGATGAACGACATTCATTATATGTTAACTAATCAAGCTGTGTAGAATTCTACATTCTCACAGGAATAAGACATATTCAATATACACAGGATTGCTATTGGAGTTTGTGATACTTAGAAGTGTATACCTCTAAAAGTACATCAACAGTGAAGAATCCACAAGGCACTTGGTTAATAATATCTTCTGAAACGTCTACTTGGCTTAGCCTATTTGATATTCCTGTAGCCTACGAAGAACGTGGAAATATTGGATATTGAGTGTGAATGTGTGGTCTTGTTGATTGTAAAATTTTGCTATCTTGCGTTCAGCCTCACTTATCAATTTGGTAGATATGCAACTTCCGTATAATGACTGGGTCTTAATCGACATGCCTCTGTTTCTAAGCCTTTTTCTGTACCTTCAAAGAAGAAAGAAAAGGTTTTTCGGCAAAGGCTTAAATGTCAATATTTATTCACAATGTGTTTGAAAACTGCTTTCCTTTCTCTATAAACGGATAAGATCATCGTCATTAAATCTGTGAAGAAACTGAAATCTGAAACTGACTTGACATTTTGGATATTTCAGTGTGTAAAACTTAACAAGGCTAACTTATCTTCCAATAAGCAGATTAGCCAAGGTGTTATCACGGAAAAGGTTATTCTTACACTGCAGTCTACTATATATTTGGTTTATCTACGACAGCGGTCACGTAAGATACTACATTCCTTCTGTAAATCAGGGCATTGCCATTGACCCTCCTAAGCCGTGGTCCATACAGGAGAACACTCTTTGTCGACAGACTACCTTGTTTCGCACCAGCAGTTTCTTTACATTCAGAATCCAGCTAAGGTTACATTAAGACATTTCAGCTGGTCTTTCTTCAGTTTAATCGGAAAACAACCGCAGCAAAGAGGTCTGCCATTGGCGTAGACCAGGTCCGGTCCAAACAAACAAAAGAAACCCTACAAAGGCGCACGAAACCACCAAATAAAAAAGATGGCTTATTTTCATGCAGTGGAAAGGAATTATGTTCTTCTCTTACATATGTACTTGTTATCAAAAGATGCCAGTTGGTATGTACGGCCTCACCGAGCAAGGGACTAAATTTTGTATCACATGTCAAGGTCGCTGTTTCTGTGAGTGTTCTTAGTAAGTCTAAAAGTGTACATTGTACAAATTTTTAACAACAGGTGATTTATGTGTGGATATTTACCCAAGCACGTAAAGCCAAACGTATGGTACATGTATGTACTTTGGAATGCCATATCTCACTAACAGACATTAAAGTCTTTTGTCTCGATCGTGTCTTAGCCTTACATTATCCTAATTCTTCTAATTTTCGGCACACATTGCCCGCACACGTTAGTCAATACACATTGCCTAAAACAGGAATACACAGTTTGTTTATTTTCTCACAAGGCTAATCTATCTAATGGGTAACATATCCATGTCTATTTTTTTCCTTAAAAAATTGAGAGAGATATAATTTCATGCTTCCAGCAGTACTAGTACCTATGCCTCAAGTTGGAGATTTGACCAATTTCAGTTCCGTGGACCTTACTTGGAATGCTGTTGAGAAGACGCATAACAGAAGTTCTGAGGGTTGTTTACAAATGTATACAGACTTGTATACAGTGGAGTTAATTTATTATTAAATGGCACAAGTCATCAATGATTTTCTGTTATAAATTTGATATCCACTATCCAGAAAACACTCATCAATTAGATATTCGACTCAAAGCTCACGGGTGGGTAATTTCTACATCATTAACAGTGATAGTCTCTACTCCAAAAGTTTGGCTCTACGTATTACCAGAATAAGAAATAAGGAGATAAAAAAAAAACACAATGCTTTGCACTTTCAAAATAGACATGCTTTAGTGGTCATTAGTGCTTGTCCTGTAGTCGGTTGGGACACACGAGACGCGGGTTCAAGTTAAACCACAGTTTCTACATTTCTCCGTTTACACTTGGTGCCATTAAGAGGTCGAATGTTCATAACAGACCATTTCTTCTACAAGTGTGATGTGCATACTACATCTGCTGGTCACATCTGAGAAAGTTCTTTAGAAACTTGACACGGATCTGTGCTTTGCTCCGAGCACACCTGTTTCCAGCAAACTTTAACTATTGATCGCCCTCGTATAAGTAAAACTGCTTTAGTATATGACTTTGAATACCAACCAAAACCCTGAACGAGTATATATATATATATATAAAGAGCTGGATTGCTGTCACCATGTAATTTTTGAGTCCGCTGGATTTACAAAGAACTGTCACTTAGCAAATGGGTTCGAGAAAAAAATAAATCATTGTGAATAAAGTGCTATTTAGAAACTGCTCTGCTGTCACTAATACCGAATTGGCGATCTGATGTAGGGCTTGTTTTCTCCATAAGTAAGCCTTTTGGGGTATGTCATGGTATGTCGACAGCGGTTTCCCTTGATGATCAATTACTTAATTCCCACGTGCAACTTTTGAGTAATGTGACACTGTGCTTTTCTTCTGTCCTTAGTTATACACCTCTGAAATATTAAGATGACTGGATGAACAAGGTATCAGCGGTCGACGTATTACATGTACGTGACCAGCGAAACCTTCTACGCAAGGATTAAAGTTGAGTGTGTAATCTACAGGGCAGCATAAACAGAGCACCTTTGTACACTCTCTGGAAGTAATCCCACAGTCAGATAGCGCTTACAAACTGGCACGAAATTTGTCACGTGTAGGTAGTTGCATGTGGTTTTTACATGTTCTACATGTAGCTAAATTGAATAAAATCTTCAGCTCTCTCAGGTAAATTGTAATGTTCTCCAGATGATGGATTTCAAACATGTAATATGCAAGTTTTCTATTCTTGAAGGAACTATCCTAACACAGCACTTATAATATTACCCCGTTAAAAATGTTGGTGCAACTGATTTACAATAACTTGAGCAGTTTGGAAACCAAGAAGCAAGCAATTTATCATGCACAGGGCTTATTACGGGGCTATTGTGTTTCTGCCATGACATAATTTGGGTATAAATGAATTAAATGAATTAAATGCGAACATTTGCAAAATTTCCCACAGACTTCAATCTGTTTGAAACGGGTTTGCAGACAGCAGTTGCAGGTTTATTGTCGATTTATCAACTTAAGGAGAAACTATTTTATCCCTCTTCCCAACAAGTAAGCCTATCATATGGCTTGTGATGTAAGTTTGTTTGTGCCATATTACGCCTTCTGATATTCACAGAAAAACTGATTGACGCCATGTTTAACTCCGAACTCAAGAATATTAGACTTGTACGACGGCGGTCACCATTATGGTGGGAAGAAGCTGGGCAGAGTCCGGGGGAAATTCAGGATCACCCTCAGGTTGAATCCCGAGTGGAATTGCGAGTGGAAAGGAATTTAGCGTTTGCTGGACTTGACCTCAGGGAGTCAGTACGCAGCACTTGCGCGGCGTTGGCTACAAAGGCCCTGCGTATGAGGTGAGAAAGCCATGGTAAATTAACATTTGTCTTGTGTTTCTGCATAAACCCGGAATGTGCCAGCGGATCAAATATTAAGGAATCATTTTCCTTGTGTGTTGCTTTTATGGAAATGTTTATATAATGTAAATGCATTCTGAGTTATAAATTATACACAGTCCATAATCTAATAAATTGCAATCAACATCACTGTATTTTTGACATTATTCCGGCTTCAGCCATGGTGCTAGGGGCGTGTAAGTCGCTGCTGTGGTAACAGTTAAATGAATACAAAATCCAAATGATTACCAAACGTGTACCGTTGAAGGCTGACGTAATACACAGAGAGTTAACTCCCCTGAAACCCACATCTCTCAATGAAGAGGATGACCTTCCCACTTACGAGTGGAGAAGAAGCTAGCGTGGGCTGGGCTCGACCTCACGAAGTCACCTTGGTCATTACGCAACACTAACGCGCCGTTGGCTACGAAGGCCCAACGTATGAGGTGGTAAATTAACATGGCCCTTAGCTTCTATACATTTTCAAGATCCAGTGTACATGTATGAAAGCTGAACGAAATTGGCGGGATTATGTTTGATATCAGAAGGATGTAATATGTCCATAGTATTAAGTAATTGACCGCCCACAGGTGAGTTAATGAGTATGTCGACAAAAGAAACACCTTTATGTCTACCGATCTGCTTTTACTCTTTGCCGTAGTATTTTGTCTTGTGTTTCTGCATAAACCCGACTGTGCTTGCCGATCAAATATTAAGGAATCATTTTCCTTGTGTACTGCTTTTATGGAAATGTTTATATAATGTAAATACATGCTAAGTTATAAATTATACACAGTCAGTAATTGAATAAATTACAGTCAACATCACTGCATTTTTGACATTATTCCGGCTTCAACCATGGTGCTATTGGTGTGAAAGTCGCTGCTGTTGTAACAGTTAAATGAATAGTTATGATAAACCCTACTCGATTGCTTGTTTGATTCCATTATATAGCGTCGAAACCCTGACTGAAATAAACTGCCAAGAGGGAAGATTTCATCCACTACTTGAAACTATTTCCCGACTATCACACTTTGCACTCCGATCATGTTTTACTCTCCACACAGTAATCTTCCATATTTTGTATACTTGTTGCTCAACAACAGCCATTGTATGTTAATATCTGTGGGCAGATTTGCTCCACATTTAACATTTTCATGTATGAATCGTCACCGTAAAAAATAAGAGGCTTTGAGTGAATCTCGGTTAACATTTAATGGAATAGGCCACCCTTCGACCAGACAAACATTGTCGCCTAGTTAAGCTGCAGGCACTCGGAACACGATGGGTGTGTCTCATTCTTCACACTGGCCTGTAGGGGATGCAGGTTATTTTGAATCCCGTTCTACGGTTACCCTGGATTCAAATTGGTCACACAAGTGGCTGAAAGTGTTCGCAACAAACATAATTCCATCTATTCATTTATTTGAATGGTGTTAAACACCATAGTCAAGAATATTTCACTTATAAGACTTCGGTCAGCCTTATGGTGGAGGAAATCCAAAGATAATTCTGATAACACCCTTATAAATAACTGATGTAGGATATTTTTAAGGTTTATCGTGTTCAGCAGTATCTTTCATCTGTTTCCAGGTGTACTCAACCACAAGAATCATTCACTTTTCTTCGAAACAACCACCGATAAAGAAAGTGGCATCTGCCCTAAACTCCCCTCAGTTATGATAAACTCTGTCTCATTGCTTGGTTGACTGGTTTTAGCCTGGAAACCCTAACCGAGATTAATACTTGTAAGAAGCAGTGTCTCGACGATTATGTGTAAATTTATTGTGTTTCTTGCTAAACAAAATCCAAATGAAAAGCAAACATTGTGTACCGTTGAATGCTGACGTAATACACAGAGAGTTAACTCCCTTGAAACCCACGTTTCTCAGTGAAGAGGATGAAAGCTTGGCTTTACACCAAATCGATTTCATTTCGCCATTCAGGCACTTATGAAACGGTGGGGGTGGACAGTGTTTGGCTATATCTCTGAAGTGTATTGAAGAATTGCTCGGTAAGTTTGCAGGTAAAAAGTATGACAAATAAAGGTTGAAAGAAGGTGCAATGAGCAAGTGACCACTACAGCCGGTTTATATGGCGTCGGTACGCTAGTACGTGGCTTGTAGCTGATTTATTTTGAGAAAATGGTGGTCACCCTATGATGATATTTCGATATACTGTAGGCCAGGCATGTAGTTATTTGGCAAAATGTGTTATTTAAGCCAACAGGAATTAGGAAATACTGTTTTGGTGTTTACAGATCACATGCTACAGTGGAATATATCTTGTGATATATCTTACAAAACATTGAAGTTTTTATAGCATCAGGAGAAAAATATGTTTAAAACAATAGCTTAGGACACAGTTTTGGCCTTTTCTTCACGTCTATTCCCCAGAATAAAAAGCAAATACCAATAGAAAGAATGTACTACAGTTGTAGTTAAGATTTATAATCTGTATTTAACCTGTACAGCAAATTTATATTACATGTCAATTAATAATTTAAAACATGTCGTGTCTACTTTTTTGCGGTTATATCTGCATTTATACATATCCAGTTAAAATGGATTACTGCTGTGTGTTTGCGCTAAATATCAACCGTAGGACAAATTCAGTGATTTGGTTTACACAAGGTATATATTATGAACAAAAATCTGGTCACAGCATTTCAAAATCTAACCTATTTGACTTGATTGATATCTAAGGAAGGTGATTTAGATTTCGTCATGTCAAACACGCTAATAAGGTGGTTAAAATTTCCATGCAATACTTGTCATTCTGCCAAAGATCAACGCTAAATAATAAGTAATTAATAAAGTAAGTAAACAATTAAAACATGCACAAGGACATCAAAGCATTGTATCAAATGATCAAGAAATTCATACTAAAATGAAACGCACACCATTAAATACTTTAAATTTAATATACATATAATCGACGTCAAACCACCAATTGTAAAAAGAAAGAGCTTCATAAAATTAAATAAGCACAAAAACCAAATACTTGTAAGCCATACACGTTAGCACTTTGAATTAGCGTTATTTTTATATCTGTGCAAAAGTTTAGATTTATCTTTCAAAAACGTACAACCGTTCACCTACACCGGGGTCGAATTCGTCTCAAGCCACGGATTAGGGCAGACAGCTTGCAGACACATTTTTTCCCGTGTGGAGAGAAAAATCGTAACCGATTTTTACTACTGACCAATCAGCAGGGTTTAACTTTCAAACATAGCTTCATCAACAGATCGTATTGGATTGCTAATTCACCAAGCGGAAATGTATAAGTTGTTGTACAATCCTAGGCTGCAACTACAAAGGTTGGGGAAGAAGATACATGCGCCCATATTTGCACGTGACGATTTAATAATTTGTCCTACTCTGATTTGTCCGATGATGATAATCATAGAGCTGTCGTCAAATCTTCAATATCTTTTCTGACACAAGAGAAATATTCTACATATAAGGTATATGCTGTCAATATTTCGTGGATAGCACACAGGTCTGGGATGAAATAATTCACATATTCACCAAACATACAGATTTTATTTTAAATAACAGCATTTTCGGGATAACATTTTCTGGATATTGCGCAGGTTCTACTCTAACAAACTGGCAAGGACCACTCATGCTTTTAAACCAGCGAACTCGTAGTCAGGCACCAAATCACCACTATTACGTGTCAGATCTCCAGAAACTTTTAGAAAGTGCATTTTAAATAAATACATCTTCGTTATTAGGATTGCAATTTCTGGATATAGCACAGGTTCTGACACCTACCTATCTGATCACTAAATTACCGAAGCTGTGGCATATCTGATCAATAGAATCGTAATGCGTGTTCGCGATAAAGTGTACAGGTCAGCTACCTCCTATTCTAGGCATGGATTGACATGTATTGCTGGTGATTTGATGCCTGGTTCGAAACCCGCTGGTTCAAAACCTGGAGTGTTCTCAGCCAATTCTCAGCAATAGGTCCTGTGGTATACTCAAAAAGTGTTATCCCCAATAGCGAGAATTCAGCTATTTAAAATCGACTTTTTAGATGACATCTACTAATCAGATTTTTGGGGTTTCTTCCAAGGTGACTTCTGAGCAAATAACAGCTCAAACTTAGGTTTGTCACGGATGTTTAAGCTAAAGAAAATGAATGGATATTGTACAATTAAGTGTATTTTAGAAGAAAACTTGGTAGTCACACACAAAGAAGAAAGCAAAATCTGCAAAAACGCTTGTCCTTCACGACCCCGGGCACTGAGAATCGAAGACTTACACGTCGATAGAGTCGTACGGCGAGGAGTCGTCTTCCGGTGCAGGGGTCCGCGGCTGTGAGGGCCTGTCCTGTGTACACATATAGTTTGAATTCGGCGTTAGTCACGCACATTTGGAACATAAGTTTGCCTTTGTACCGAAAGTACATGTAATTTACACAAGAGCACTTCATCCAATGTTTTCCATTAAACATTTGTAGGCATTTACCTGTCAGCGTTTTACTAAGTATTTAATATTGCGGCTAATAAGAAAAGAATGATTTCAAAGTTTTGAAAGGAAGACACCTTCGTTGCACAGTTGTCTGGTGAATCAGGGAATTAGGGAAAATAATCACTGTTTAAGTCTGACCATTAGTAAAATTACCCATAGCTACCTGTGAAAGGTAGCAGCCCACCCCACCCCCACCCCCACCCTCCAGACACACACACAAAAACAAACGAAAAAATCTTCTCAACGAGAAGGTAAGATTAAACTTACTGAAATATACAGCTCGTTTCACAGAGTTTCTCGCTTACACCTCCATTTAAATCACATATTTGAACAGAACAAAAAGAGGATTCGTTAAAAACTCACCGTTCTCGTGAAGTGTACTCTTGTTAAGGGGTGTATCCTATTTTGGTAAGTGGGATCTGAGAAAGAGTAAAATTCTAGTACAATCGCACCTTCAAATCAATCAAACCTATTCATACAATATGTGAATAAAAGGGGTTGTCAATTTCCACAAGAGAATATTAATTATTTACCTTTATAAGCGTTTCCTGTCCGTTGTTCATGTGTATAGACACGTAACAATATACCAGTCTGGTCATCGTCGTCTACAATGGATTCTTACAGTTTCTGTGTTGGTTTAACACTTATTAAGTTTTGCTCTGTTGCTTTGCACCTGTGTCTAGGATTTGACACATTATATCTTTAAGTATTCATGATCAAGACTGTTTTGACGTACCTGTGGGATGAGAGAATACCCTGGCACGACATCTATAAACAATGATGGCAGCCACGACACACCCAAGTATCACGCCGACGACACACCAAGGTACCACTTGCAATAGTACCCAAGAAAACACAGCCTCTGTTCGTGTCCCTAAAGGGGAATTGAAAATAAGTAAATTACAAATCACAAACACAAGTTCTGGGGCACAAAAGCTGTCCTGGAAAACATACCCCCTAAGCCTTAGAGACACCATGTTGTCTATTGTCAATGGTTCTCCGGTCAACCAGTGGAATAGGCTTTTTCTTACCTGTCAATTAGCTTGGAAACTTTATACAGCTTACGCCTTAGAGATGGTGAGCTATATTATGACCTTGCCTCCTACATAAATCTAGGTCACCAATTAGTTTGCATACTCCCTGCCACCTATGATTAAGATGCATCTTGCTTTACCGTGAGTTTCGCCTGATCTGCAACCCAAAATGAAACACGTAAAACCACCCACTGTTTAGAGGCAACACGTTATGTGTTTTCCATGGTTCTCTCTAGTCCCAAGTTCACGATCACTGGTAGATTTGTAAACGTTTCAAGGAGGTTATTACTCCTTTCGCGAAATGCTTTACTGTGAAAATTTGTGTGTAGAAATCCCACGAGTGAAATAAGCATCAATCAAATAGTGAATGAATTTCACCGTTGTGGAATTCTCCTATTTTAGTTATTTTGCTCGTGTCTGTCGGTTGAACATATAGCTTTCAAACAGTGTATTTAATGTTTGGTAGAGCATACACATCAACAGGCAATTTAATAAATATCAAGTCCATAGCATAAAACTGAGAGTTGCATATTTACCTGAAGGTATAACTTTATTTTCAACTGGTTCTGTCTGCCAGCAAATAAATACATCAATCAACTGGAACTACAGCGAAGCATATAGCAGCAAACCCTTGCCGAAGAAAATAAAAACCTGTGTCAGTTTACCTTGAATTGTTATGGTGATGTCTGCCGTGTCATTTCCCTCCTGGTTCCAGGCGTAACACGTGTATTTTCCAGTCTGGTTTGTGATCAGCTTGTCAATACTGTACACAACGGTGACAACAGAAGAGTCCTGATTCCATGAGGCCTTGTACTGGTCGTATTTGAAAAGCCTCATTTGTCTATCGCCCATGCCATCAAGCTCATCAGCGATCTCAGTCATACCTCTATACATCCAAGTGACATCGGGTTTCGGGTTACCCTGAGCGGTGCACAAAAGAGTGACTTCATCCCCACGCGAGTACTGGGAGGGAAAAGCCTGCACCGTCACAACGGGTTTATCTGCAGGCAGGAATTTACCACTATCAATAAACTAATACAAGTATTCTTATGATTTTGTTAGTAAGAACAAGTAATTACATCAAGTATACTTTATTTCCACGTAGAGCACCTAATTATTAGAATTGTCTTGTCAGAAGTTCAAAACGTACATCAGTATACAGGTTGGCGAAATGTCACATCAACTGTAACCAGACCTTGACCCCAGGCAGCCGTTGTTTCAGACCGTGCTTGTTACAAAACACTGGGTGCGCCAGAAAACACGTGTTCGACAACTCCAATAGGCTACGAATCCCGACCCAAATATTTAGTTTATTTTCCCTGTGTTTTACCTTGTATAAAAATGATGTTTCATTTAGAGGACAGAGGTCTCATGTATGGGATGAGGACTCTCGTTATGAGTTCGGATGAAGCTTTCATCTGATATTGTTGCCTACTTCGTATAGCTCTAGATTTAAACAGACACAAGCATGTTAAAGCTGTGTGAAGATTGTTACATTGGCAATAAATGCTTTTATTTCTGATTTTAGGGACAGATTTGTTCCAAAAGCCCATGTTACTTTGGAATTTCAATTGAATTGATAATGTCGCTATTTTTAAGTCCTTATGCATACAATGCATATAAGCAGGCCTAACGTCAACAAATGTCATAGAAAAGAAGAACATGTTTAACTAAGGTTACAAGAAAACATGCCATTCCACTTAAAGTGTGATTATTGCCTTGCTGAAATCGCAGAACTGAGTCCTCTCGTCGACTCTACTCACAGGAACAAAGTGAAAACTTAATATGATGCGCTTGTGGAAACTATTATTGAAATAACTACGGCTATGGAGGTAAGTTCTCGAGAATAATAATTACAGGTTACTGTTATCGTGGTTTCATCTGACAATGATCGACCTCTGACGGAGGCTTCACACACGAGTGTCTGTCCGTTCATCTCCTTGGTGACGTTGACTTGGTACGTGTAGGTCCTCATCTTTCCCTGCCGGCCAAACTCTGTCTTCACCGGTGTCCTGGACTCACCCAGGTACCAGCTGATGTTAGGGGCAGGGTTTCCTCCCTTTACCTTACAACTTACATTTGTAGCTGTATTTTCCCGTGAGACAATCGCCTTCAAGGTAACGTTTTCAACAGGTTCTGTGGCGACAGATAAATGATGGGTAATAAATTATTGAAAACTTTATATGATACATGTAAAACGTACTCCAATACAAATTCGGTGCACACCATAACTGAATTATCTCAAGTTTGTGATTAGGTAAAAGCGATCCATTTCATTAAGTAAGTAAAGTTTTCACGCTAAAGAATTGCTTTAGAAACATGGCGTGAAGACGGCCACGACCGTTGTTAGAGGACCGGGTAAAAAACAAATGTCATTTCTCCCTTGGGATATTTACTTTATTTACAGTTACTGACAATTGGCAGTTTGCTGACAAACTTTCTCACGCGTAAGGTGCACAGATATGTAGAGAATACTGATGGAAGGTAAGTGAACTTCATCGAACTTTAAATTGTGAGTATCGTCATGGGAATCTAGGCGCCGAAACCGAGGTTACGAAAGACAAGTTAGACAAGCTTCCCCACTGCCTCTCTTACACACGTCTTGCATAAATTATTAGACCCCATGTATCCAAACCCTATTCCTGGTCAGCATGACCTCCATGGGAGCAGGCTTGTCTAATACGTTTACTTGTTTAACTGTCAGCTGTACAAACCTGACCAAAGCAAGGTGCCACACTCAAAACGTAGTTTTGTGGAAGGCTAAGTGGTAAGTGCCACCTGTCTCTCTCTGGCCCACTATTTAACTGTCCACACCAGAGAGAAAGAACCGGAGGAACAGAGAGAGAAACTGAGAGAACGGAGAAGAGAGAGACAGACGGATTGTATCCAAAGTAGAATTAAAACTCCTTTCGACCGTTTCTAGCATAGTATAAATTCAGACACTCTGCTGGTAAAGTAACTGTAGAGCCAACAGAATTTAAGTATTGTAAATATAAGTTATTTTTTGGAACTTGAATTGATTTGCTGCACTTGTTACTTCTTCCACGTATTAAGTTTTCTGTAAAAGGCTGTATAAAGTGGTCGGATTCCTCGTTTTCTCCCCGTGCAGTAACTTCCACTAACTACGGTGGTCCGCATCACCGACAATCTTATACCAGCCGTCAATAAAACTAGGCATCCCTTGTCAATAATCGTAAGACCAGTTTCCAAAAACGACAAATAACACAAATCACACAACTAAGCAAGTATATAAAATATAAAAAATAGTACGGTTTCATGCCAAGAAAACCAGTGAGCACTTTTCAAAGATGACGAAAGGAAGCAGTGAATGTTCTATTGGGGATTTGTAAATTCAATATCCGAATCGTTAATCAAATACGTATCACAGCTGCGCTTCAACGTCGTCGAACACTGATTGTCAGTGATAGTTGAGGAATATACAAATCCATTGTTGAAGGCCCGGAGTGAACCCGAGCCTACTGTGTTTCTGACATTGGAGGACAAGCGCCCTTAACCCTTAAAAGCGTTTTAGAGTTTTTTTTCCTTATATTTCAAAGTAGAGGGCGGATATAATATTAATGTACCCACCATTCACTCGGAGGACTCCAACTTACGTAGGCCACCTAAGGTGCAAGTCATTGCAAGATGATTTGCCCACATGCATAAAATGAACAATAACAATACGCCTCCAATCAACTGCATATTTTCTAGCCTAAAAATTAACAAGTGTGTAAGAATTGACAACAGTAATTGTTATTAGCAGGAGAGAAATTACTTCACAAGGGCCCTTAGTATCGGGAGGTTTATTTGTGAGTAACATCCTCCAGTGGCCAGTCACACTCGAAGGAGTTATGTGAGCTATTATACAAAGGTGTGGTATACATGTACTTATATTTACTTAAGTAACTACTGATAAAACACGTCAAACGAAAAGAAATAAAACGATGATAAAACTATATCCGGATTAATATTACATGCAAAAGAAAATATGCTAGTTACAGAGCAAAAGTAAAATAAACGTGAAGGAAACGTTCATATCTACCCAGTTGTTATACGCATTAATCATGTCGGGGTTAAGATAATTGTTAAGCGATATCAGTGTCTTTCTGAAGACCGTGCTCTCACTTAGCACACAGATAAAAATGGGACTTATCATACAGGTATAACCTACCTCGAATGAAGATGACACCAGATTTGTCAAAATATACTAGGGCACAGAGCTAGTCGGCTTGACTCACTCTTTATATTAATCAGTCTCACCTACCATTCACACTATATTCGAAATCACGAAATCTTAAATAAATCCTTAAACTGGTAGAATTATGACCCATACTTAGATAATCTCTTTCTGCAGGCCCATGTCCTTGGCTTGAACACGCACTTATGTGTCAGCGTTTAGAAATCGTGTCCTGTACTGGGGAGCTCTAATCGACTTGCTCCATAAGTAGGCCACCATGCAAATGATTTAAAAATGTTGTAACCAAGAAATCTCGTTTTGTCCCTTGTTCCTCTATCACAAAGTAAAATGCTACATATAAATGGTTCGAAAGATATTAGCAATTTAACGTACTTACCCAGGACAATCAAATGCAGCAAACGGTTGTCGTTAGAAAGGCATCGATAGGAACCATTGTGTCTGTGATCGACCGAAGGAATGATCAAGGATGAATTGGGTAAAATTTCGAGCTCATCCTTCTTCTCCGGGTCAATTTTTAGCTGCGTGTCTTGAATAAATTTTGTGGCCACCGTCTCACATTCATCACCGACCACCTTACACCACAGAATATCCGTGGTACTGTTGGCGCCATAGCACGCCAATGCAGCAGACTCCCCCTTCCACACCTCTATCCCCCAAGTCAGCTGGCATACCATTAGTGCCACAGCTGAAATAAACGTGGATGTACCATCCACCAGCAAAATATAAAATACACACTGAGAGATAAGGATTTAGTTTATACATGTGAGAAAGAGAAAATATATGTGATGTGATTTATTCACAGAGTGGTCTGCAGTTCTTTGCCCTTTCCGTTCACTTTTTATCTGTCTATCCAACCAAGGACAAGGTCATGCTGAATACGCGCACGCGCACATATATTTATATTTGTCAATCATTGTTTAAAATAAATCTTTAGAATAACTGTCAGTGGCCCGTTGCCCACAAAAACTACAAACGATGACCCAAAAGCAAGCAAACTGGACGACAAATTTCAGGGAGATCCGCTGAAATGAATCACCTTGTGGGGCACAAAAGTTACACACACCATTGTTGTCGCAGAGGTAGGATAGAAGACACGCTTCATTCTAATCCCCAAGGCCTTGGAGGCCTCAACAAATAAATTGGAAATCTATAAAATGAAATTATTTTCCACGCACGTAGCATGATTCATAACTTTTCTATGTTTTGTTAGTTTCGGAAAATGGCAGTTGTTGCTTTTTTGTGAGTGGTGGACAGTCGATGACGTCCCCTTTGCGTCATATCAACTGGAAGCCTATTCGTCGGTATTTTCATTTTAGCACTTGTATCACATGGATTTACATGTATTGATAGCCATAAATCACGTTATTAACCCAACATGGCGGTTTCTCGTTCATATCCAAATACTAGGAAAATCCCATTCCATATATTAGCTACTAATAATCATGTTGTCACTGATGCCTCAATAGAAACTTGTCTATATTTCAACTACCAGGAAACTCTATGTATATGTGGTATTAATGGAGAACACGAACAGCTGTGATTAAACAAATGTAGTCCTATTTTAGAAGTTAATTGATTGCATGCTTACTCAAAGGTTGTTCTTATTGTCATCGTGCTTTGGAAATAGCATATTTATTTGTCCTCTCCTATGCATTACGTCAACATCACCCACTGATTTTTAACTCCTACCTAAGGTAGCCTGCGCCTCTCCCAGCCCGAAACACTGACACCCAAAACCAGCTTTCTATGGAAGCTAGAACAGGACATCTCATCACGAGACGGAATCTTTTGAGTGACATTACGAAAAGTGCATGTACTCACCTAAAAGTGAAGGGTTCATTTCCATTGCTAGTTATTTCTTTCCTCAACACACTGTTAAATTGGCTGAAGTAGCGGCTAGAAGCTTTTACCGGTCTTTCTTCTTCAAGTAAATCCCCTATCCAAGTTATCTGTTGTTGAGATTACTGAGTTGACTTATATCTTGTCCAGGTGTCATTCAGTTCAATATTCTGTTGTCCAGGCCTCACATCAGTTGACAGATTCCTTCACCATATATCGCTTGGTCTCTTGCGCAGTCGTCACTCAGTTGACCAGTCAGTCAATCTGTTGATCCGTATGTTTGTCCAGTCTTCTTTCAGTTGACCAGTCTGTTGTCCAATCATCTCTCACTTGACCACTGACTTAGTTCAGTAAAAAGTTCACAACTGACCAGGCTGTTCTACACACCAGACACTGTTGCATAGTATATTGTCCTGGAGTGAGTCAGTTGGATGTTCAACACTAACCAGTCTGCTCTACAAACTAAATACTGCTGACTAGTGTCTTATCCAGTAGTTCAGTTGTTCACCATTGACCAGGAAATATTGGTCATTAACTTGCCCTCCCTTCTATGAGTTGAGTAGGCCATTTACAAGACTGCACACTATTGGCTAGTAAATATATCTTGTTCTGGTTCCACGAAGTCAAGTAGCCTTTTGAGATCATCCCTGTTTCAGTCCTTCATCCAGCATCTTGCCCAGGCATCACTAAGTTAAATAGTGTGTTGACATCACCCGAGCTTCACAACGTTGGACACAAACTTGTATGAACATCATCACGTTAAGTATCCCGTTGACATCACTCGAGCCTGACACCGTTGGCTGGTATGTTGTCTGGATCTCAGTACGTTAAGAAGCCTGTTGACATCACCCGAACTTCACACCTTTGGTTACAAACTTGTGTGAGAGTCCGTAAGACAAGTAGCTATCTTGTTGGTCTTATCCGGACACAAATCACTGGTTAGTATCTTGTCCAGACTCACTCTTGTGGACTCGTGTCTTGTCCAAGCACACCACAAGCACCCAGCCCTGAATGATGCCCAGTCTATATGTACACGTGTAAACTGTACATGTGGTGTATGTAGCAGATTCCCCCGTATTCTGTGATGCTTACGACATACCAGGAAATATGGTCATGAGCGAAATGTCTCTCTGTACGCTATTATACGTTATAATCCTAGTAATTGATTGATTAATGCGTTAATGAGTATCACGAGATGAGCTGTCATTGTTTAAAAGTAGGTTGGTACAAATTTGGTAAAAGTGGGTAAAAACAGGTTGAAAGTAGTTGTTCAAATATGTCACTTCTTAGACAAAACACACAATGACTAGTTCAGTAACTTCTCTGTGATACCTTTCCTCTTGTTCTTACACAAAACACACAATGACATGTTCAGTAACTTCTCTGTGATACCATTTCTCTTGTTCTTACACAAAACACACAATGACATGTTCAGTAACTTCTCTGTGATACCTTTCCTCTTGTTATTACACAAAACACACAATGTCTACTTCAGTAACTTCTCTCTAATACCTTTCCTCTTGTTCTTACACAAAATTATAACTTATAACACAAATGAAGAATATGCGTGAAGAAAAAATTATTTTAATTTTCATTTTTGTGATATATTTTAAACTTGTTAATTACACCTTTTATGAATATTCTACGTCAATAGTAGATCCTTTTCTGAAATTATCTCATCGATGAATTTTCTCGGAGCGCGGCGTAAACCCCGAAGTACTGCGAGCCCGGTGAACCTTGTTAGCTTGAATGACGAAGCAGAGCTCTACTGTCAGCTGTCAGCTAGTCCTGTATCTAAAGTGTGGGCAAGATGATGTGCTCATGCTCTGCGAGAGCCTCCCATTATTCGGTCAGTCTCCCTCCTCCACGGTCGTTTTCACAGCTTTACTTCACCGTTTGTGTCAGCACTGCAGGCTACTTAATTTTCGGACTCAACACTGGGAACCTATTTATCTATTTATTTGATTGGTGTTTTACGCCCTTTTGAAACTCACGACCACACGCAGGTTGGAGAGGAAGCCAGTATGGGCTGGTCTTGAACTCACAGCAACCGCATTGGTGGGAGGCTTCGGTCATTGTGCTGCGTTAGCGCGTTAACTCACTGAGCCACGGAGCCCTCGACCCCCGACTGGGGACTTAAGAAAAGTGTATATAAAAACAAACCTTTTCATGTAATCTTTAACGTCTGGTTACTCCAGAACCAAAGCCAAACACCGGCTATCTAAGAGGGACTTTTTATTTCTATCAAATCCAATGCAATAATAAAAACAAACATAGAGAGACACAAAGACGACGACATAAATTAGTTACCCGATATGTTACTAAATAAGTTACACCCCAAGTACACACCAGTCACATTTGAAAACAATAAAGCGCTTTTTGGGGCACTTCCGTTATAGCTGAAGTTAGTTACCTAGCAGTGTTACAGTACCAACGATAGTAGAATGCAGATAAATGGGCTTTTCAACATGTGATACTCGCACGCAATAATCAAGAGATGAAAGTTAAGAAATCTTTGAGGTATTTTATGCTCAGTAATGCCGAAATATCGGACAACCAAACCTTAAACCACATGACTACCATCAAATAATCAGCGTTTATTCTTATGACATTCTTCGTCCAGAACTGTACAGAAGACGACAGCATACTCTAGTCATTTTCCCTCTCACAAAAAAAGCTAACGGTGGGCCCGTGTGGATCCCAACACTGTTCTAAATCCTTGCTGCTCCATGCAGCACAGTTTTGGTCTGAAAAGACACCCTGACCCAACTGCGATGAGCAAAAGACTTCCTTTCGCAGAGTAATCATATGTTATAGACAGTTTAGGGAATCAATACGTACACAGTTATGGCCCTTAGTTGAACTAATTGGCAATGCACACAAGGGACCTATTGGCCTACTGGCACAAATGCGTTGTTTCGACAGGTGAACTGACTGTCTCCGAAAAGACTTTCTGAACATTCTGTACATGAGCTGATAACTAAAATAGTGTCTGTGAAGTATTTGGGATGTAGCACTAGCCTGAAAAGTCTCATTATATTTGTCAAGACATAAGTCTATTCACTTGATACAATAACCATCACTTCTGACATTTCATACTAGCATATTACTACAAACTGAGTCTGCCTCTATGCATTCGATTCAAATGTTTCTAATTCTGGAAATAATTAGTCGCGTACACACCATGAAAAACATAACGTAATTTATAGATATCAGACCTGACGAATCATAACGAAATGTAATTTGTATGGCTCTAAAGGAGATTCCTAAATTCCTGACTTCCAATCAATGAAATACATGAAACCAATGACAAAATCAAATGGCTGGTGTAGCTGTAACACAGAGAGGAAATTTTTTTAAAAAGTAGGTAAAACGTTGACCTAGTTAGCGCAAAAGGAAGTACAAATATATAATACCTTATTTTATAGACGGTGTTCGTAACAACTTTTGTAGGTCAGCTACGTGTAAGTTCATCACTCACTTGCCATGACTGGTGATTCATATCATGCCCACTCTGGGCTCTTCAACTCATGAAACTGCTAATGGGTTCAGTTTGCCACTAAGGAACAATGGAAAAAACAAAGAGGAAAACAAGTATTACACTGTATTTCTAATACTGGCAAGAGCTTATTTCTTCCACGCAGAGGAGTGTATGAGAAAGATTTAACCATTCATAGCACAATTAACTTATTCAGTGAACACCTGGCGTATATCTATACCTTGAAGGATCTGTATTCACACAAATGTTCCACTGATTCTGGTGAGCCGATTCAACATTTATACTCCTCACTATGTATATGTACATATTTGTAGCATAACTCTGTACATGATTAAACTATATACTCTGCAATAACTAGGATATTTTGAAACTACCACTCCATTAGTAAAGGAAGTCAATGCGATTTTAAAATATAAAATTTCTTGCTTATCGGTGGTACAGTGCTGAATCAACTCAGAGGTAACAGGGCTGGCCATTCATGTGAACGTCGCCAGAAAGTTGGCCCAATGAGCCAAGCATGTCAGTGGTGTTAGACCCTGACTACCACAGAAACACACCATTTCTTTTCCCAGTTGCATCATTTTCCTTTAGGGGAAGGAGAAAGGACTCGTTACAGTTAACATATCTCATGAGCATGGATTTGAACAAGGAATATGTGAGAAAAATGGGAAGGAACACATCTCTAACTGACGCAAATAACCACTGCATTGACCTGTAAGTATGTGCAAAGCTTAGAAAGAGTCGCAATTTTCATCAAAGTGAAAACTAACGTCAATGCACTATAATTATTGACTGAAAAAGTGAAAATCAGACACGTTTCTTAAATAATTTGGCCTATTATGTGGTTGTAGCACTACTGACAAGAATTTCTCACCACTGACACAATGTAACACCAGTGAGTTTTCCTGAGAAACCTGTACATAAGGCGGACTGATTACTTCAATTTTCATACTTGTGTGGTAAGACAAATTGTGAGGAACGAAGTCATGCTTTTTTGACATTTTCCGGATCTTTCGTGGGTTTTCAAAACAGAAACATGACTCCATCCTCCATGCCTGCAGTTCCCAAAATGTAAAATTGTTTTGCATAATTATGACCGGGGAAAAGACTATTGTTTGCAAATTACTTTGCACAGAACAAAGTATTTTATTGACATAATGAGTTTATTGAAATAATGTAAATCTGGTTTCATTTAATATGAAATAAGAATAAGAAAACATGGGCAGTATCTTCTCCATGATGAAAGTTTAGCTCATCTTTCAAATCTTATCCTGAACTTTGACTTTTCAATGATTGTGAAATACCCCTGCAATATAGTTTTTCTCTCTCTATTCTTCAGAATGGAAATGTGCTTTCACTGAAGAAAAATTCAAGGAAATGTCCAGGAAAAGATTTTTTTGCATTTTACAATACATTAATTAGAATGTGCGAAAAGAAAGTTGTCTATTACAAGTTGATTTACCAATGAAAAGCAATGTTCATGTACCTCACACAATTTTCTTTACAGCTCCATCTCAGAACTAGTTATGACCAAAACCTTCTGCATTTCTTGCCAGATAATTTTCCGCCATCACTGAAAACTACTGACTGCTTCTCTCGTATGAATCCGTCCTTATTTTTTACACTATATACTTCCTTGGTTCTCTAGGGTTTTGTGTTAAACGTTGTCTTGGAAGCTGGCCTTGCGATTTTTGAGCCAGAAGGGTCAGTGTAGTGTACGAATGTTTGTTCCGACACCTATAGGTTCTAGCGGCAGTGAATCCATTGTGATCCATATATAGTATACAGCCGTTGTCTCTCTGGATTTGTTACTTGTGAACTTGTTTTAACATCCCGTTAAAATATGATAATAAATAAAGATATCATCACATATAAGGAAAATACTGAAAATTTCTGGAGCAATCCTAAATTTAATGCCGCAATATCAGTGGTGTTACGCTGATCTGTTCTGTGTTGTTACTGACTGAAACATTCCATTAAAATTATCGTTACATCACATTTTTTAAAATTAAAGATACTATTTGTATACGTCTTTATGTGTTGCTATTATTAAAATTCCAATTTGCATGCGAGTTATGCCAAGGATCATTTCTTGAACTTTATCACTCAAGTTGGTAACAGCCTCACAATGGCACCACAGGGGTCTCTCAAGTTAAATTAAGACAATATAATTAGCCATTTAGAACAAAGGTTTATGTAATGCGTTAGCCTGTTTGTTTATGTAAATATGTCTTGTTAGATTTAAAGGAGATGGAGTGAACATTTTTTCTTCTAACATGAATTCCCTAGTTATTGTAGAATGACCCATGTACGTGTTCAAAATTCCCATGGATACATGATTTCATAGTAAATTCAGAATTATACTTAATGATTTAAAAATGAAATATATGTATGCAAACAAATTTGGTACACGTATGTGCAATTGTTAAGCACATTTATATAATTCGAAAATGCTGAAAGACCTCACTTGGTTAAATGGCGAACATTTTCCCTCAGTCATATTCGACCTAGTCTGACACGACTTGGGTCTGTATGCTTATTTACATGCCGACAGGCATTGCATACAGACGATAAACTAAAAACTGCTGTATTCGTGGTGGCTCTGTGGCGAACGCTTGGTCGCCTGGGGGCTCAATCTTTTCTATGCCTTAGATATCCACAATTGCATGCTCTTTTCACACAACACTGACATTGCTAATTACCTTGGTAATTTGCCGTGACACTTTTATATAATATACCCATACATGGCCACGCGTCGCTATTCCAAAGCGTTTCTTTTTCTCAATTTCTAGAGGCTCATTTTTGCAGAAACAGCCGTGTGTTCAGTTCAGCCTCTACTATTTCTAGATGGCTGTTTAACTATCTAAACCTCAAATGTGTTTCAACACTGTAAAATGACCAACGCCCAACGCACTTAAGATGTGATTAACCATTAAACAAACGTGCTTAATAAGTACACACATATATTTAAAAGAAAAGAACACATTTATACAACCTATACCATAAAAGAAAGGACTTAAGGTTCAATAAAAAATCTTAATTCTCTGGCAGAAGTGCTTGTTATTGGAATATTTAATAGTTGAGCATCCAAGACTGTGAGCCTTTTTAGGCCCCTATTTGAACAGACTGCCTACGTCATCGTGCTTAGCTTTGCGAAGTAGCTCTTCTGTCTTTGAAGGTAAAAAAAAATCATGTAGATAAGGTAATGGAGGGCTTCAGTGGGAAGCCCAGCTCTAGCCCTGATGATGGTGAATGTAACTTCGGCTTACAAGGCTACCAGTTTGAACCACAGAGGAGTGAGGCTTAGAGCAGTAGTTCAACCTACCACGCATCAAACACAAGTGAGTGGGAAGCGGGACTTCTATGTTTGACAGGGGCAGTCTGTCCACATCTATGTAGGCATGATGTGGCCCTCTAGTACATCTCAGACTCTTCCTTTACAGAATTGGCTTTGACAGAACATAAAATCCACGATTATCACGATGTACGAACATATTTAGTTGAGACTGAAAATGTGCGTTAATTAAATGGTAGGAGTAAAACCTTAAGCACAGTGACGTCACAATGAATATTCAAGAGGAGGAGAGGAGGATTTTCATTGGACAAGCCTAAAACATGGCGGGACATTCTGTGTGCGCCAAATACGTGGATTTGGTAAAAAATGACGATGTTTGAAACAGTTTGTCTCTATTACGAACCCTTTAAAAATGTAAAAAAAACGTAGCATTCCACACAGTTTGTATAGCTTTTTCACTAAGGGTGTATTTTGTATAAGTGTGTTCTTTTCTTTTCAGTATTAAACGTAAGTCTCTGAAACATGTATGTAGGCCTATACCATAATGATATAATCTCACGACTATTTAATATCTGAGACATAAAAGTGCTAATATGTTAAACATCGAAATTTACAACCAGCGTAAAGATATAGTTTTTAAGGTCACAACCATACAATGCTGTTTAAAACCTCTCTACACCAGTCTTTGGAATGCAGTGTACTCCAGTTCAGTATCATAAAATCAGCCAAAGTTTCAATGAACAGAAGCCGATTGTGCTGGGGGTAGAGGTATAGGACTTTATTGACCAACATCTGGACTTCATATGGGTCTCTCACATTGTAAACATGTTTACGAACAAACTATCCAGAATTTTCTTTACGTTGGTCTACAAATATGAGCGACGAAGTTGTAAAGCTCGCAGTCATTTCAGGTATGTCCACTTGTGAGCAGCCTTTCACTCATGTCCATTTTGAGAGGAGTCCTTTACCCATGTTCATTTGAGAGCAGTCACATTTACTCTCGTCCTGTGAGAAGGATTTTGTGGAATTTGCAGATATCGACATTCAATCCATTCGGCATACGTAATTCTGTACTCCATTTCCTTTACGTATCACACTGTGACCTTTTGTTTCGCCACTTGCTAATTTTCTGAGACGTTCTTTTGGAGCTCGTATCGTTCATTGTCTCTGTGTGAGGTTACATAGATTTCATCCCAGTTTAACATGAAAGTGACTTTTTGTATATTTCCGCACAGTGAAACGTACAACGCCGGCCACTATTTTCCACTCGTCTGCCCTGGATAGTTGCGCCTTTCCGGGGAGTTGGATATTAAAACCATCGTCGGTGTACTGTGCCCAGTTCTGTTTGTCACTCACAGGACTGTCATCCTTCGATTTGAGAATTCCCGAGAACTGTGGATTCTATATTTACGTGGACTGACCTGCCTTTGGAAGCCGTAATACCTCATCCGGATTTGGTCACTATCCTCAGTAAGAAACTATAGATAGATTTTGCAATTATCTGTATTGTTTTGTATATCATTGTCAGTTGTATTATTTCTCTATTGTGTTCAAATATATGTGTTGAATTTACTTACGTGTTTTCGTGTTTCTTTGTGTGATCTTGTAAGGCATATCGCTGTCTGACAGTTGAACAAGCCATTTGTTTATGATTTCTTCTCTCCCATAGTGGCACTCTGACATTATGTTAGTGTTTGTAAGTAGCCATGTACGGGCTTTTAGATTCATTAGTATTGTTACTTCACTGGGTGTGTGCGGCGTGGGAATGTGGTTTCTCACCGCGTGCCATGTAACTGACATGCTTTACTCCATGTAAGAACATCGTATATAACTTGCTCAATTATTTCTTGTGTCCGTGAAATTATGCAATACATTTGTCTGGGCAAATGTTACGTATATGTAGTGCTATCTATCTTCTCTTTACAGCAGGCGGTTTGTCAATAGCAGCGTGCAAAATATAAGCTCCTGCACTGAGTAGTCAGGTCGCACAGTCTATGATCTGCGCACGGGGAACGCCAGCGCAACCTGATATTGTCTGTATTTCACTTGAAGCCAGCAGGGTGTTAAATATTGTATATCTTATTTCCAGATTTCCTATATGACTAAACACGTACGTGATGAAAAAAAACGGCTCCATGTGTCTTGTGCCTATCCTCAGGTAATCCTTGTGTGACCAACATGTAGAAAGGTTATCTTTTTTCCTTCGCACAGCGATGTGTTTGGAGGACACATTAGGGGATTCCCAGGCCTAATAGTTAGGCCACTAGTGCCACACAACAACCCAGGAGCTTTACACCAGGGCAGTTATTGTGAGTTCAAGAACATATCCCGCTGGGATTCTCATAGTGCGTTTCCCGGGGCTCCCACCACAAGGCTGGCAGTCGAATAAGTCAAAAATCATTGAGTAGGGCTTAAATACTTTAGAAAATGAAAAACAAAGCAAATGAAGCAAAACTTAATTTGCCAAGCTCAAATAAACTCGAATAAAAGGTTCTAAAGGGCTCTCCAATTTCCAGAACCCTTAAACCTGACCCTTGTCATACAAGTCAAAATTCCTTCAGCTCTCTGTTCAGCAATAGTTCATAATTCAGTCAAATCTAATCAACCAATCACATTACCTCACACGTCATTGACTGAAGGATGCCCTATTGAACGTGCCCATTTTGCTTCCAACATCACCAGTGATTGCAAATGTGGACAGAGCGATGTGGCTGAGTCATAGCTGTGTCTAACTCCATTGAACCATGGGCTGCTCGCCATATAAGCATTCATAATTGCAATCAAAGCGCGACCGAGATAAATATTTAAACTAAACATTTGACCTAGTAATTACGATAGCGAATTTTACATTT